>CM039610.1:38249920-38360447 GCA_022457205.1 Saccharum spontaneum
TTCTGATGCAAGAAGGTAGAGTTGTGGCATATGCATCGAGGCAGTTAAGGAAGCATGAGTTAAATTACCCTACTCATGATTTGGAATTAGCTGCAGTGGTTCATGCATTAAAGATATGGAGACATTATTTGATTGGACACAAGAGTGATATATACACTGATCACAAGAGTCTCAAGTATATCTTCACTCAAACAGATCTGAACTTGAGGCAGCGTAGATGGTTGGAGTTGATAAAAGATTATGATCTAGAGGTGCATTATCATCCCGGAAAGGCCAACGTTGTTGCTGATGCCCTTAGTAGGAAGAGTTATGCAAATGAAATACAAGTAATGCCTATGCCAAAGGAATTGTGTGCTGAGTGTAAGCATCTGAACTTAGGATTTACTACTAATGCAGTGGAACTAGTATTGGAGCCTACTCTGGAGCAAGAAATCCGTAAAGGTCAGTAGAAGGATGAAAAGTTGAGAGAGATAGCTGAAAACATAGTGAAAGGAAAATCTCCAGGATTTCATAAGGATGAAAATGGTACGCTATGGTTTGGGAAGAGGCTGTGTGTGCCCGAAGATAGGGAAATCCGAATGGCAATTCTGCGTGAAGCTCATGAGTCAGCTTATTCCATACATCCGGGTAGTACTAAGATGTATTTAGATCTGAAAGAGAAATATTGGTGGTATGGTTTAAAGAGAGACGTAGCTGAGTATGTTGCTTTGTGTGACACATGTCAAAGGGTGAAAGCGGAACATCAAAGGCCTGCAGGATTGTTACAACCTATGCAGATACCCGAGTGGAAATGGGAAGAGGTCGGTATGGATTTTATAGTGGGGTTACCACAGACTCAACGAGGATATGATTCAATTTGGGTGATAGTGGATCGTCTGACTAAGGTTGCTCATTTTCTGCCTGTGAAGACTACATATAGAAGTTAATGATGACCTATATGCATTGGCAAGTCAACCAAATCTTAGAGTTCATTTATTTTTGGGGTGTCTTGTTAATGGTGTTCGCTATCACACCTTGGACCGTGAGAGAAGTAGAAAAACACATAACAGTGGTGTCATGGTTGAGGGCTCACATAATGAAGAAGATATAGACTTTTATGGTCAGCTGAAGGAAATAATTGAGTTGCAGTACAACTCTGATTTGAACAATCCAAGCACAGTAGTTTTATTTCACTGTAATTGGTTTGACACTTGTAGCAAGAAGTCTAGAATTAAATATGATGGACATTTCAAAAGCATCAGCCATGGCAGTTGCTGTAACACCCTAAAATTTGAAGAAAAGAAAAATAGGGAAAATGTGATTTTTATATTTATTTTTGGTGAAGCATGCAATTATAGAATAAGAATAATTTTATAAATTTAAAATCAAATATAAGGGTAGAAACATGATTGAGCATTCATGCTGCTGCATTTGGAGTTTTGTGTTGAGTGGTTTGAATCAAATTCAAATTTGATTTGAAAATCATTTGAAAAATGGATTTGAAAATTCAGAAAAGAAAAAGAAAAGGAATTCTTTCTTCCCGGGCCGCTTCTCCTACCGCAGCTGCAGCCGGCCCATTTTTCTCCCGCGCCGCCTTCTTCTCCTGGGCCGAGCCCGAGCCCAGCAAGCCGGCCCGTCTTGCGCGCGCGGCCGATCCCCCGCTCTGAGTCGCCGACAGGTGGGACCCGCTTGTCAGTGACCGTCTCCCCTTTCCATCTTCTTCCTCCCGAGCTTTCCAAAACGCCGCCGCCGCCTTCCTCTTTCCCGTCGGATACGGGAGCTCAAAACCACCATCTAATCTTTCCCCTTTCCTAACCCGTTGCTTCCTTGGGCTATAAAAGCCGAGCCGCACCCTCGTTGATCCTATCTCGGCCGTTTCGAAGCAGTGGGGGGTCTCGGGAGGGTGTCACCGCGAGCTCAAGCTCCACCGCCGCCATCCCGAGCTAACCACCGCCCTCAGCCCATCCTCCGGTCCTATCTTCTACGCGGGTGAGTTCGCGTCGAGGTCCTCTTTCTGTTGGTACCGGTCACGTGTCGTTTGGTGGTCAAAATCGCCGGGATGCACACTCCGGCGATGCTCCGGCCATGGCGCCACCGCGGAGGATCGCCGTCGGTTTCAAACCGGCCGGAGCGCCGCCCGTCCCCTCCCCCGACTGATCTGGACCGTCAGATCTAAAACGGATGGCTTAGATTAGAACGTACCGGTTCGCTGGTAAAATTTGCAAAAGAGACCCTGATGTTTTCAAGTACATAACCCATGGTCCAAAGCGTATTCTGGAAAATACGTTTTTATTAAATGAAAACGTAATTCGTTTCGGAAAAAGAAAAATACGCTTTCTCATATTTACAGATTTGCCACTCAGATTGATTTAGCCGTAGAATCTTCGTTTTAACTCCGATTTGATCCATTCAAATTGCGTTAGATTCATATTTGCGAGCTCTATCTAATGGTGTAACTGTACAGTAGGTTTAGATTAATTTATTTTCGAGTTTTAATTAAATTATTTACTTTTCTATAGGAAATCTTCGAAAATTCATAACTTTGTCGTTTTAGATCCGTTTTTCGTGATCTTCGCGTCTGTGTGTTCCTAGCGAGTTGTAGATTCATTTTAAAGACTTTTTATCTTATTTTCTTACTATTGGTGTATTGTTCTAATTATAGTCTTGTTTGTCTATGCATGATTGCCTCTGGATGTGTGTTGTTGGTAATGGTTGATCGAGTATAGACGGTGAGCAATTCGTTGGAGATCAAGAGCCTTACTACGAGCAAGATCTTCAGGACCAGTTTGAGCAAGGCAAGTATAGCATGGGATTATCCTTGTTGTCCTATCCACATTATGCAATTAATGTCATTATGCATTTATTCCTTGTTAAGGATGACTTAGTGATTGATCCTATACCTTGGTACCCATTATGATGCATTGATTAGTATGGCTAGTGCTTAAACATGGACTATGATCATGTAAATTGATTAGAGGAATATGCAATAAACATTAAAATATGATTTTGATTATTGTATAAAGGGGATTAGAGCATGTGTGTTGTTTTTGATGCTCTAATTGCTCTCCATAAGGACTCATCTATAAGCGACAATCCGGGATTTACAGTACAACTATGGGGGCTATATGGCTCTGGCTTTAGTCATATAGAAGGACCTTTTCTAGCTTGTTAGAGGTAACCTTTTTGGCGTAAGAATGGCTTGACGAATCGGATATAGTGCGGCCTCTGTCCTTATGTGTATAGGCTGCGGGTTATTGTGCCATTTGGAAGGGGGGCTCTACATCTGTTTGCCGAGTGAATCTAATGGCCCTAACTTGTTAGACGAACCTTCGAAAGACTTCATAGTGTTTACCCTGCCTACTCACCTTGGTAGTGTTTTGGGAGTAATTAACCCGGGCATTTGGGTAACACGACTCACAGTGAAAGTGTACAACCTCTGCAGAGTGTAGAACTGTTATAACAGCCGTGCTCACGGTCACGAGTGGCCTTGGACCCTTATGGAATAGTTGAATAATTGTTTATGTTTATGTTTTTGCTATTCATTAATCATTTCACATGGATCATATGTTTATTGTTTACATTGAGACCTTTTTGATGCTATTGATATGTTAAAATCATGTTAACTAAAAGCTACATGCTGATAAACCCATGATTATGCCTATTTGAGCCTCATGAACCCCATGTTACACTTGTTGAGTACGAGATGTACTTACGCTTGTTTATTCTTCTTATTTGGATAAAAATCCCGGATGGGTAACAGATGGAGGTAATAGCGACTACTACGCCTACTTCCCTGAGGATTACTAGTCTTGCTGTCAACCAGTCAATGTACCTGTGACTGGAGCTACCACGAGAGAGATTTTTATTTATACTTCCGCTACATTTGTGTTAAGACTATGTGTATAAATATCGTGATGTAATAACATTTGCCATGATACTTCTGTTATAATTTGTGAACTTATGTGTGATTGATCTCTGGGCGCACATAAGGGTAAGCATTCCATTTGGTCGATAAATGGGTGTGACAGTTGCTGGTACAAGGATGATGCTTTAATCTGTGCCACACAGGCAACGAAGGTTTTCTACTTGGAAGATAACAAGCATGGTGAGCCTTGGAAAGTTGTTCAAAAAATTTCGCATAGGCACTTGTGGAATGTGACCGAAGAGGAAAATGATGTCCTGCTGGGCCAGGTGGAGAATGAATTGTCATACCAAGATGATGTGCAAGAAAATGACCTATCGGTTTAGGTTACAGATCTTGAGATACCTTCGGTCAACGAACAGGCTAGCAACGATGAAGATGGTATTAGTGTTCAGGCTTCCTTAGTTGATCAGATCCGAAGGGAAAGGGAATTGGAAGTTGAAGAAAATGGCTATGAAGATGATGTTGACGAAACTCTGGGACAGTATGACAGTGAAAATGAAAGGCCAATGACAATCCCTGATGATGATGGTGAATATAGTGATTTTGAGTAAAATAATTGTGGTCTGTGATGCCATTTTTGTAAAATAACTGTGGTCTGTCATGTTAGAACAAGGATTTGTCAATTAAAATTGTGATATAAGGACTTGATAATATTTGTGTGTTGTATTCTCTAAATATTTGTTTGTCATCAGTGCAATGGATACATGCTGCCTATTTGTTTGTCATCATTCACTGCAAATTATGGCTCTGAAGCTAGGAATATTTTATAGCTGCCACTGCTATAAGTTTCATGGTGTTTACTTTCAAGTTGCAATCTGAAATTTGTGCAAGGCTTAGCTGCCACTACTATTAGTTACCAGCTGGAATGTGACTTGTTCTCTGATCAAAGTGTCTTTTGTGCAATTGTTGCTGCTGCGAGGATGCAGACAGCAGGATACAGTGGGAATGACAGGGAGGATCAACATTACTCAATTTTTGTTCTACCTGAGCTTTATCACAAATGAGTTACTCTCAGTTGCTCTGAAATTGCTGTAAATATCCATGGTTGATCTTGTGTTGCATACATTGCAATGGGACCCAGCTACCGGCTGCTGCTGACACTGCAGGAATTCTGGGTCACTAAAGATGTATTATGGAGGAACAAAATTGGTTACTTACCATGCGAGTCATCTATGGCTCGGATGTGCTTGATGGTACACATCTCTTTTAAGTAGCACCGCTTGCTAGTGTTTCAGACGTATGTACTAGGTGTTTCAGCTGTTTTAGACCTATGTTGCAAGTGTTTTATCTAGATGTTGCAAAAGTAGATCTTGTGTTGCAACTTTGTGTGTGTGTGTGTTGATCTTGCTTTCACTGTTGGCCCATCACTGCCGGTTTCTTGCTTAGTGTGTGAGTGTGTAGATCTTGAAAATGTTATGCAACTTTGTAGTTCATAATTTTTTTAAAAAAAATCATTTCGATGCTGATATATTTGTTTCACAAGATTTTATAGAAGTTAATACTAAATGAGTCCACACGCTCTATAGTCACAAGTGAGTGTATAGTTGTAGTTAAGTATCTCAGATGAAGAAGCGACCAAAACAAAAGTTATAGATCTCAAAAATTTATGCAACATTGTAGTTGACAACCTTTTCTTTTGAAATCACATATCCAATGAAAATCATGTCCCCTTGAAGTCTATGACTGATGAAGAATGAAGACAATTGGTTGACATGTGGTCAAGCCCAGAGCACAAGGTAATGTTTAGCAGATTTCATTTTGTGTGAATACGAGCACAAATTCATGTTTGGCTGGGTATATACATATTTGATACAAGGTAGATTTGTGATCTTTTGAATCTATTAGTAGGAATTGGAACATGTCAGCTACATCTGATAATTTCAGATTTATTATAGCAGTTTTCAGATTGTCTAATAAGATAATTCATGTAAACTTCCTGAGTTTTTTAACCACTTAGCTTCCTAAGATACATCAGCATAAAATTTGATTGTCTCAGGTGGCAAACTAATTATTCCATAGTCCAGATTATAGCTCTATTTGGATCAGCTATATTTGCATTTTTGATGTAATAGTGGCATGTGAAAACAAATGAAAATGAGGTTGCATGGCAATTAAAATATGCATAGTTGTTATGTTACTTATGCTATGTAACTATGTCATGTGCAGGACAAATGTGCCAAAAACCAACTAAATCGTGAAAAAGTTAAGTTTTAGCAGCGTACTGGATCTCGATCTTACATTGCACAAGCCTATGTCGTGGTGAGAAATAATTATGATGTCATCTTGTTGGATGTTGTTCCTGTGTTTCCTGATGGAGGCTGCATATTGATAGTGGCTCTGCATAATGCTATATCATTTAAAGTTGTAGTGGGCTCTCTTCTTCATGTGAGATAATCTTCTGCTCTCCCTCCATGTTTTCCTGCAGCAGCAGGGGTTGGCCCTTTATTCAGCTCTTGCTGCCCTTTGTTTTGCATTGTAGAGGTATGGCAATATGTCATTCTTTTAGTGGCATACCTCTATAGTGCAAGACAAGGACAACAAGAGGTGACCAAAGCTCTAACCCTTGCTGTAGCAAAACATGGAGGGAGAGTAGTAGATTATCTCACACTTCAAACATGTAAAAATATGCTAATGCTTTATCTAAAAATTTGTATCAGTTTGGTTTGATTACTCTGCTCTTTTCATGCTTATGCTTATTTGGGGTGACATCAATTAAGTTTATACATAGCAACCACTGTTGTCACACCCATTTATCGACCAAATGGAATGCTTACCCTTATGTGCGCCCAGAGATCAATCACACATAAGTTCACAAATTATAACAGAAGTATCATGGCAAATGTTATTACATCACGATATTTAAACACTTAGTCTTAACACAAATGTAGCAGAAGTATAAATAAAAATCTCTCGTGGTAGCTCCAGTCACAGGTACATTGACTGGTTGACAGCAAGACTAGTAATCCTCAGGGAAGTAGGCGTAGTAGTCGCTATTACCTCCATCTGTTACCCATCCGGGATTTTTATCCAAATAAGAGAAATAAACAAGCGTAAGTACATCTCGTACTCAACATGTGTAACATGGGGTTCATGAGGCTCAAAAAGGCATAATCATTGGTTTATCAGCATGTAGCATTTAGTTAACATGATTTTAGCATATCAATAGCATCAAAAGTCTCAATGTAAACAATAAACATATGATCCATGTGAAATGATTAATGAATAGCAAAAACATAAACATAAACAATTATTCAACTATTCCATAAGGGTCCAAGGCCACTCGTGACCGTGAGCACGGCTGTTATAACAGTTCTACACTCTGCAGAGGTTGTACACTTTCACTGTGAGTCGTGTTACCCAAATGCCTGGGTTAATTACTCCCAAAACACTACCAAGGTGAGCAGGCAGGGTAAACACTATGAAGTCTTTCGAAGGTTCGTCTAACAAGTTAGGGCCATTAGATTCACTCGGCAAACAGATGTAGAGCCCCCCTTCCAAATGGCACAATAACCCGCAGCCTATACACATAAGGACAGAGGCCGCACTATACCCGATTCGTCAAGCCATTCTTACGCCAAAAAGGTTACCTCTAACAAGCTAGAAAAGGTCCTTCTATATGACTAAAGCCAGAGCCATATAGCCCCCACAGTTGTACTGTAAATCCCGGATTGTCGTTTATAGATGAGTCCTTATGGAGAGCAATTAGAGCATCAAAAGTAACACACATGCTCTAATCCCCTTTAAACAATAATCAAAATCATATTTTAATGTTTATTGCATATTCCTCTAATCAATTTACATGATCATAGTCCATGTTTAAGCACTAGCCATACTAATCAATGCATCATAATGGGTACCAAGGTATAGGATCAATCGCTAAGTCATCCTTAACAAGGAATAAATGCATAATGATATTAATTGCATAAGGTGAATAGGACAACAAGGATAATCCCATGCTATACTTGCCTTGCTCAAACTGGTCCTGAAGATCTTGCTCGTAGTAAGGCTCTTGATCTCCAACGAATTGCTCACCGTCTATACTCGATCAACCATTATCAACAACACACATCCAGAGGCAATCATGCATAGACAAACAAGGCTATAATTAGAACAATACACCAACAGTAAGAAAATAAGATAAAAAGTCTTTAAAACGAATCTACAACTCGCTAGGATCACACAGACGCGAAGATCACGAAAAACGGAGCTAAAACGACAAAGTTATGAATTTCCAAAGATTTCCTATAGAAAAATAAATACTTTAATTGAAATTCGAAAATAAATTAATCCAAACCGACTGTACAGTTGTATCATTAGATAGAGCTCGCAAATATGAATCTAACGCAATTTGAATGGATCAAATCGGAGTTAAAACGAAGATTCTACGACTAAAACAAACTGAGTGGCAAAACTGTAAATATGAGAAAGCGTATTTTTTTTTTCTGAAACAAATTATGTTTTCATTTAATCAAAGCGTATTTTCCCGGTTTACGCTTTGGACTGCGGGTTAGATAATTGAAAACCCCAGGGGCTCTTTAACAAAAATACCCGCCGAACCGTTATCTTCAAATACGAGCCGTCCAATTCAAAACGGACGGACGAGATTGAATCGGGGAGAGAGAAAAAGAACGGCCGGCGGCGCTCCGGCCGGACTTCACCGAGACGACGACTCGCGCGGCGGCGCCATGGCCGGAAAACGCCAAACCTCGATACGGTGCATGAAATCGCGAAGCAAGTACACCCACGGCTAGCTAACTCCAAGGCGAACTTACCCACGGCAAGATTGAGGCCAAGAACAAGGCGAGGGAGGCGTGCGGCTTGATATGGCGGGCGGTGGAGGCGGTGCTTCGGGTGTAGCCACCCCGAGGCGATGTAGCTGCGGTTTAGGGTTGGATGTGAAGCGGGGAGGGGCGATGGTTCCGTTTTTATAGTCCGGAGGGGTCGCTAACTAAGGAAGGAAAGGGATTTGAGATCGAATCGATCGATCGAATCGGATGAAAGAGGGAAGGCGGTGTCGGCCGGAGGAAGAAGAAAGGAAAGGGAGAACGGACACTGACCGGTGGGACCCACGCGTCAGCGACACAGTGCGGGACGCAGGCGCGTGCGGGTGACAACGGGCCGACAGGCCGCAGCTCGGGCTCGGCCCATGCGGGTGAAGGGGCGCGGGGAAAGAAGAGCTGGGCCGCCGCTAGCAGGCCGAGCTCAGCGCTGAGGGAGGAAAGCGGCCCGGTAATTTTTTTTTTCTTTTTTTCTTTTTCTAATTTTTCAAAGCAAATTTTCAAAAGATTTTCAAATCAAATTTGAATTTGATTTAAACCACTCAATACAAAACTCCAAATGCAGCAGCATGAATGCTCAATCATGTTTCTACCCTTATATTTGATTTTAAATTTATAAAATTATTCTTATTCTAAAGTTGCATGCTTCACAAAAATAAATATAAAAATCACATTTTCCCTATTTTTCTTCTCTTCAAAATTTAGGGTGTTACAATTCTACCCCCCTTAAAATGAATCTCGCCCCGAGATTCGACCGGTGCTTACTCAAACAGTTGCGGGTAAGTTTTTCTCAGATCCTCTTCTCGTTCCCAAGTAGCCTCTTCTGCGGTATACTGATTCCACTGTACTTTACACATTTTGATTGTTCTACTTCTCGTGACTCTGTCCGCAGTCTCCAAAATTTTAACCGGAAACTCCTCATATGTAAGATCCTCCTTAACAGTGAGTTCCTCTATCGGAATCTGTTCTTCTGGTACTCGTAAACATTTCTTCAATTGGGACACATGGAACACATCATGTACACCTGCCAGACTCTCGGGTAATTCCAATTGATATGCCACTTCACCACGTCTCTCTATAATCTTGAAAGGTCCAATATATCTTGGTGCCAATTTACCCTTCATGTTAAATCTCTTCACACTTCTCATGGGTGACACTTTCAAGTAGACATAATCCCCTACCTCAAAAGTCAATTCTCTTCTGCGAGTATCAGCATAACTTTTCTTTCTGGACTGGGCTATTTTTAGATTATCTCTAATCATTCTTACTTTCTTTTCAGCATCCTTTAATACATCAGGCCCAAACACTTGACTCTCCCCTGTCTGATTCTAGAACAACGGGGTCCTACACTTTCATCCATACAGAGCCTCAAACGGTGCCATTTGAAGACTCTTCTAATAACTATTGTTATAAGAGAACTCTGCGTATGGCAAACTCTTATCCCAGCTAGTACCATATTGTAGAGCACAAGCTCTCAACATATCTTCCAATATCTGATTAATTCTCTCGGTTTGACCATCTGTCTGGGGATGATAAGTTGTACTAAAATTTAGTTTGCTCCCCAATGATTCATGTATCTTTTGCCAATAATGAGATGTAAACTAAGTACCTCGATCAGACACAATCTTCTTAGGAACTCCATGTAGACTCACTATTCTTTCCATATACAACTCTGCCAGTTTCGCACTGCTATATGTAGTCTTCACAGGCAGAAAATGAGCAACCTTAGTCAGACGATCCACTATCACCCAAATTGAATCATATCCTCTTTGAGTTCGTGGTAACCCAACTATAAAGTCCATACCGACCTCTTCCCATTTCCACTCGGGTATCTGCATAGGTTGTAACAATCCTGCAAGCCTCTGATGTTCTGCTTTCACCCTTTGACAAGTGTCACACAAGGCAACATACTCAGCTACGTCTCTCTTTAAACCATACCACCAATATTTCTCTTTCAGATCTAAGTACATCTTAGTACTCCCCGGACGTATGGAATAAGCTGACTCATGAGCTTCACGCAGAATTGCCATTCGAATTTCCTTATCTTCGGGCACACACAGCCTTTTCCCAAACCATAGCGTACCAATTTCATCCTTATGAAATCCTGGAGATTTTCCTTTCACTATGTTTTTAGCTATCTCTCTCAACTTTTCATCCTTCTGCTGACCTTTACGGATTTCTTGCTCCAGAGTAGGCTCTAATACTAGTTCCACTGCATTAGTAGTAAATCCCAAGTTCAGATGCTTGCACTCAGCACATAATTCCTTTGGCATAGGCATTACTTGTATTTCATTTGCATAACTTTTCCTACTAAGAGCATCAGCAACAACGTTGGCTTTTCCAGGATGATAATGCACCTCTAGATCATAGTCTTTTATCAACTCCAACCATCTACGCTGCCTCAAGTTCAGATCCGTTTGAGTGAAGATATACTTTAGACTCTTGTGATCAGTGTATATCACTCTTGTGTCCAATCAAATAATGTCTCCATATCTTTAATGCATGAACTACTGCAGCTAATTCCAAATCATGAGTAGGGTAATTTAACTCATGCTTCCTTAACTGCCTCGATGCATATGCCACAACTCTACCTTCTTGCATCAGAACACATCCCAATCACAATCGAGATGCATCACAATAGATAGAGAAAGATTTATTCAGATCTGGCAAAACTAAGACGGGAGCAGTAGTCAATCTTTTCTTTAATTCCTCAAAATTAGCCTGACACTTCTCGGACCACACAAACTTGGCATTCTTCTCCAACAATGCAGTCATTGGTTTTGCAAGCTTGGAAAATCCCTCTATAAATCTTCTATAATAACCAGCCAATCCCAAAAAACTACGGATCTCACTTGCATTGATAGGTGGTTTCCAGTTCAATACGTCTTTCACCTTGCCAGGATCTACTGATATTCCTCCATTTGAAACAATGTGACCCAGAAAAGAAACTTCCTTCAGCCAAAACTCACATTTACTCCTTTTTGCATATAGTTGGTGTTCTCTGAGCTTCTGCAAGACCAACCTCAAATGTTCAGCGTGTTCTTCCTCCGTCTTGGAAAACACTAGTATATCATCAATGAATACCACTACAAACTTGTCCAGATATTCCATGAACACCTTATTCATTAAATACATGAAGTATGCAGGAGCATTAGTCAATCCAAAGGACATCACTGTATACTCATATAACCCATAACATGTGGTAAATGCTGTCTTGGGTATATCCCTGGCACGAATCTTCAATTGATGATATCCAGAGCGAAGATCAATCTTAGAGAATACACAAGCTCCTCTCAACTGATCAAATAGGTCATCAATTCTAGGCAATGGGTACTTGTTCTTAATAGTAACCTCATTAAGAGACCGATAATCTACACACATCCTTTGAGTTCCATCTTTCTTATCCACAAAAATCACTGGTGCACCCCATGGTGAAGAACTAGGACGAATAAAACCCTTATCCTGCAACTCCTTAATTTGTTTCTTAAGTTCTTCTAATTCATTTACTCCCGTTCTATATGGACGCTTAGCTATAGGTGCAGTTCCAGGTAATAATTCAATAATAAATTCAATGTCACGGTCTGGTGGCATACCTAGCAATTCCTCCGGAAACACATCTGGGAACTCCTCCACAACTGGATCCTCCTGGTTGGCACCATCATTGAGCTGGTTTACTGTAGCGGTCTCTTGTTTTTGCACTTTGACTTCAACCCTGATCCTATCCCCCTTTGGTGTTGTCAGCACAACTGATTTGTCCTTACACTGAATCTCTGCTTGTTGTTGCATCATCCAATCCATTCCCAATATAAGATCAATCCCCGCTGTTCTCAATACTATAGGGCTAACTGTAAACTCTACCCCCCTTAAGTTGAGACTAATTGGAAGACAGCGATAAGATGCTGGCATGCTTCCACCAGGTGAGTTTACTAAGATAGGGTTCTTCATGGCACACAAATGGATTCTATGTATTCTAACAAATGATTGTGATATGAAAGAATGTGATGCTCCAGAATCAAAAAGAACAGTGGCGGGAGTAGAGTGGACATCGAACGTACCAAGCATAACTTCTGGCTCCTCCACTGCAGTTTCCTAGGACAAGTGATTCACCCTTCCCGAGTTAAGTGCGGGCTTCTGGTGGCTGCTCTGTCTCTGGGGAGTCTGCTGGTTAGGCTTCTCCGGGCAATTGTAAGACAAGTGACCTTCTTTTCCACAACGGAAACACCTGTTGGGAGTATTTGGAGCACTAGTCTTCGCAGGAGTGTTGTTGGAAGGACCCTGACGCTGCGCTTGATTCCCATTCTGCTGTGGTGGACGTTGGTTGCTATTCTGTGGCTGGAATGGGGGACGTTGAGGGAACTGTCCACGGAATGGGGCCTGACCACGATTCCACTGTCCAGAAGGAGGTCTCTGCTGAGTATTCTGTTGAAAGCCAGTGCGTGGACGGGTGTTGCTATTGGAGGCTTGTCCCTGTAACCTCTTCCTCTTTGCATCCATTTCTTTGCGCTTGTTATCCACCACGATAGCGCGGTTCACAAGCGTCTGAAAGTTAGGATAGGTATTGGACATCAACTGCAACTGTAGTCCATCATACAATCCCTTCAAGAAGCGGCGCTGCTTATCATTGTCATTGGCCACCTCATGTGGAGCATATCGTGACAATTGAGCAAACTTGTCACGGTACTCAGCTACAGTCATTGACCCTTGGGTCAGGTTCCTGAATTCCTCCGCCTTTAATTCTATCATTCCTTCAGGTATATGGTAAGCCCTGAAGTTCTCTCTAAACTCCTGCCAGGTGACTGCAGGAGCATTGGCAGGACGACCATACTCATATGACTCCCACCAATCCTGAGCTTCTCCCTGAAGTTGCCCAGAAGCGAACAACACCTTCTGTCAGTCATCACATTGTGCAATGGTGAGTTGTTTCTCCATAGCACGAAGCCAATCATCGGCCTCCAAAGGATCAACAGCATGTGTGAACACTGGGGGACGACCCTTCAAAAATTCACCACGCTTATCACGTGGTTGAGCCCCAGCAACTGGCTGATTCTGCTGATTCTGCACCAGTTGTTGCATCAACTGCGTCTGTACTGCCAGCAGCTGCTCGATAGTTGGTGGCGGTGGTGGTGGTGGATTTGGGGGAATATTTCCACGACCTCTGCCTCTTCCTCTTCCGGCCATCTGCCACCCATAAACATGCAAACTTTAAGAAATCCGGGTTATCAACCACTTATAAGATTAAGAATGAGATCTGAAAATTTTCTGGACGAGTAGCAATATTGATAGTTCAGTATTTCAATCATATCTCGGGCTACAGAAGTCCAAAAGAGGCGTGCTTTATATGGTTGGAAAGCTTATGAAATTATCCACAATTTCTATTCAGACCTCAAAGCCAGATTCTGTCGTTAAGTCTATGAAAAATAAGGCGTAACAGAAACTGTTCCAGATTTCAGACTGTGCAGAAACTTTAACTTGTGAAAATTATATCTCTCGTACCAGATTAGATAAAAGGGTGATTCCAGTGGCATTTGAAAGATGCTTGAGTCTAGTTTCTCTCATAAAAATTTCATAAATGTTGCACGAACCGTTTTTAAACTATAGCAGAAACATTAGAGACTGCTCCAGAAAACTGCAAGGACAGAAACGAGATAATATCAAACCCAACTATTATTCCCTGACTATTAAACTTATTATTCTTAATAATGGAACTTGTAGACATGCCTACAAGTCCAGACACTCAAACAAAGATCCAACTCACACATAAGCATAATAATAAAGCAACTAGCACACCAAGGTTCAAACCACACGACAGACTCGACTGACTCAACTGACGTTACTAAGAACGTTCTTATTACATAAAGGACTCCTACTTCCTAAGGAAGTGGCTCATGCTCTAATGTCTCGTAGATCTTGGACATGCCTTGGTTTGCTCGGAGCTCATCAATGGTTGCTTGGCACCTCTTGATAGTCTTCCCTTGTGCCCTCACCATCTCTTCTAGTTGCAGCTTCCTGTCCATCATATCATAGACAAAGTTCACCATCACCCGAGGTAGTGGCTCTAGCTGCACTGGATCTGTCATAGCCCATCCAAGCTCGGGGTGTGCACGAGGAAGGAAGCGATGAATGTCATGCTTCATAAGGTTAAAGCGAAGATAGCGGAGACCCATACATGCTTCAAAAGCAGCATCTTCAATGCTATCCTCTATAGTAGCTCGATGTCCCACGTGAGAGAACATCATGTCCAGCTGATATGCCCCCTTGTCTTGCTTGTGTGCAAAGATGCTTGCCCTTGCCTTCCAGTACGTGCTCTCTAGTGGATGAGTGTACTCCCAGCAGACGTACTCCACGGCTGGATGCCAATCAGCGAAGTAAGCAGTGAGCATCCCCACTAGGCGAATATGAGAGACAGCATCCCCTCCATTCCTGTGGTAGATCCTCACAGTCCACCCCATTGGAGGAGGTGGCATATCTTCAGGAGCTTCATGTGGTGGAGACGGGGGTTGTACTCCTCCATTAGCTTCCTCCTCACCATCTTCAATCTCGACGATTTCTGGATCTTCTTCAGGCTCAGGCTCTTCCTGGGGAGGTGCTGGTGCTTGGGCTGGTGCTACAGGGGTCTGCTCCTGTTCCTGAGGTACTGGCTCTTATGGCTCTTCAGTTGCATGCAGGGCACGAGGTGGGTAATATCCTCCAGAGCTGATGCGGGCAGTCTTACGGTCACAGGCCATCTACAGAATTTTTAGATGAAGTTAGAATAGAGGCAAAATTTCGTAATAGAATGAGACATAAGAAGCATAAAAATTTATCAAATAACAAGAGCAAGATAGTGAGCATAAAAATAGTGTAAAGATGACACTAAATCGACCATTGCTAGCTAGGCATGCGTCCTACAGTCAACAAGAGCTCTGATACCAATTTGTCACACCCATTTATCGACCAAATGGAATGCTTACCCTTATGTGCGCCCAGAGATCAATCACACATAAGTTCACAAATTATAACAGAAGTATCATGGCAAATGTTATTACATCACGATATTTAAACACTTAGTCTTAACACAAATGTTGCGGAAGTATAAATAAAAATCTCTCGTGGTAGCTCCAGTCACAGGTACATTGACTGGTTGACAGCAAGACTAGTAATCCTCAGGGAAGTAGGCGTAGTAGTCGCTATTACCTCCATCTGTTACCCATCCGGGATTTTTATCCAAATAAGAGAAATAAACAAGCGTAAGTACATCTCGTACTCAACAAGTGTAACATGGGGTTCATGAGGCTCAAAAAGGCATAATCATTGGTTGATCAGCATGTAGCATTTAGTTAACATGATTTTAGCATATCAATAGCATCAAAAGTCTCAATGTAAACAATAAACATATGATCCATGTGAAATGATTAATGAATAGCAAAAACATAAACATAAACAATTATTCAACTATTCCATAAGGGTCCAAGGCCACTCGTGACCGTGAGCACGGCTGTTATAACAGTTCTACACTCTGCAGAGGTTGTACACTTTCACTGTGAGTCGTGTTACCCAAATGCCCGGGTTAATTACTCCCAAAACACTACCAAGGTGAGCAGGCAGGGTAAACACTATGAAGTCTTTCGAAGGTTCGTCTAACAAGTTAGGGCCATTAGATTCACTCGGCAAACAGATGTAGAGCCCCCCTTCCAAATGGCACAATAACCCGCAGCCTATACACATAAGGACAGAGGCCGCACTATACCCGATTCGTCAAGCCATTCTTACGCCAAAAAGGTTACCTCTAACAAGCTAGAAAAGGTCCTTCTATATGACTAAAGCCAGAGCCATATAGCCCCCACAGTTGTACTGTAAATCTCGGATTGTCACTTATAGATGAGTCCTTATGGAGAGCAATTAGAGCATCAAAAGTAACACACATGCTCTAATCCCCTTTAAACAATAATCAAAATCATATTTTAATGTTTATTGCATATTTCTCTAATCAATTTACATGATCATAGTCCATGTTTAAGCACTAGCCATACTAATCAATGCATCATAATGGGTACCAAGGTATAGGATCAATCGCTAAGTCATCCTTAACAAGGAATAAATGCATAATGATATTAATTGCATAAGGTGAATAGGACAACAAGGATAATCCCATGCTATACTTGCCTTGCTCAAACTGGTCTCAAAGATCTTGCTCGTAGTAAGGCTCTTGATCTCCAACGAATTGCTCACCGTCTATACTCGATCAACCATTATCAACAACACACATCTAGAGGCAATCATGCATAGACAAACAAGGCTATAATTAGAACAATACACCAACAGTAAGAAAATAAGATAAAAAGTCTTTAAAACGAATCTACAACTCGCTAGGATCACACAGACGCGAAGATCACGAAAAACGGAGCTAAAACGACAAAGTTATGAATTTCCAAAGATTTCCTATAGAAAAATAAATACTTTAATTGAAATTCGAAAATAAATTAATCCAAACCTACTGTACAGTTGTATCATTAGATAGAGCTCGCAAATATGAATCTAACGCAATTTGAATGGATCAAATCAGAGTTAAAACGAAGATTCTACGGCTAAAACAAACTGAGTGGCAAAACTGTAAATATGAGAAAGCGTATTTTTCTTTTTCCAAAACGAATTACGTTTTCATTTAATCAAAGCGTATTTTCCCGGTTTACACTTTGGACTGCGGGTTAGATAATTGAAAACCCCAGGGGCTCTTTAACAAAAATACCCGCCGAACCGTTATCTTCAAATACGAGTCGTCCGATTCAAAACAGACGGACGAGATTGAATCGGGGAGAGAGAAAAAGAACGGCCGGCGGCGCTCCGGCCGGACTTCACCGAGACGACGACTCGCGCGGCGGCGCCATGGCCGGAAAACGCCAAACCTCGATACGGTGCATGAAATCGCGAAGCAAGTACACCCACGGCTAGCTAACTCCAAGGCGAACTTACCCACGGCAAGATTGAGGCCAAGAACAAGGTGAGGGAGGCGTGCGGCTTGATATGGCGGGCGGTGGAGGCGGTGCTTCGGGTGTAGCCACCCCGAGGCGATGTAGCTACGGTTTAGGGTTGGATGTGAAGCGGGGAGGGGCGACGGTTCCGTTTTTATAGTCCGGAGGGGTCGCTAACTAAGGAAGGAAAGGGATTCGAGATCGAATCGATCGATCGAATCGGATGAAAGAGGGAAGGCGGTGTCGGCCGGAGGAAGAAGAAAGGAAAGGGAGAACGAACACTGACCGGTGGAACCCACGCGTCAGCGACACAGTGCGGGACGCAGGCGTGTGCGGGTGACAACGGGCCGACAGGCCGCGGCTCGGGCTCGGCCCATGCGGGCGAAGGGGCGCGGGGAAAGAAGAGCTGGGCCGCCGCTAGCAGGCCGAGCTCAGCGCTGAGGGAGGAAAGCGGCCCGGTAATTTTTTTTTCTTTTTTTCTTTTTCTAATTTTTCAAAGCAAATTTTCAAAAGATTTTCAAATCAAATTTGAATTTGATTTAAACCACTCAATACAAAACTCCAAATGCAGCAGCATGAATGCTCAATCATGTTTCTACCCTTATATTTAATTTTAAATTTATAAAATTATTCTTATTCTAAAGTTGCATGCTTCACAAAAATAAATATAAAAATCACATTTTCCCTATTTTTCTTCTCTTCAAATTTTAGGGTGTTACAACTGTCAATGTTTTACAAAAAGAATCAATGTAAACTGGAATGCTTATGCTAGAGGACATGTTTTTTTGTGTTATGTGTGTACTTTAACATAACCATTGCTCAAAATGAATCATTTTTTCTCTCAATGTTGCAGAAGCAAGAAAAATACAAAGACAGTGAGCCCACTGCAATTGATCTATTCGAGGAGTTGCACTGCAGCACAACTAAAGGTTTTAGTGAACCTGTGAAGAAAGCTATAGTAAGTACTAAACTCTGTCACACCCTAAATTTCCTATTTTTGGTTGTGCATGAAAAACACTAAATAAAATGAATGATTTCAATATTTGAATAAATTTATTAGATAAGTTAAGTTGCTGCTAATTTAAATATAGAAAATTGTGGTTTTAAACTTTTTCATATTAATTTGATAATGTGGTGTTTGTGTGATGCTTGTCTTTGGTGTTGGTGAGTGCTATTATTTTCAAAATACCATAGGACGACGTTTGCTTCTCACCGAATTTTTTTCTCTATTTTCTGGATTTAAAATTTCAATTTTTATGAGCTTAATCTTTTTCCTTGATCTCTTCATCCATCTTTTCATGAGCTCAAACTCATTTGGTTGAGTTCCTTATCTCTCCAAGAGTCTCCAGGATTTTTCCTGTGATTTTTCTGAGCTCCGGGCTATTTTTCACGGCCAAAAAGGTAATTTTAGATTTTTTGGAATTATTTTATTCACGGAATTAAAATAATCCCGAAATTAAGAAAATCCGAAAAGTTTCCAAACCCTACAACTATATATATGCCGGCATAGCCCTCGACGCCCTGGTTTTAGAAGTACAACCCTTATCGTGAGCCGACGCTCGTAACTCCCTCCACCCCTCGCCGAAGTTCTTCATCTACAGCTTGCGTTCCGGCGAACTCTCCGACGAGCTTTTCCAGCAAAACCGTCGAGTCCCGACGCCAGCAACCACCACCAAGAGGCAGCCCTCGTTGTTCTCTACACCGTTGTATATCCGTTTGCGTGAATCCATCGCTGTTTCATCGAGTTCCCATGTCACACCCATTTATCGACCAAATGGAATGCTTACCCTTATGTGCGCCCAGAGATCAATCACACATAAGTTCACAAATTATAACAGAAGTATCATGGCAAATGTTATTACATCACGATATTTAAACACTTAGTCTTAACACATATGTAGCGGAAGTATAAATAAAAATCTCTCGTGGTAGCTCCAGTCACAGGTACATTGACTGGTTGACAGCAAGACTAGTAATCCTCAGGGAAGTAGGCGTAGTAGTCGCTATTACCTCCATCTGTTACCCATCCGGGATTTTTATCCAAGTAAGAAAAATAAACAAGCGTAAGTACATCTCGTACTCAACAAGTGTAACATGGGGTTCATGAGGCTCAAAAAGGCATAATCATTGGTTTATCAGCATGTAGCTTTTAGTTAACATGATTTTAACATATCAATAGCATCAAAAGGTCTCAATGTAAACAATAAACATATGATCCATGTGAAATGATTAATGAATAGCAAAAACATAAACATAAACAATTATTCAACTATTCCATAAGGGTCCAAGGCCACTCGTGACCATGAGCACGGCTGTTATAACAGTTCTACACTCTGCAGAGGTTGTACACTTTCACTGTGAGTCGTAGTAAGGCTCTTGATCTCCAACGAATTGCTCACCGTCTATACTCGATCAACCAATATCAACAACACACATCCAGAGGCAATCATGCATAAACAAACAAGGCTATAATTAGAACAATACACCAACAGTAAGAAAATAAGATAAAAAGTCTTTAAAACGGAGCTAAAACGACAAAGTTATGAATTTCCAAAGATTTCCTATAGAAAAATAAATACTTTAATTGAAATTCGAAAATAAATTAATCCAAATCTACTGTACAGTTGTATCATTACATAGAGCTCGCAAATATGAATCTAACGCAATTTGAATGGACCAAATCGGAGTTAAAACGAAGATTCTACGACTAAAACAAATTGAATGGCAAAACTGTAAATATCAGAAAGCATATTTTTCTTTTTCTGAAACGAATTACGTTTTCATTTAATCAAAGCGTATTTTGTGTTTTACATTTTCAGACTGCGGGTTCTATATACTAAAATCTCAGGGTCTCTTTTACAAAAATGACAGCCGAATCGGTATCTTCAAACATCAGCCGTCGATCTCCGATCCGACGGTCCAGATCAGATCGGGGGAGGGGACGGGCGGCGCGCCGGCCGGAAACAGCCCGACGGCGACTCTCCGCGGCGGCGCCATGGCCGGGAAACGCCATCTTGCTCTACGGTGCACGAAAACGCGAACGGAGAGCACCTGCGGGTAGACAACTCGAACGCGAACTCACCTAGGGCAAAACCGTAGCCGAGGATGAAGAGAGGAATGCGTGCGGCTTGGAGGAGCAGACGGTGGAGCTCGAGCTCGCGGTGAGCTAACCCTAGGCGGTTTTGGCTGCTCCGAAAGGGTTAGGATGGGGCGGAATAGTGCGGGGGCTCCGTTTTTATACCCCGATGGCAGCTCTAGGTAAGGAAGGGAGAGGATACGGAGATCGAGTCGGATCGGTTGAAGAAGGAAAGGAAAATCCTGCCGTCGTCGGGAGGAAGAAGAAAGGAAGGTGGAAGACAGCCACTGACAAGCGGGCCCCTCATGTCAGCGGCTCAGAGCAACTGCGCATGCGAGTTGGGCCAGCAAGCCGCGCCTGGGCTCGGCCCACGCGGGTGCGGGGTGCGGGAGTGAGCGGGCCGCCGCCGCTGACGCGGGCTCGGCCCAAGATGAGAAGGCCGGCCGAGAGAGAGAAAGGAACGGGCCGTGCTCGCTGGGCCGTGAAGAAAGCCGGCCCGAGAGCAGAGAGAGAATAGGAAATCCTTTTCCAATTTTTCAAATTCATTTTTGAAATGATTTTCAAATCAAATTTGAATTTGATTTAAACCACTCAATACAAAACTTCAAATGCAGCAGCATGAATGCTCAATCATGTTTCTACCCTTATATTTGATTTTAAATTTATAAAAGTTATTCTTATTCTAAATTTGCATGCTTCACAAAAATAAATATAAAAATCACATTTTTCCTATTTTTCTTCTCTTAAAAATTTAGGGTGTTACAATTCTACCCCCTTAAAATGAATCTCGCCCCGAGATTCGACTGGTGCTTACTCAAACAGTTGCGGGTAGGTTTTTCTCAGGTCCTCTTCTCGTTCCCAAGTAGCCTCCTCTGCGGTATACCGATTCCACTGTACTTTACACATTTTGATTGTTCTACTTCTTGTGACTCTGTCCGCAGTCTCCAAACTTTTAACCGGAAACTCCTCATATGTAAGATCCTCCTTAACAGTGAGTTCCTCTATCAGAATCTATTCTTCTGGTACTCATAAACATTTCTTCAATTGGGACACATGGAACACATCATGTACACCTGCCAGACTCTCGGGTAATTCCAATTGATATGCCACTTCACCACGTCTCTCTATAATCTTGAAAGGTCCAATATATCTTTTTGCCAATTTACCCTTCATGTTAAATCTCTTCACACTTCTCATGGGTGACACTTTCAAGTAGACATAATCCCCTACCTCAAAAGTCAACTCCCTTCTGCGAGTATCAGCATAACTTTTCTGTCTGGACTGTGCTATTTTTAGATTATCTCTAATCATTCTCACTTTCTTTTCAGCATCCTTTAATACATCAGGCCCAAACACTTGACTCTCCCCTGTCTGATTCTAGAACAACGGGGTCCTACATTTTCGTCCATACAGAGCCTCAAACGGTGCCATTTGGAGACTCTTCTGATAACTATTGTTATAAGAGAATTCTGCGTATGGCAAACTCTGATCCCAGCTAGTACCATATTGTAAAGCACAAGCTCTCAACATATCTTCCAATATCTGATTAATTCTCTCGGTTTGACCATCTGTCTGGGGATGATAAGCTGTACTAAAATTTAGTTTGGTCCCCAATGATTCATGTATCTTTTGCCAATAATGAGATGTAAACTGAGTACCTCGATCAGACACAATCTTCTTAGGAACTGCATGTAGACTCACTATTCTTTCCATATACAACTCTGCCAGTTTCGCACTGCTATACGTAGTCTTCACAGGCAGAAAATGAGCAACCTTAGTCAGACGATCCACTATCACCCAAATTGAATCATATCCTCTTTGAGTCCGTGGTAACCCAACTATAAAGTCCATACCGACCTCTTCCCATTTCCACTCGGGTATCTACATAGGTTGTAACAATCCTGCAGGTCTCTGATGTTCTGCTTTCACCCTTTGACAAGTGTCACACAGGGCAACATACTCAGCTACGTCTCTCTTTAAACCATACCACCAATATTTCTCTTTCAGATCTAAGTACATCTTAGTACTCCCCGGATGTATGGAATAAGCCGACTCATGAGCTTCACGCAGAATTGCCATTCGGATATCCTTATCTTCGGGCACACACAGCCTTTTCCCAAACCATAGCGTACCATTTTCATCCTTACGAAATCCTGGAGATTTACCTTTCGCTATGTTTTTAGCTATCTCTCTCAACTTTTCATCCTTCTGCTGACCTTTACGGATTTCTTGCTCTAGGGTAGGCTCTAATACTAGTTCCACTGCATTAGTAGTAAATCCCAAGTTCAGATGCTTGCACTCAGCACACAATTCTTTTGGCATAGGCATTACTTGTATTTCATTTGCATAACTTTTCCTACTAAGAGCATCAGCAACAACGTTGGCCTTTCTGGGATGATAATGCACCTCTAGATCATAGTCTTTTATCAACTCCAACCATCTATGCTGCCTCAAGTTCAAATCCGTTTGAGTGAAGATATACCTTAGACTCTTGTGATCAGTGTATATATCACTCTTGTGTCCAATCAAATAATGTCTCCATATCTTTAATGCATGAACTACTGCAGCTAATTCCAAGTCATGAGTAGGGTAATTTAACTCATGCTTCCTTAACTGCCTCGATGCATATGCCACAACTCTACCTTCTTGCATCAGAACACATCGCAATCCCAATGGAGATGCATCACAATAGATAGAGAAAGGTTTATTCAGATCTGGCAATACTAAGACGGGTGCAGTAGTCAGTCTTTTCTTTAATTCCTCAAAATTAGCCTGACACTTCTCGGACCACACATACTTGGCATTCTTCTCCAACAATGCAGTCATTGGTTTTGCAAGCTTGGAAAATCCCTCTATAAATCTCCTATAATAACCAGCCAATCCCAAAAAGCTACGGATAGGTGGTTTCCAGTTCAATACATCTTTCACCTTGCCAGGATCTACTGATATCCCTCCATTTGAAACAATATGACCCAGAAAAGAAACTTCCTTCAACCAAAACTCACATTTACTCCTTTTTGCATATAATTGGTGTTCTCTGAGCTTCTGCAAGACCAACCTCAAATGTTCAGCATGTTCTTCCTCCGTCTTGGAAAACACTAGTATATCATCAATGAATACCACTACAAACTTGTCCAGATATTCCATGAACACCTTATTCATTAAATACATGAAGTATGCAGGAGCATTAGTCAAACCAAAGGACATCACTGTATACTCATATAACCCATAACGTGTGGTAAATGCTGTCTTGGGTATATCCCTGGCACGAATCTTCAATTGATGATATCCAGAGCGAAGATCAATCTTGGAGAATACACAAGCTCCTCTCAACTGATCAAACAGGTCATCAATTCTAGGCAATGGATACATGTTCTTAATAGTAACCTCATTAAGAGACCGATAATCTACACACATCCTCTGAGTTCCATCTTTCTTATCCACAAAAATCATTGGGGCTCCCCATGGTGAAGAACTAGGACGAATAAAACCCTTATCCTGCAACTCCTTAATTTGTTTCTTAAGTTCTTCTAATTCATTTACTCCCATTCTATATGGACGCTTAGCTATAGGTGCAGTTCCAGGTAATAATTCAATAATAAATTCAATGTCACGGTCTGGTGGCATACCTAGCAATTCCTCCGGAAACACATCTGGGAACTCCTCCACAACTGGATCCTCCTGGTTGGCACCATCATTGAGCTGGTTCACTGTAGCGGTCTCTTGTTTTTGCACTTTTACTTCAACCCTGATTCTATCACCCTTTGGTGTTGTCAGTGTAACGTCCCACCTCCTCGAGGCTGGGCCCGCTTACATCTGGTCGCTTACTAGGACATAGACTGCCCTCACAGACCAGCACAAGTCTTTTCTGCGCACTTTGTCCTCACTCATGCGCACCCGGGAAGAACTTTCCGGTCGGTCACCCATCGCTCCAGGCCAAGCACGCTTAACTTTGGAGTTCTTTCGAGATGGGCTTCCGAAAAAGAAGTTGCAACTTGTTGGTATGAGTATCCTATTAATCCTGTTAAGCCCTGGGCCGGGATGTTACATCCTCACCCCCTTAAGAGACCGACGTCCTCGTCGGTCAATCCCAAGCCAGGAACGTCCTCTCTTGGCCACGTCCGTGTGTCCAGTACCAGCGCATGTGCCATGCTGTGTGACCACTCTGGGTCCACACCAGCCATGCGCACCATGCCTGCGCAACTGCGACACACGCGCTCGTGAAACCGCGAGAGTCGGCTCTGATACCATTCTGTAACGTCCCACCTCCTCGAGGCTGGGCCCGCTTACATCTGGTCGCTTACTAGGACATAGACTGCCCTCACAGACCAGCACAAGTCTTTTCTGCGCACTTTGTCCTCACTCATGCGCACCCGGGAAGAACTTCCCGGTCGGTCACCCATCGCTCCAGGCCAAGCACGCTTAACTTTGGAGTTCTTTCGAGATGGGCTTCCGAAAAAGAAGTTGCAACTTGTTGGTATGAGTATCCTATTAATCCTGTTAAGCCCTGGGCCGGGATGTTACAGTCAGCACAACTGATTTATCCTTACACTGAATCTCTGCTTGTTGTTGCATCATCCAATCCATTCCCAATATAAGATCAATCCCAGCTGTTCTCAATACTATAGGGCTAACTGTAAACTCTACCCCCCTTAAGTTGAGACTAATTGGAAGACAGCGATAAGATGCTGGCATGCTTCCACCAGGTGAGTTTACTAAGATAGGGTTCTTCATGGCACACAAATGGATTCTATGTATTCTAACAAATGATTGTGATATGAAAGAATGTGATGCTCCAGAATCAAAAAGAACAGTGGCGGGAGTAGAGTGGACATCGAACGTACCAAGCATAACTTCTGGCTCCTCCACTGCAGTTTCCTAGGACAAGTGATTCACCCTTCCCGAGTTAAGTGCGGGCTTCTGGTGGCTACTCTGTCTCTGGGGAGTCTGCTGGTTAAGCTTCTCCGGGCAATTGTAAGACAAGTGACCTTCTTTTCCACAACGGAAACACCTGTTGGGAGTATTGGGAGCACTAGTCTTTGCAGGAGTGTTGTTGGAAGGACCCTGACGCTGCGCTTGATTCCCATTCTGCTGTGGTGGACGTTGGTTGCTATTCTGTGGCTGGAATGGGGGACGTTGTGGGAACTGTCCACGGAATGGGGTCTGACCATGATTCCACTGTCCAGAAGGAGGCCTCTGCTGAGTATTCTGTTGAAAACCAGTACGCGGACGGGTGTTGCTATTGGAGGCTTGTCCCTGTAACCTCTTCCTCTTTGCATCCATTTCTTTGCGCTTGTTATCCACCACGATAGCGCGGTTCACAAGCGTCTAAAAGTTAGGATAGGTATTGGACATCAACTGCAACTGTAGTCCATCATATAATCCCTTTAAGAAGCGGCGCTGCTTATCATTGTCATTGGCCACCTCATGTGGAGCATATCGTGACAATTGAGCAAACTTGTCACGGTACTCAGCTACAGTCATTGACCCTTGGGTCAGGTTCCTGAATTCCTCCGCCTTCAACTCTATCATTCCTTCAGGTATATGGTAAGCCCTGAAGTTCTCTCTAAACTCCTGCCATGTGACTGCAGGAGCATTGGCAGGACGACCATACTCATATGACTCCCACCAATCCTGAGCTTCTCCCTGAAGTTGCCCAGAAGCGAACAACACCTTCTGTCGGTCATCACATTGTGCAATGGTGAGTTGTTTCTCCACAGCACGAAGCCAATCATCAGCCTCCAAAGGATCAGCAGCATGTGTGAACACTGGGGGACGACCCTTCAAAAATTCACCACGCTTATCACGTGGTTGAGCACCAACAACTGGCTGATTCTGCTGATTCTGCACTAGTTGTTGCATCAACTGCGTCTGTACTGCCAGCAGCTGCTCGATAGTTGGTGGCGGTGGTGGTGGTGGATTTGGGGGAATGTTTCCACGACCTCTGCCTCTTCCTCTTCCGGCCATCTGCCACCCATAAACATGCAAACTTTAAGAAATCCAGGTTATCAACCACTTATAAGATTAAGAATGAGATCTGAAAGTTTTCTGGACGAGTAGCAATATTGACAGTTCAGTATTTCAATCATATCTCGGGCTAAAGGAGTCCAAAAGAGGCGTGCTTTATATGGTTGAAAAGCTTATGAAATTATCCACAATTTCTATTCAGACCTCAAGACCAGATTCTGTTGTTAAGTCTATGAAAAATAAGGCGTAACAGAAACTGTTCCAGATTCCAGACTGTGCAGAAACGTTAACTTGTGAAAATTATATCTCTCGAACCAGATTAGATAAAATGGTCATTCCAGTGGCATTTGAAAGATGCTTGAGTCTAGTTTCTCTCATAAAAATTTCATAAATGTTGCATGAACCGTTTTTAAACTATAGCAGAAACATTAGAGACTGCTCCAGAAAACAGCAAGGACAGAAACGAGATAATATCAAACCCAACTATTATTCCTTGACTATTAAACTTATTATTCTTAAGAATGGAACTTGTAGACATGCCTACAAGTCCAGACACTCAAACAAAGATCCAACTCACACATAAGCATAATAATAAAGCAACTAGCACACTAAGGTTCAAACCACACGACAGACTCGACTAACTCAACTGACGTTACTAAGAACGTTCTTATTACATAAAGGACTCCTACTTCCTAAGGAAGTGGCTCATGCTCTAATGTCTCGTAGATCTTGGGCATGCCTTGGTTTGCTCGGAGCTCATCAATGGTTGCTTGGCACCTCTTGATAGTCTTCCCTTGTGCCCTCACCATCTCTTCTAGTTGCAGCTTCCTGTCCATCATATCATAGACAAAGTTCACCATCACCCGAGGTAGTGGCTCTAACTGTACTGGATCTGTCATAGCCCATCCAAGCTCGGGGTGTGCACGAGGAAAGAAGCAATGAATGTCATGCTTCATAAGGTTAAAGCGAAGATAGCGGAGACCCATACATGCTTCAAAAGCAGCATCTTCAATGCTATCCTCTATAGTAGCTCGATGTCCCACATGAGAGAACATCCTGTCCAGCTGATATGCCCCCTTGTCTTGCTTGTGTGTAAAGATGCTAGCCCTTGCCTTCCAGTACGTGTCCTCCAGTGGATGAGTGTACTCCCAGCAGACATACTCCACGGCTGGATGCCAATCAGCGAAGTAAGCAGTGAGCATCCCTACTAGGCGAATATGAGAGACAGCTTCCCCTCCATTCCTGTGGTAGATCCTCACAGTCCACCCCATTGGAGGAGGTGGCATATCTTCAGGAGCTTCATGTGGTAGAGGCGGGGGTTGTACTCCTTCATTAGCTTCCTCCTCACCATCTTCAATCTCGACGATTTTTGGATCTTCTTCAGGCTCAGGCTCTTCTTGGGGAGGTGCTGGTGCTTGGACTGGTGATATAGGGGTCTGCTCCTGTTCCTGAGGTTCTGGCTCTTGTGGCTCTTCAGTTGCATGCAGGGCACGAGGTGGGTAGTATCCTCCAGAGCTGATGCGGGCAGTCTTACGGTCACGGGCCATCTACAGAATTTTTAGATGAAGTTAGAATAGAGGCAAAATTTCGTAATAGAATGAGACATAAGAAGCATAAAAATTTATCAAATAACAAGAGCAAGATAGTGAGCATAAAAATAGTGTAAAGATGATACTAAATCGACCATTTCTAGCTAGGCTTGCGTCCTACAGTCAACAAGAGCTTTGATACCAATTTGTCACACCCATTTATCGACCAAATGGAATGCTTACCCTTATGTGCGCCCAGAGATCAATCACACATAAGTTCACAAATTATAACAGAAGTATCATGGCAAATGTTATTACATCACGATATTTAAACACTTAGTCTTAACACATATGTAGCGGAAGTATAAATAAAAATCTCTCGTGGTAGCTCCAGTCATAGGTACATTGACTGGTTGACAGCAAGACTAGTAATCCTCAGGGAAGTAGGCGTAGTAGTCGCTATTACCTCCATCTGTTACCCATCCGGGATTTTTATCCAAGTAAGAAAAATAAACAAGCGTAAGTACATCTCGTACTCAACAAGTGTAACATTGTAACACCCAAATTTTGAGATAACAAAATTGGAATAAGTTAGATAATAAATAATTACAAAACTAAAATAATAATAAAATAAGTTTGATGTTGCGTTCATGCTGTTGCATTTATTTTTATTGTGTGGTGTGGATTTGATTTATTTTATTTTGGATTAGAATGTATTTGGAATATTTTTGAAAACAAGTAAAAAGAAGAAAAGAAAGAAAGAGCTTACCTGCTGCTAGCGGCCTGGGAATCCATCTGGACCGGCCTGCTTCTTTTTCTCGCGGGTGGGCCGGCCCGGCAGTTTCGCGCGGCCCAAGTTGGCCCAGTGCCACAACCGCTCCTTCCCTTTCCCTCTCTGAGCCGCTGACCGGTGGGACCTAGCTGTCAGTCGTCTTCAAACTCTCGTAACCGGACCGGAGTCGAACCTCCACCGACCGAACTTCAATCGAGTCTTGTTTCCGGGATTTGGTAACCGAAATCGGTGATTGATGCTATAAATAGGTCGCATAGGTCCTCTAGTTTCCGTTTTTCACCTAAAATCGTGAGTTCCGCCGCGAATCGTCGTGTTCTAGGGTTGGGGTCGGTTGGATACGGCGGACGTTGGGGAGAGGTGTATTCGGGTGCTTTGGGGGCTAATTCGTCGTGTTGGTAAGCTCGCAAATCTTCTCCTCTTTCTTCCCGTGTCCTTCTTTGGTGTTGAGGAGTTACGAATCATGGTTTTGGGTGAGCTCGGGTGCTTGGCAATGGCGCCGCCGTCCCCTTGTGGCCGCGCGGCGGGTTATGGGTAGATGTAGGTTGTTTTGTCACTTGGGGTGAGATCGCGTGGAGCTTCTCTTTCGATTGGACCAAGTCGCGGGTTGTTTGGTGGTCGGGAACGACGTGGCCGATGGACTCCGGCGAGGCGGCCATGGTGGGCATGGCGGCCGGTGGCCGGACTTGGAGATGGCGGCCGGAATTGTAACTGTGGAGATGCAGGTGATCGTGAGCCGTTCGATTTGAAATCAACGCACGAGATTAGAACTTACCCTTTCGATGGCAATCTTGTTAAAGAGCCCCTGCCTTTTCTGGAAATCAACCCGCGGTCCCAAGGCGTAAAGCTGAGATTACGTTTTTGTATTTTGAAAGCGTATTTTCATCCGGTTAAATCAAAAATACGTTTTCAGCAATTTACAGTTTTGCCACTAGAATTGTTTTAGTCATAAAATCTTCGTTTTAACTCCGATTTGATCCGTTCAAATTGCGTTAGGTTCGTATTTGCGAACTCTACATGTTAGTGTAGTTTTACAGTTAGTTTTGATAATTTATTTTTCGAGTTTATAATTAAGTATTTATTTATCTATAGGAAATCTTAGAAAATTCATAACTTTCACGTTTTAACTCCGATTTTGGTGATCTTTGCGTCTGTGTGATCGTAGAAACGTGTAGAAGAGTTTTATAAACTTTTATTACTGTTTTGTTACTGTTGGTGTACTGTTCTAATTATATCTATTTGTTTGCTTCGTGTATGTTTGATTGGATGCATGTATGTTGTTGATTGATGATCGAGTATAGAAGGTGAGCAGTACTTGGACGATTCGGAGTATTACTTTGAGCCAAATCAGCAGTACTACTTGGAGAGCTTTGATCAAGGCAAGTATAACACAGGACTATCCTTGTTACCTATTCATTGAATTATCATACATATGCATGTGCTTACCTTGGCAACCTTAGAGATTTTAACTTAGCGATTGATATCTTGATTCCTTGTCACCTATGGGATTATGCATTTGGGTAGCTTGGCTAGTGCTTGATTTATGAACATTGATCTTGTAATTTGACTAATGAATGGTGAAATCAACCATTAAGATGATTTAATTCCTGCTACAAGGGGACTAGAGCACTGTGTTGTTTGTTTGTTGCTCTAGTTACTCTCCATAAGGACTTATCTGTAAGCATTAACCGGGATTGACAGTACAACTGTGAGGGCTATATGGCTCTGGCTTTAGTTGTTCAAGAGACCTTTTCTAGCTTGTTAGTGGTTACCTTAAATGGCGTAAGAATGGCTCGACACGTTGGGTGTAGTGCGAGCCCCTGGCCTAGTGTGTGTAGGCTGCGGTTGTTGTGCCACAGGGAAGGGGGGTTCTACATCTGCCTGCCGAGTAAATCTAATGGCCCTAACTTGTTAGACGAACTTTTGAGTGGCTTTATATGGTTCTCCGGTGTTTGGGTTTGATCTCCCCACACATTTGGAAATCATGACTCACAGTGAAAGTGTACACCTCTGCGCAGAGTTTAATAAACTGGTATACTAGCCGTGCTCACGGATACGAGCGGCCTTGGGTATTCTTACAGAATAAATGATCACCATTGATATATCATGCTTATTACTGATGTTGTTATTATTATACCATGTTAATGCTATTTCATTATTCTTATTACAATTGATCAATTGTTCATTAACGGGAATTGGAATACCTTGATGCTACTCAACTGCTAAGTTAATGATGACTAAAAGCTAAAAGCAGTCAAACAGTGTCTAGCCATTTGAGCCTCATGAACCCTGTGTTATATTTGTTGAGTTCGACATGGACTCACTCTTGCTATTTCCACCATAACAGATGAAGATTATGATGAGGATTATCGTAATGAGTACTAGTCTTGGTGTCAACCAGTCAACCGTGTCCCTGTGTGGAGTTTCCGCTGGAGATTATCTTTAGATTTTATTATTTATCGTTCAAGACTATGTTTTAAATATTTATTCGCTATGTAATAAGCACTGTGATGATACTATGTAATTTGTCTGCTTATGTGTGCGATCATGACCTGGGGCGCACATGAGTACTTTATGCATCCTATTTTTGTCCTTAAAAATGGGTGTGACAAACATGGGGTTCATGAGGCTCAAAAAGGCATAATCATTAGTTTATCAGCATGTAGCTTTTAGTTAACATGATTTTAACATATCAATAGCATCAAAAGGTCTCAATGTAAACAATAAACATATGATCCATGTGAAATGATTAATGAATAGCAAAAACATAAACATAAACAATTATTCAACTATTCCATAAGGGTCCAAGGCCACTCGTGACCATGAGCACGGCTGTTATAACAGTTCTACACTCTACAGAGGTTGTACACTTTCACTGTGAGTCGTGTTACCCAAATGCCCGGGTTAATTACTCCCAAAACACTACCAAGGTGAGCAGGCAGGGTAAACACTATGAAGTCTTTCGAAGGTTCGTCTAACAAGTTAGGGCCATTAGATTCACTCGGCAAACAGATGTAGAGCCCCCCTTCCAAATGGCACAATAACCCGCAGCCTATACACATAAGGACAGAGGCCGCACTATACCCGATTCGTCAAGCCATTCTTACGCCAAAAAGGTTACCTCTAACAAGCTAGAAAAGGTCCTCCTATATGACTAAAGCCAGAGCCATATAGCCCCCACAGTTGTACTGTAAATCCCGGATTGTCGCTTATAGATGAGTCCTTATGGAGAGCAATTAGAGCATCAAAAGTAACCCACATGCTCTAATCCCCTTTAAACATTAATCAAAATCATCTTTTAATGTTTGTTGCATATTCCTCTAATCAAATTACATAATCATAGTCCACGTTTAAGCACTAGCCATACTACTCAATGCATCACAATAGGTACCAAGGTATAGGATCAATCACTAAGTCATCCTTAACAAGGAATAAATGCATAATGATATTAATTGCATAAGTTGAATAGGACAACAAGGATAATCCCATGCTATACTTGCCTTGCTCAAACTGGTCCTGAAGATCTTGTTCGTAGTAAGGCTCTTGATCTCCAACGAATTGCTCACCGTCTATACTCGATCAACCAATATCAACAACACACATCCAGAGGCAATCATGCATAAACAAACAAGGCTATAATTAGAACAATACACCAACAGTAAGAAAATAAGATAAAAAGTCTTTAAAACGAATCTACAACTCGCTAGGATCACACAGACGCGAAGATCATGAAAAACGGAGCTAAAACGACAAAGTTATGAATTTCCAAAGATTTCCTATAGAAAAATAAATACTTTAATTGAAATTCGAAAATAAATTAATCCAAATCTACTGTACAGTTGTATCATTACATAGAGCTCGCAAATATGAATCTAACGCAATTTGAATGGACCAAATCGGAGTTAAAACGAAGATTCTACGACTAAAACAAATTGAATGGCAAAACTGTAAATATCAGAAAGCGTATTTTTCTTTTTCCGAAACGAATTATGTTTTCATTTAATCAAAGCGTATTTTGCGTTTTACGTTTTCGGACTGCGGGTTCTATATACTAAAATCTCAGGGTCTCTTTTACAAAAATGATAGCCGAATCGGTATCTTCAAACATCAGCCGTCGATCTCCGATCCGACGGTCCAGATCAGATCAGGGGAGGGGACGGGCAGCGCGCCGGCCGGAAACAGCCCGACGGCGACTCTCCGCGGCGGCGCCATGGCCGGGAAACGCCATCTTGCTCTACGGTGCACGAAAACGCGAACGGAGAGCACCTGCGGGTAGACAACTCGAACGCGAACTCACCTAGGGCAAAACCGTAGCCGAGGATGAAGAGAGGAACGCGTGCGGCTTGGAGGAGCGGACGGTGGAGCTCGAGCTCGCGGCGAGCTAACCCTAGGCGGTTTTGGCTGCTCCGAAAGGGTTAGGATGGGGCGGAATAGTGCGGGGGCTCCGTTTTTATACCTCGATGGCAGCTCTAGGTAAGGAAGGGAGAGGATACGGAGATCGAGTCGGATCGGTTGAAGAAGGAAAGGAAAATCCCGCCGTCGTCGGGAGGAAGAAGAAAGGAAGGTGGAAGACAGCCACTGACAAGCGGGCCCCTCGTGTCAGCGGCTCAGAGCGACTGCGCATGCGAGTTGGGCCAGCAGGCCGCGCCTGGGCTCGGCCCACGCGGGTGCGGGGTGCGGGAGTGAGTGGGCCGCCGCTGCTGATGCGGGCTCGGCCCAAGATGAGAAGGCCGGCCGGGAGAGAGAAAGGAATGGGCCGCGCTCGCTGGGCCGTGAAGAAAGCCGGCCCGAGAGCAGAGAGAGAATAGGAAATCCTTTTCCAATTTTTCAAATTCATTTTTCAAATGATTTTCAAATCAAATTTGAATTTGATTTAAACCACTCAATACAAAACTTCAAATGCAGCAGCATGAATGCTCAATCATGTTTCTACCCTTATATTTGATTTTAAATTTATAAAAGTTATTCTTATTCTAAATTTGCATGCTTCACAAAAATAAATATAAAAATCACATTTTTCCTATTTTTCTTCTCTTAAAAATTTAGGGTGTTACATCCCATCTCATCTTACTTCTCTCCGGCGAGGTTCCACCATGGATACCGGAGCTCCTCCAAGCCCAAGGCAGAAGATGATACTGTTTACAGTTTTGCCACTAAACTTGTTTTGATCATAAAATCTCCGTTTTAACTCCGATTTGACCCTAAGTTACGTTAGGTTCGTATTTGTGAGCTCTACATGTTAGTGTAGCTGTACAGTAGGTTTGGAAAATTTAATTTTCGAGTTTATATTAAGGTAATTATTTATCTATAGGAAATCTTAGAAAATTCATAACTTTCACGTTTTAAATCCGAATTTCATGATCTTTACGTCTGTGTGATCGTAGTAACGTGTAGAAGACTTTTACAAACTTTTTATAATATTTTTCTACTGTTGGTGTACTATTTTAATAATATTTCTTTGTTTGCTTCGTGTATGATTGCTCGGACGATTGTGTATTGATGCTTGATGATCGAGTATATACGGTGAGCAGTTTCTTGACGATCAGGAGTATTATTTTGAGCCAAATCAGTAGTATCATCAGGAAAGCTTTGATCAAGGCAAGTATAATATGGGACCATCCTTGTTACCTATTCACTGAAATTATCATACATATGCATGTGTCCTCCTTGACAACTATAGAGATTATAACTTAGCTATTGATATCTTGTTTCCTTGTCACCTGTGGGTTGTGCATTTGGGTAGCTATTGCTAGTGCTTAATTATGAACGATGATCTTGTAATTGGACTAATGAATTAAGCAACCAACCTTTAATGATGATTTTATTACTGTTGAAAAGGGGGCTAGAGCATGTGGGTTATTTTGATGCTCTGGTTTCTCTCCATAAGGACTTATCTATGTGTGATTTATCTGGGACATACAGTACAACTGTGAGGGCTATATGGCTCTGGCTCTAGTTGTTCAAGAGACCTTTTCTATCTTGTTAGTGGTTACCTTAAATGGCGTAAGAATGGCTTGCCACGTTGGGTGTAGGACAACCTCTAGTCTATGAGTATAGCCGAGAAGGAATTGTGCCATTTGAAAAAGGGGGGTTCCTACATCTGCCTGCCAAGTAAATCTAATGGCCCTAACTTGTTAGACAAACTTTTGAATGGCTTTATATGGTTTTCGATGTTTTGGGCCTTGCAAACCCATGCGTTTGGAAATCATGACTCACAGTGAAAGTGTACACCTTTGCGTAGAGTTAAAAATTGGTATACTAGCCGTGCCCACAGATATGGGCGGCCTTGGAACATTTATAGATAGTTGATCACCATTGTTATATCATGCTTAATTATTGTTGTTATTATTATGCTCATGTTAATGCTATTCATTATCCTTATTACAATTGATCATTGGTTCATTAATGGGAATTGGTTCATCTTGATGCTACTCAATTGCTAATTATATGATGACTAAAAGCTAAACGCAGTCAAACAGTGTCTAGCCTTTTGAGCCTCGTGAACCCTGTGTCATACTTGTTGAGTTCGACATGGACTCACCCTTGCTATTTCCCCAATACTCCAGTGAGTAGTAAGGTGCTGCTCAGAAGAAGGATAAAGAGGTAGTGGAGTTTCCAGAAGTCTTTCAGAAGTGTTTGGTATACGGAGCCACCAGTCAGCCGTCCCTGAGAAGAATGGAGCCTGAAGTTTAGTCACCGTTCCGTGATACTCTGATGTAAGTGTTAATATAGCTATGTATACGTTATATAATAACATTGTTTCTAATACTTTTTCATTCTGGCATATGTGTGGACTTCCTGGGCACACATATGATTAGCCTGGTTTTGTTCTTTAGAAAACTGGGTGTGACAAACTCTTACCTCTTCTTTCCTTCTTTTATTAAGTACCTTGTGCAATGAACCTTTATTTATATAATAATGCAAAACTGAAACCTTGCTTTGATTGCTAGGACGATATGCATGCTTGGGAAGCCCTTGGTTCACTATCAGTAGAAGATGGGCAGCATGCTAAGACTTCTATTGAAGCTGTTTCCAAAGTGCTGCCGAAGTCAAATACATTTATGCGCAATGTCGGAATTCAGCAGCCCGCTACCAAGACAACCAATGTGATGAAAGAGCTACAAGCTGAACTAGATGCAAAGAAGCTAGAGTCTGCAAGACTTGAGCAGGAGCTTGAAAGATTGAAGGCGCATACATAGGAATCTGATGTAAAAGTGGACAAACAAGCTGAGGAGATTGAGAGCCTGAGGAAGATGGCAGCAGATACTCAGAGCCTTCTTCGACAAATGATAGCATTTGGACAGGGTCAGATCAGTCCTCCCTAAGCTAGCTGTATGCTCAGGTACATAGCTTTAACTTGTCTCTTGTGCATTTTTTGTTCATGGTGTATGTCTATGGTTGAACAGGAATTTGGTTATATCAATGTGCCCCTTGTTTTCTATGTGCACCTTGCTGCTACTTTAGTTTTCCTGTTGTTTCAGTTTGGACTTCATCTTCACGCCTATCACAACACTGTCTATCACTCTGCCTATTTCAATTTACTTGCTAGATTATTTATATGTTTTTATTACCGAAAAATTAGATATTGTTTAGTTGTGACTGGAAAAGAGCCATTTGATTGATTGATCTAGATACTTTATTTTTTTGTGAGCACATTATGCCTCTTTGGTTTGTACTATTGCCTGTACAGCTGCCTAATCAAGTCCGTCTAAGCACTGTTGTTTGTTCATTTGTTTGTCTCTGAGTCCAAACAAAATGGACTTTTATTTACTAGCAACTGAAAACATGCACATTTTGATGGCAGGAATGAGGTGGCTAAACCTGGAATTTGATGGACGGTGTTAGTGCAATTGAACTTGGAGGCTCTGATCACTTTTGGTACTTAGGAACTTGGCGTATGTGGCTGCTGTTGTATGTGTATGTGGCTTCTAGAACTTGGTGCTAGTTGCTAGTTGGTGGCTGGAATCTTTTGCGCTGGCTGCTGGTTGCTTGCAGGTTGGAGTTTTTGGTGCTGCCGGTTGTTGGTAGGCTGTTAGATGTAGTTTTTTACATTGGTTGGTGGAATGTAGGAATTTTTTATACTGGCTGCAGCCTACTGGCAGGATGCACGCTGGAACTTGGCACTGGCTATTTGTTGGACTTTTTGGTGTAGGAACTTGGCACAACCTGCAGGAACTTTCTTTTTAGTTGGCTGGAACTTGTTTAGTTGGCTGGATCATTTTGTAATCATGTTTTTGTATGGAAACATGTTGGAAAATGTATTCTGGAATGTGCTCTGTATGGGCTGGAAAATTAATCATGGCTGAAATGTAATTATAATATAATTATATAATTGGTTGTGATTTATATTTCTGTGATTACTTTTTTAGTTGGGTTGGCCCACAATATGGGCTTGAATTGTAATGTTGGGCTATAAAAAAGTAAAAGCCAATTTGTAGCTGGGCCAAAAAACATTTGGGCCAGTTGGGCTGATTGTAATTGAAAATAAAAAAAAGCCCATGCTATATGGGCCAAATGTAAATTGCCACGTCATCGGCCATGTCATTTGCCACATCACCCGCCTTGTCATCTGCCACGTCACATGTGCCATGTCATCACACATGTGGCGTTATTCAATTCAATTTGTTATGACAATTTAGTCTCGTCATTGCATCAATGACAGGAGAACTATCGTCACTGTATCAATGACGAAGTCCTCTAGTGGTCATAGAAGCTAGTTAGTGACCCACCTTCTATGACGACAGCCAGTTTGTCACTACAGACAAGCAGTGACAGGAAACATGTTGTTATCGTCATAATCTAACTGTCACAGAAGCCTAGAATTCTTGTAGTGTTCAAGGAGATGTTTCAAGCACATTCCATATATACATGTTTCACATGTTGCACTAGCATGTTTATGTTTCACTAGTGCGTTACATATGTTCCATGCTCATATATGAACAAATGATGTTTAGGCTCACGCAATGCAAGTGCCAAAATACAAGCCTAACACCTGGGGTGTTACATATAATCCACACACATCCATAGTGATTTATCCTTTTTCTTCACAAATAAGGCCGGACAACCCCATTGAGATGAACTGGGTCAAATGATACCCTTTGCTAAAAACTCTTGCAACTGAACCTTTAGCTCGCCTAACTCATAGGGTGGCTTTCTATATGTCCTTCTAGAAATGGGTACCATACTCGGCACTAGCTCAATTTTGAACTCCACATCTCGGTCCGATGGAAAACTAGGCAATTCATCTAGAAACACTTCTAGAAACTCACATACCATGGCAACATCAAAAAGAGTGGTAGACTTGACGGCACAAGACAAGTTTTGAAGGTCAAAACTTCTAGGGAGTGGTACTAGAAAAGCATTGTTAGTCTTGGGTTCTCTCAACATGATGGTTCTAGTTGAAGTATCAATGAGAATGCCATGACCCCTCATCCATTTCATACCCAAGATTACATCTATACCCAACCTTGACAATATTACTAGATCTGTAATATACTCTCTTTCACAGATCAAGATGAGCACATCTCTAACTATCTGATTGGTCGAAATGTTCTTCCTAGCTACACTTATGCAATAACCACCCTTGGTTACAACACTTATCTTCTGATCATGCTTAGATGCAAATGTTTGACTCATGAATGAATGTAAAGCTCTAGAATCTAACAAAACTATTGCAGGATGATGGTTCACAAGGAACATACCAGCTGTGACAACATCTCCGGAAGGAATCTCTTCTATGGTAGTGTAGTGCGTAAACCTAGGGCATGCATTAGTGTTGGACTACCTTTGATTCTAATTACTATTCTTCTTGGGATAGGGGCACTCTCTTGCCTAGTGACCAGTCTTGTTACAATTGAAGCACGGCTGGTTGTTTAGTGGAACTCTTGAGCTTCCTTGCCCTATGCTGCCCTTGGGTAGAGCAGCCAAAAAAGCCTTGTGGTATACCTTCTGTGTCTAACTTGTTTGGGCCTTCTTCTAAGGTGGCTGGTATTTTGAAGCGGGAGGGCGAAATTGAGGCCTTGTGGCACTAGGAGCTTTAGCTTGAGAGGCACCTGCCTCATAGGCCCTCTTGTGACTTTTCGATGCTGAATAGATATTATTTTGGTTTTCTTGAGTTAGGGCATCACTCACAAACTCATTAAAAGTGGCACTCTTATTGTTAGCAAGGGTCTTCATCAATTTTGACTAAGTCCCCTCTTGAAGCTGGCAATCTTCTTTGCATCAGTGTCTACAAACTCAGTAGCGCATCTAGATAGATTATTGAAGGCATGTAAATATTCTATTAAGCTCTTGGTGCCCTGTGTCAGCCTCATGAACTCGGTATGCTTCATACTCATGAGACCCAGAGGAATATAGTGCCCCCTGAAGGCATCCTTGAATTCATTCCAAGTAACTTAGCATTCTCAGGCAGTGTGGATCGGTGATGACTCCATCAAATGCCCGCAGGTCCCTACAACTGGTGCGATGCATATTCTATTTTCATCTGCTCAGTTACCCTTAGTAAGTGAGGCTCAAGCATGTTCAGCCATTCATCGGCTTGAAGTGGCTCATCAGCCTCTTTGAAAACGGGTGGCTTTGTGTCACGAAAATCCTTGAAGTCGCTGAACTAGTTAGGTTCAGCCCCTTGATGCTAGTGTCGGCCATGAGCGACGTTCTACGCCATAGTGCGCAGCGCCTCTTCCATCGCTCGCTGACCTTCAGCAAACATAGCCAACAGCTGCTCTAGCGTGGGAGGTGGTGGTGGTGGAAGGTTCTCATTATCATTGCCATGCTGGCCACTACCACCAGCCCCACTTGATGAACGAAGGTTGCGAGGCATCTGTAGAAATTGGCAACCATGAGTAATTATCGATGATGTTGGAAAAATTGTAGAGGAATTGTATACTTATGCCAAACTGAATTCACTAAAGAGAATAACTTCATAAAACAAAATGGAGGCACAATAATTCATTTACATAGCACAACATCATCAATTATATTACTTGGTGCATCCTCACAACACGTTCCCATACATGCAAAATTGTTGCCAGCAAACAAACCAGACTTTTCTTAAAGTTCAACATCAACATGGATTAAACATGCATGGTTCCAAAAATACATCAAAGGGTTGAGATTACATCCAAGTTGAATAGTTATAGTCTGAAACTCAAATTACATATCCAACATGAAAAGATAGCAAGGGCACCACCAAGCGCATCTAGCTAAGTACTACCACTCAACTATGCCTCAAAATGATCACTGTCGACATCAGACACACCATCACCATGGTCATCTTGAAAGGCTCGATCTCCTCTTCCTCAGGTTCCTCTACATCTTCCTCCATGCCATCGTCCTCTGCAATCAACACATTTGGACCCTCTTCCACTACTACAGCTGGGGGAAGAATTGGGTCATGCATGTTGTTGAGACGATGCACATCCAACTGAAGTTCATTAATCTGACGCTGGTACTCCATTTCCCTATGGTCAAACTCAGTCGCCTATCTACCAACTGCAAACACAGTCCTAATCCTGGCTACTTCTCTAGCCTTTTCCAGGCGGATGCCACATCCCTCTCTTGCATCATCTGCATTCTCTGAGCATGGGCCTCATCCTTTTTAGCCACAAAATTCACAAACTGAACCCTATGGGCCACCAAAGCCGTCATAGCATTATCTATGTGATGCTGGGCATCCCTAGCTGACCTCCGATGCCTGTGCACATGCACATGTAGCCTGCGTTGCACGGCCTGAGCTCGTTGGAGCTCTAGCATGCAGCTAACATAGCTATCCTGGCAAGAATAAAACATCTTCATGACAGCGTACATGGCGCTCATAGCAGCATTTGAGCTTCCTGCATGCTCATCATGGTCTCTCACCAAAGCATTGCAGCTAGGTTGCATCCAAACTGTCTGGGATACATTGACCCGTAGAAAGGATCCAGCCGGACCATTTACTAGCTCATCCCGAAACTGCTAGCAAATCTCACTTAGCACCTTAAAAGCTACCACCTAGGCGCCTTCCCAAGGAGACTGCCCATCTGACTCAATGCTCTAGCCTTGCCACTGTGGGTTGTCTGCATGGGCTGGAATGATCACCCGCCCATCATACCACAGCTGTCCCTCAGCTGCCACTTCCTACAAAAAGTAGCGGGGTGGCTCAACATACCCTACTGAGTTTAGCACTCTAAAAAGCAAAGTGGGATTGCCAAATAGCTCCAAAAACATGTCGCTCCTAGCTGGGGCCGTTGGTGCTGCCATCTATAGTAAAATGGTGCAACTCTCGTGAGAGGATATCATACATGAAAAGAAGTTTATTAAATGGGATAAACAACTATAAGGGAGGGATTAAGAAAAAAATGTAAATGCATGAGTGAACATGATGCATGCACATCCTGTACGCATCCTCACAAACTTAAGAAAAGTTTAAAGTTCTAGCGACATACACGGTGACATAGATACGTTCCCTCAATTATACGTAACTAGTCGGGCTACACGTTTCATTGTTAGTATACCTGCAGAAAATTCATTGCAACCCGATATATACAAGAATGAAAATCTGGTCTCTAGGCTGCATGATGAATACACATGTATATATTTGAAAGCAGTAAACTAAGTACTTCAATATATATATCCCAATATATATACTTTTGTACCAATCTACCCGAATCATTTATATGCCCACAATTAAGTATGCACCATACATACATGTAAACATGCATATATAGTCTAACCAAAACTATCTCTCCCCGGCCACACACTCACACTTGCGGTCACACCACTCATCAACTTACCTTTCTTACCTGAGCGTAGGTGTGACGTTGCAAGATATAAATTGCAAGAAAGTAAACCCCCAAGTTAGTCTTACACTAAGCCACCTAAAGTCCTTAATTGGGCATAAAGGACATGACCATTGGCATACTCTAGGTTTAAATTTTAGATTTGAACAAACCTATATATAGCTATAAGTTGTCAAAAACTGGTTTTGTAAAACAAAAACTTTGTTTTACATACACATATGACGAGTTTAATGTTAAACCATGCTCTGATGCCAGCTGTAACAGAACCATCTAATTTATAAGAGCACAAGTACATTAGCAACAACTGAAGTAGTCAAACCATCGTACTTGAGCCCATATAAACCTGGTAGTCTGATGAAATCATGAAGGTTCTCAAACCAACCAACATACAAGCCAAGATCATACATGATTCAACATAACATGTCACAAGTTACAACACATTTCACAAAATAGTTTACAAATAGCTCACATACATCGGAGTTCACAGAGATTATTACAAACCAAGTTCAAGTAGCGGAAGCAAAGTAGTTTTGAAGATAACACAACACTTAGTTCAATTACATGCCGGTACCATGGTCATTTCCAGTAAAAGCATTATAGATAAGGTAACTTAGAGAGACCATGCCACATGGTCTAATTTTCATCCACAGCAGGGTGAAGACAATTTTGATAGTACCCATGGTACATCATGTCATTTGCAACAAGAGGGAATAAACCCTGAGTACGAGAATGTACTCAGCTAGACTTACCCATCATAAACTAGAAATAAAGTGACACCAAGGATTATGCAAGGCTTTATAAGTGGAGCTGGCTTGATGACATTTTGCATAAAAAGCCATTAGTTGAACTGCACATTTTATAATTCGGTCATCAAGTTAATTATAGCTATCCTATCTATATTAGCAACTAATTTATGCCAAACATGTTGTATACAATTAAACCATCACAATAGTAACTATATTAGGTGTAGCATTTTCATGTTCATCATAACCATTGCCTTTCATTAAGTTACTATGATGCCGAAGCTAGATGAGTTTCTTACTATCCGGGAGAGACGGCGATTCAAATCGATTCCAACTAGCTGGGGATTTATTCCTAACACAAACCTAGGTAACCAGATCAATGGTCCCTTAAGTCACTGTTAGTACAACTCAGGTCTATGCATAGCTAAGCATAAGTTTTGATCCAAGACCTACATAGGGTGAGGTATACATTTCTGGACAAGGATGGTATATGCAGCAAGTGTTTCCAATTCACTACTATTACTTAATGCATCAAACACAAGGACTTAAGTTAATATTTATAAAAAGCATGGGAGGCTTATAATGCTCCGGGGTTTGCCTTTTAGAAAGGAGGAGGGTTGATGGTCAGGGCACTCTAGAAGATCTTCTACGTTGACTCCTCCTACCGGAACCTCCTACTCTTGAGCTGCTTGTGGCTCCTCCGATCGCTCTTGCTCGAACTCAATCAATGTCCCTCCCTCGGGAACACCTATTGCATGCATATGCACAATATAAGTATCATGAATGCATAGGATATGATATGACATGATGAGATGCATACACATGTGTATGTAACAATTGGTGACATGAAAATACTAGATTAACACTTGTTTACTGAGTAAGTGCACATCTCTTCTTTAAAACAAGAAACGTACACTCACCGAGGTCTAACTACCTAAGATAAAGTTGTTCATCATCTATAAGAGGCTTAGAACCTACAACTAACAACTTATTTTAATTAGGCTAGGCATCTAAACAACAACATCAAGCTCATACAAAGAAACCAAGTCATTCACTCATTTCAAGCAATTTCTGGACTACAGACAGTGGCTACTTGTTTCGATCATAACTGGAGTTATACAAATCTAGCAACCATGAGATAAGATTTTTTGGAAATCTTATTAAATTTCATACAACTCATCTTTAATCATCTCAGCATGATTCACAATTTAACATGGTCAAACAAGTATAATTATCAAATCTGATCCAGAATTCAGAGAACAACTAGTTCTAAAGACCAACTTTGCACAGCCATAACTCACAAACCATTTGGCCAAATGCCATGAAAATTTAACACAAGCTAGGTAAGTGAGTTATCTACCACTTTGTTATAGACAGGATTCATAGCAAACCTCATCTTCACTAGGTAATTTGCTTAACTTTAAAATCTATCTAGAAAAGTCACTACAAGTGAAAATTAGAGAAAATAATATTTCACTACATACAAGAATTGTAATTTGAACATCACCAATGTTACCAATAGTTAACACACATCAAATGAACACTAGAAAAGATAGTGGTCATCCCTAAATAAATTCTTTTCATGCCTTTATTAATTTATTTAGATAATTGGGTGAAATAATGAACATGTATCAAAAGTGCACAATAAATTCTGAGAAAATTACAGTGGCTTCCACAGCTCCTAATAGGGTACTGTAAAAATTTCATACCATTTTAACATGTATAACATCCTCCACAAAAAGTGACAAGCTAGCATAGCTTATAATAGCATAAATAGGAATTCATAGTGAAAAGTGTCCAACAATAGATTTCATATTTTTCTTAGCTTCACCAACATGCAAGAACATTGCCCACTTAATTTCATGGTCATTGGTTATATATTTTTACCATGAAAAATAGCATAAGAAACTAACATTTATTCAAAGGAAATTAATAACTCAAACATAAAGCATCCAAAAATCATGAGATTTTTACTGCAGCACTCATAAATCCCAACAAGCCTCCCAAAAAAATTTCACGTCAAGTAGAGCAATACAACTTGGGTTATAAATTTCCCTTTGAAAACCCCTAAATAAAAAAGATAAATAAAAATAGTGAAAACTTTTCACTTGACACTGTCATATTATCACCTCACGAGATAGATCTACTCTCAAGGATCCCAAAAAGCCCTCATTTGTACTTTTCTAATTTTTTTAAGATTTACAATGAATTTCCAAAGTTCACAAGTATTTCTTGGAAAGAACAAAAGAAAAACATTTCAAACCGCACACACGCGCTGACCGTGGGGACCCATGGGTCAATGAGCCTACCTACCAGCGACACAGAAATAGAGGCAATCGGTCAACCGGCGATACCTCACTACCGGTGACACCTCCAGCGAGACCAAGGGCACCGACATCGCCTCAATGCCCCGCACCTAACCATACCAAGAAACCAACCCCTACTGGCTTCTAGCTAAGGCGGCGGCATCAATAGTGGCATGGTGGCGGAGCACGGCGGCGAGCTCTCCGTCTCCGGTGATGACATGCACTGGTGATTAGGGTTACAGCTTTAGGGTCGCTCAGGGAAGCTTTAGGACTTAGTTAGGGGCTTGGTGAGGGAACCGGTGAGCTCAGCCACGAGTGTGGCGGCTAATGACCAGAGCGCGGTAATGGCTAGCGGCGGCACGGCTAACCCACAACGGCATTGGCCCGCTGGCTTTCACTCCACCTACAGTCAGCTATGGTCGAACTAAAACGTGATAGGAGCAAGAAAGAGAAGGGCGAGACATGCATGGCCACGGTGAGCTCAAGCTTGCGGCCATGGTGCTCGCGGTGGTGGTGGCGAGGTCGCCGCCCAAGCCTACCTTGCAACAATCAAAGATTCACCATGTTGGGGCACTAGAGGAGGCTATGGTGGTGCTATGGTTGCGATGAATTAGAGCGGGGTGCAGTGGCAATGATGATATGCAGTGGCGGTAGTGCTCGGTCACTGCGACGTCAATAGGAGAAGAAAATGGTGAGAGAGAGACAGGGCAGCAAATTGAGAAGAGGGGAGGGACGACTATGTGACCCATGGCCTTGTCCGAGTGGGAGTGGGGACCCCTACTGCCGACTGACAGCGTGATTTCAACCACCCCACGCTCCTAATCCGTTCGTCCATTGCAAAAAGTTTATTAACAAAAGTTGTAAAGCTTCATGCAAGCTCCAACTTTGCTTAAACACAATTGGCCTAATTCTGCCTGTATTTGAAACTATCAAGCTCTGAACATGGTCACCTTGAAACTGCTATTGCATTTAACTTAAACAATAATTCTAATTATCCCAAACAGCACTGTTTTTCATCATGAGAGCCATTTTTAGCATGTTAGGCACATTTTCATGACATGACCTTTAAACAAAATTTGTTCCTCGTGAAATTTACCACAACTTTTATTAAGGGTGCATAAACATGCAAACACTCCAAGCAACACTTTTAAATTGGTCAAACAAAACACTCTAGGGGGTCAAACTTGGTCGACCCCTATTTCAAATTTGAATTTGACCAAACTATAAATACAAAATTTGTTTCATTTGTTGTCCTAAGTGAGCCTAAGATATTTTTTGTGACCCTAAACACATATTTGCATAAACTACACATAGCCTTAAGCTCATATACACATGAAACATGTATTTGACACATATGAAACATATTCTTACAACACTTGAAACATAGGGTTCTATATTGAAACATTGGTCATGCAACACATGAAACATGTGAAACATCATTAGGGTACCATGTGTAATATAGGATGGTTACACATAGGTGGCATATATACTTTATAAATATGAACCATCTATTGTAGTAATGAAACATACCATATGCAACATATGAAACATTCACGATGCTTTGTATGGAATGGAATGCATATGCTCATGTTTCAAGCAATGCAAGTGCGCATGCTAGCTTAACACCTAGGGTGTTACAGATTGGAGGTGGTTTGCTTCGGTTATGGCTCATGGATCCATGTGTCTGGGCCCTGATTTGCCTAGTAAGTGGGCCTTTCCCCCTTTTACTTTGCACAGGATGGCATTACTCTTGGTCCTGTTGCGCATTCGAATGTGTTTTCCTTGTTATTCCAACATGTGTTCTTCAAAACACATAATCATTAAAACTCATGGAATTTGTTAGTAGTAAACCCTAATACTAAGTTTGGTGTTTACAAATGGATTTTATGCGGGATTTGGTGGTTAAAAATAGGAGTTAAGGACTGCCAACAAGCTCCCCCACACTTGTTCTTTCCTCGTTCTTGAGCAAAGGTAAAATGTAACTATGAAGTATAACTTCAAAAGAAATGATGCTAGCATAAAAGTTATTCCATGTCATTCCTTATATTTGTGGATTTTAAAGTGGCTATCATGTCTGTTGATACCAAAGTTTAGTTCAAAAATAAAGAACCCGAAATCTAAATCTATCAAAGAAAAGCCAAAAGATTCAGCAAGGATTGGCTAATCAAGTCGTTATCAAGATGATGTCATCAGTCCAAAGGGATGGGCCCTATCGGCTAGATCAGCAAGGCATGGAGCAAGGAGATGCGTCGGGCTCCATAGAAAGGAAAGATTGGAGTACAAGATATCTTAAATTAGTAAGTTTTGTTTTCTTTACCAAGTTTGTAACCAGTCTTGTTCGACTAGGACTTGTAGTCAAGCCTCGGGTATAAATATTGAACCCCGTCTATTGTAATGAACATCTCACATCGATCAAACAAATCCATCAGCTCCGGCCACCCCTTAGAAGTAGGAGTAGAGTAGATTTCAATGATTTCTTCGGCAAGCAGGGCAGCATCGGTTAGGTCTGACCTCCAGTTTGTCTATGAGTATCCGTCACAATTTATATCTTGTTTGTAAGGCTGCATCGGTTAAGTCTGACCTCTTGCAAGCTTGTTATAAGTTAGTTATCATCAGTTAAGCGCAAGGCTGCATCGGTTAGGTCTGACCTCTTACGATTGTTGATAGTTATCTTGGTTTCTTATCAAAATCCACATGCCTGCCCTTGGTTAAGTCTGATCTTGTACGAATTTTGATACGAACCCTCTGCCCGGTTAAGGTTGAATTAGATCGGCTTTACATATATGTTGAATTGTCATATTGCTGTTTTACATCATTTACATCTTGCATTGATGATGGTGCTTCCTAGCTTTGCCGTTCTAATCTGATCTTAATCGAAGATAGCATGTGGTCAAAGACATGTTTAGCCCTAGGTGAGGCTTGCTAATTGATGAGATCTGGTCTAGAAGTGCTATTATGGCTGCATCGGTTAGGTTCGACCTCCACTGTTATCATCATAGATTGGAAATCATCGAGTGGTAAGTCTTGCCTATGGTCAAACATAGTCTCTGATTGCACGCTTGTCTGCATCGGCTATTTAGTCGATGGCGTGAGCTTTAATGCTTATGACATGCCTTCATGATTCCTTCGAGATATAAGTACACCTATCGATTGCTGGTCTTTGATCAAGGGTCCTACTGTCAATGTTGCATTAGATGACTCGACCTGTTGATGGTACCATAGATTGAGTCTAGTTGTTTGTAGATCTATTTATGTCCGATGGATGAGTGATCGTATGCCATGCGACATGATCACTAGAATTGGCTGTTTTAGCCAATAGCCTGCTTCGTTGAGGATGTACTGGCTATTTATATATTTTTACTTGTTTTTTCTAGTTAAAAGCTAGTATGTTTTTCACATGTATGATTACACATCTACCCTTACATCTTTGGCATATTTTCATGATTATCGGCTAAGTTAGATCCATACAACTGAGTAAATAATAATTGTCGATATGCTTGTTTTGTTCACATTACATCATGAACATGCTGATATCGACTCTCTAGTCGATAGTCTTACCATGTTGGCCACTTGATCGTATATTTATAACTATCTAGACAAACGCTGGCATGTTTCACCTTAAATTACTGATCACTTTCTCTTCTTGTCAATTGCATGGTCAAATTGACTAGCATGCCCTCGGTCATGACCATCCGGTCTGGCACCCCACTTTTTAAGCCCTGAGAGAGCTTGAGATCTGCTCCGCACAGTTTCTCTTAGCTTGCTTTGTGTCAGCGGCCTCCCCATCGCCCAATCGCAACTTTTTGTCGTCGACATAGATTTGGCATGCCTGGTGGGACCACAATCGTTTGATCAGAAGTCAATCACAATTGTCAACATGGATAATCAGACAATCCTCAAAGTGAACATTGAAGACTTCTTGATGACTAGAAGGCGCTCATCAAGCAAGCAACAGAGGAATTCAAAGAAATGTGCCAGTTGTCTTACAATAGGACCCGTGATTCAGTTGTTTAGAAGACTCCCTAGCCATGCGTTCTCCTACATGATCAAAGTGAAGATGTTGAAGTAAGGACCTGCTCATTTGGTTCACAAGACTATCCATGAAGCCTTCACAAACCACAACAAAGTGTTGGCTACCATGATTGGCAATGTTATGAAGGAGGTTTTCTGTGGAGCGCCAGTTGATCAAGTTAGGCCAACATACTTTAATGGATCGAATCCTACGGCTGTGGGAAGCAACATACCTAGTTCTAGTCAGCAGCCGAATGGTGGGCAGTTCTAGTAGCCACCAATGTAGTAGCTTTTAGGAGAACAGGCTCAAGATCAAACCCTGCAAACAACAGGGACAAAGCCAAACTTTGCCGACTGTAGGGGGCAAGGCCAAGCTTTAGCAGTGGCAAGGGGGCAAGCTCAGATGACAAGGGGTAGCCACTAGCACAACAATCACCGAGTGCCCCTATCATGCAGATAGTCCAGCAACCAACCTCCCTAGCTACTCAACAGGTTGTGCAACGGTTGGCTTAGGGAAGATTTAGTACTTCCTATCAAACACCTCAGTTGGCCTAAGAAATTGCTCCATCAGTGTAGAGGATCATCAGTAATGTTGATCCTAACTACTTCAATAGTCAATTGCATGGATACGCGACTCACAGTGCCTAGATCGATTATCTAGAGGGATACCACATGGTTTCTGATGCCAGTACATATGAACTTATGCCACATCTTGAGTTTTAGAACCCTGACAAATATAATGCACAACAATTCTAGTAGTCTCTGGCTTAGAATCAGCAAGTCCAAATACAAGGATCTTAGGCTCATGCTCAAGGGTAGCCAAGACAAGAAGTTGCCGGCATGGATGCTGAAGAGTTTTTCAATTGGATAACTGCTATGATGCAAAGCCAGTTTGGTCTGAAGCCTAAAGGTCAAGTTGGCTATTACTAGTGCCCATACCTTGCCTAGTATGACCTTGTGCAACTCCCACCATGCTATAGAGTCCCAGATTTCTCCAAATTCACTAGGGTAGATGAGATGACAACCATGGAGCATATCAACCACTATCTCATTCAGCTTGGAGAAGCATCTATTGAGGAGGTACACAAAGTTAGATTCTTCCCTTTGTCCCTGTCTAGATCGGCCTTCAGCTGGTTTGCATCACTAGAACCAAACTCAATCACTGGGTGGGCCGATCTAGAGAACAAGTTCCATGCATATTTCTACAGTGGGATAGGTGAGAAGAAGATTACGGATTTGACAAGTATGAGGCAGAAGAACATTGAGTCAGGCTCTGAGTTTGTCCAAAGATTAAGAGAAGTGAGGAGCCGCTGCTATTTGTTGAATCTGTTTGATGGCCAATTGGCTGAATTGGCCATTCAAGGGATTGTCTCCATTGATCAGAGAGAAGTTTGATGGCTAGGAGTTTGAAAGCTTGACCTATTTAGTTTAGAGAGTGTCTACCTTTGAGAGTCAGCACTAGACCCTACACAAAGAGAAGTATTTAAAGGGTACTATTGCCATGACTGATCCCTATGATGCAGACTCCGATGGGGATAATCCAAAAGTCACAATCGCTAAATGGACATGGGGCAAGGCTCTTGTATCTTGTCCATGGGTGGAGGAGTTAGAGAACACCTATGACTTCAATGTCAAGAAAGCCGATAGGATCTTCAACTTGCTGCTAGAGAACAAGCAGTTGAGATTAACTACGAACCATGTGATCCCATCGATTGAAGAACTTAAAGGGAATAAATACTGCAAGTTTGACAATGTTACCAACCACAGTACCAATGAGTGCAGAATCTTCTGCCTCCACGTTCAGAAGGCCATTGAGCAAGGGAGGATCAAGTTTGAGCCAGCTAAGAAACTAATGATGGACATAGATAGGCATCCTTCCTAGGGGTGCACAAGGTGGAGATTTAGTTGGCTAAAGGAAAGACGAAGGTCTTGATGTCAGGTAAGGCGTGGGTTAGTCGGCCCTAGGGTGCAATTGTTGGCTAGTGAGTATGAAGAAGCTAAAGAGCAACGCGATTAGCAAAAGAGTCGATATGAATAGGGTGAGACATCCAGAGCTAGTGCTTTACATTCTCGGGTTACTTCTAGGATCTTGTCGAACAAGTGGCAATGCCAGAAGGAGGACTATCAGTGCTGGCTTAAAGAAGAAGAATATGAGTGTTAGTGCGAAGAAGAGAGGTACGAAAGAGAGCAAGCCAAACTACATTAGAGTTGTCCTTTCTTCAAGCACTATTGGAACGAAGGATTGAAATTGCCAATAAGACATAACTGCCCAGAATGCAGTAATCAGTATGCATAATTTAGTCAATCTCAGTCTAACCGCCGGTCCATCCATGAGTGTTTGAATTATCAATCTAATAGCATGGCTTAGCGCATAAAAAATAAAGGAGTCCATGATCAGCTAGACAACCATGCTCATGATTAGAATTGGGCCGATCATGATGAAGAAAAGTAGTATGTTTGGCAAAAGGGCCAATGGTGTCTAGGAGGTTTGACAAGGAGCCAGAAAAGAAAGTTTTGCATTTGAGAAATAGACAATTGGAGGCTCCGAAGTATAGCAGACCCCGGACATGGCACGTCAAGTAAATAGCCGACAAGGGTAATCCATCGGCTAATATTGATATGGTCTTCATCCTACCTGTAGAATTCAGAGCTCCTTCCAAGTATGAACAAGAAGAATCTGATGGGGAGGAATATGATGGAGAAGAATTGGGAGAAGCAGTAGCTCAATTAGCCATCCAACCCTAGCAAGCTATGTTTGATAAGCCACCTCAGCATCGGCACTTGAAGGCTTTATACATGAAAGGATTTGTCTATGGAAAGCCAATGACCAAGATGTTAGTCGATGGAGGTGCTGCTATCAGTCTAATCCCCTATACTACTTTCCGCAAGCTTGGGAAAAGCCCAGAAGATCTGCTTGAGACAGATATGATGTTGAAAGACTTCGGTGGCAATGCATTTAAGATTTATGGGCAGTAAGTGTCAAATTGACGATTGGAAGCAAGACCCTACATCCTACTTTCTTTGTCATTGATGGAAAAGGAACATACTGTAATGTCCCGCCTCCTCTAGGCCGGGCCCGCTTACATGTGGCCGCTTTCTAGGACATAGACTGCCCTCACAGACTAGCACAAGTCTTTTCTGCGCACTTTGTCCTCACTCGTGCGCACCCGGAAAGAACTTCCTAGTCGGTCACCCATCGTTCCAGGCCAAGCACGCTTAACTTTGGAGTTCTTTCGAGATGAGCTTCCAAACAAGAAGTTACAACTTGTTGGTATGAGTATCCTATTAATCCTGTTAAGCCCTAGGCCGGGATGTTACATCCTCACCCCCTTAAGAGACCGACGTCCTCGTCGGTCAATCCCAAGCCAGAAATATCCTCTCTTGGCCATGTCCGTGTGTCCAGTGCCAGCGCATATGCCATGCTGTGTGACCACTCTGGGTCCACACCAGCCATGCACACCATGCCTGCGCAACTACGACACACGCGCCCATGAAACCACGAGAGTCGGCTCTGATACCATTCTGTAACGTCCCGCCTCCTCGAGGCCAGGCCCGCTTACATGTGGCCGCTTTCTAGGACATAGACTGCCCTCACAGACCAGCACAAGTCTTTTCTGTGCACTTTGTCCTCACTCGTGCGCACCCGGAAAGAACTTCCCCGGTCGATCACCCATCGCTCCAGGCCAAGCACGCTTAACTTTGGAATTATTTCGAGATGGTCTTCCGAAAAAGAAGTTGCAACTTGTTGGTATGAGTATCCTATTAATCATGTTAAGCCCTGGGCCGGGATGTTACACATACAACCTGCTCTTGGGTCATGACTGGATCCACGCCAATTGTTGCATCCCTTCAACAATGCACCAATGCCTTATCCAATGATAGGGAGACAACATCGAAGTGGTTCCGGCTGACACGTCTGTAAGTGTGGCAACAACTGATCTAGCATTTTGGGAGTTTGAAGATTGTGAATGCTTCTCTGAAAGAGTCTAGGAAGGAGGCGTCATCAATGTCAATGATGAACATCAACTACCGATCCAAGCAATTAGCTTTGAGAGTTTATTTTAGTGACTCCTGTTGGTTATTACAGATCGACTACATGTTGCCTTTTGTGTTTCATTAGAATATGGCCATGTCGTTTTAAGGAGTCAAATTTGGATTTAATTGCATAATACTTTGAAAGTGCTTGACAGCCAATGATTACTAGAGTTTGTTGGCGGTCCTTATCGACAGATTTATACCGCCAACATAAGCCCAAAAAGGAGAAAAATATACATCTATACACACATATACATATGCAACTGACTTGTTTCCATGTATACTAGCAGAATAATCACAATTGCAGAAACAAGGACTAGAAACAATAAAACAGAGTCAGAGAAGCGCTTTCTAGAAGGCTTAGAGGGGCATGGAGGAGCAACAAGCTAACTTCATGCAAAACTAGGCCGAGCCCACCATGCCACGGTGCTCCAGGAGCATAGGAGAGGCGGCCATGCAAAGACGGGCTCGAGGAGGGCTGGCCTAGGAGTGCGTGCGCCCAAGGCGCGGCTACGCCCCATGTGGCACTGCCTTGGCCCGCCTCGCTCGTGCTGATAGCATTGATGGATAGGAGGATGGTGTGGGGGTGCGCTTGGGAATATTCCCTCCACAACCGCCTGTCTCCACCCTATATAAGAAGGGGGGAGGCTCCCCCTAACACACACACACAACACAACACATACCACACTCCACTAGCTCAAGAGAGCTCCTCACTCCCTCTCCACCTCTTCTTTAGCTTATGTTAGATTAGGAAATAGTAGAAGAGGAGAAGAGAAGCTACAAGGAGAGCTTGGCTCCTTGCTAAGATTTGGTGAGAATAAAGATGAATCATTTCATTCTTATATTCATCATGTTCTTCCAATTAGCTTTGCTCTTATATTCATATAGTAGACGCTATGAACTAGAGTATAGTCATGTTGACATGTTCATGATATGTGTGCTAGTACATAGTTCATGTGTTATGCTCATTTCATACTTGGCTATGTATAGTCTATTTAGTCCATATGTGATATTTAGACTAGTCCATAGTTTACATATCATGTATATGCTAAGTTGGCTTAGGAGCTTTACTCTCATATCATGTTCATGAGTAGATCTATTTGTGTGTTGTGGGGGTGGTTCATCATGCTTTCTGGTACACCCAAATCTCTTACCTATCTATCCGTAGGGTCAGGGACCTAGGGAGACTTGGGTGGTCATTATATATGCGGGCGAGGTGCTTGGGTATACAGTGGTGGGTGAATGCATTTAATGTCCCATGGTCGAGGGGTAGGCGGGAGGTGGTGATAGCCCTGATCATCCCTTGAATTCCCCCACGTTCGGCCATGGTGTAGGAGTACGTAAATTGTCACATGAGGTTGCTGGCAGACAAGTACTTAGAGGCCTCCCGATCCACCTCATACATACCTAGCACTATTTTGTGTACATGTATGATAACTTAGCCATAGCAATCTAACTATATAGAACCCTCTACTCCTGACTAGGACATTCTTGTATTCTTTATTCTTGAGTGTAGGAATCTCTTGACTAGTATAAGTGTGTGTGTCCACTATCTTGAACTACAACTATTTACCCCTGTTATGATCATTTGGATATTACACACGTATATTTGCTTTGCTGATACTCATGTCAGACCACTTGTTATCCCTACCTTTCCTTGGGAAAATATAAATAACGATACCCTAAATACTTTCAGGTGAAATGCTACAATGATAGATCCATGCGCTTGCGGATTCCATCTATAAACATAAAGACCTATCAGGGGTTGGTGTTCCATGGTGCTATCATTAGGGTCCTCTGGGTCCTAACGGTGGTATTATGGGATGGCAGTTCCACCGGCATTTCTGGCGCCACTGCCGAGTGTAGACTATCGTGCTTGCTCTTGGTGGTGTCGCTAAGAAATGCCAACAAGCATTTATGGCGTCGTTTCCAGGAAAACAAAGGATAACAAATGTCTAGCATGATATGTTCAAAGTATGCATGCATGTATGGTAGCCATTTTCTCATACAGGCTAATCTTCTATGTTTTCTTCCTTGTTATGGATGAAAACATGATAGTGTATGAGTGGATTCAACTTGCTGGAAAACTTCATTCCAGATCTAGAGGCACTCCTAAAGAAGAAGGGGACTCATGCCTCTACTTCCTCTGCCACACCACCGACAACTAAACCACTCATGTCTGTATCGGCTACTACCATTAACATGGCCCAGAAGTCACTCCGTGAGTTCTCAGTTCCGGCTGTTGCCAACGTGCCTACCAGGCCCGCTATCAACCTTGGGGACAACAACTTTGAACTATGAACTAGGCTTATCACAATGGTGCAGGTAAGTCCATTCTATGGACTACCGAGTGAGGACGCCAAAACTCATCTATAACAGTTCCTCGAACTGTGCGACACCATCATCATCAAGGACGTCGCACCTGAGGCTATCAAGCTCCATCTATTTCCCTTTTCCCTTGTGGAAAAGGTGAAATAGTGGTTCTACAAGGACAAGGAAGCTGTTAACACATGGAGCAAATGCTCCACTGCGTTCCTCGCCAAGTTCTTTCTCGTGGGCAAAACTAATGTTCTTCGGGGAAGGATTGCCAATTTCTAGCAAACTCAGATGGAACCCATTCCAGAGGCATGGGAGTGGCTGTAGGAGTACATCCAAGCCTGTCCCCACCATAGGATGGAGAACTGGCTAGTGCTCTAGAACTTCTACAATGGGTTAACACCCATGTCAAAGGGGCACCTTGATGCCGCTGCTGGAGGCGCATTCTTGTCACTCACTATCGATGAGGCTACGACCTTAATCGAGAAGATGGTGACCAACCAAAGCTAGGGCGAGGACAGAACCCCAGCTATAAGACAAAAAGGCACGCACACCATGAAGGAGGCAGATATGCTTGCCACAAAAATAGGTCTACTCCTCAAGAAGTTTGACAAGCGTGCCGCCGACGTCAACACCAGTACCGTCAAAGCCATAGACTCACAGATGACGTGCGAGGTCTATGGGAATGTTAGCCATTCAGGCAATGACTGCCTAGAGACCCGTGAGGACACTGCCTACATCAACAATGGGTTTTGCTAACAACAAGGAGGTAATGGCTAGAGTAACCAACCTCAACCACGATTCCAAGGTAATTCGAATTTCAAATCCAATTTCAATTCAAATTACAATTCGAATCAACCTTCTCTAAAGATTTGGTACTATAGGCTAAGTGAAAATAAATGAAAATCTTACCAAAAAGATAACTAATAATGATAAAATACTAGAAAAATATAAATACAAAACTTGAAAGCTTCTCGACTACTGTCCAAACACAATTGAGCTTTAACAAACATCTAGAAAAACAAATAGCTCAACTAGCGGCTACTATACCTATACCTAATTTAGAGAAGACTCCAGGGAAACTCAAGGCCCAATTCGAATCAGTTAACTTGGTCTCCCGACTCCAGGGAAACTCAAGGCCCAATTCGAATCAGTTAACTTGGTCTCCACAATCAAAAGCAAGCATAGGTTCTAGAAAAGGCATGGCTACTGTGTAGACCCGCCTTTCATCACCAAGAAGGGAGACCCAGGCCGCCCGACAATCACATGTGCCATCGGCCCACATGTCATCACCAACGCCTACTGCGACCATGGAGCAAGCATCAACGTGATGTCCAAGGTAACGTATGATGAAATTCTAGGAGGTCCTCTCGACCCTGTAGATTTTAGAATGCAGATGGCAGACCAATCGTCACGAAAGCCAGTAGGGATAGCAAGAGACATACTGGTAAGAATACAAGACCAATATTCCCCTACCAACTTCGTCATCCTCGACACGGGCCCAAACAGGGAATCATTTCCTTCTCGGGAGACCATTCCTATTTACCACTCATGCTAAATTACATGCAGGGACAGGGTTTGCTCACTTTTACATTCGGGGTAGAACATTAACCTGCTCGTTCACTGGATATAACATGTATAAACAAACTAAAAGTAAGCAAACCAGAAAACATGCACGCAACCCTGTTTGGTAGGCACAAGAGGAGCAATGCTACATGGTTTGGATCAAATATGGTTTGAATCAACAAGGCATCACAGAGGTTGAGATTCAACCCCGAATGGTGGAGAGCCTAAAAAAGAAGAACAAGAGGCCGGAGCAGAAGAAAAAGAATAGCCCCAAGCTTAAGAAAGAATCTCCAAGGGTTGTTCTCGCATCTTCTAAAAAGAAGGTGTGGAACCCACAAGAAGAAGCTCCCAAGTCCACCATCACACCGAAAAAGAAGGTGTGGATGCCCAAGAAAAAGGAGACACCCGTACCCACTCCCCCGGGTACGGAAAACCCTTCATCAAGTAAGCAATGAAGGGGGAGATAGTCTTGTTCATAGGACTCTAAACCATGGACCCTCGCCGCAGGTAAATGGTAGTTATCCTTTTTATTTCTTGCATAAATAAACATTGCTAGTAAAGTTAGTAATGATAAAAAAATGAAAACAACAAAAACCTTTTCTGTTTTCAAAAACTAAAAATTTCATTCCTATACAAACCATCTAGCTTGGGGGAGTGATGCTCGATCCATCATCACCCCATAGGCTCTATAATGCAAGCACGGTGCTTGGATTATTTAGCCTACATTTACCATGCTAAGATTCTTAGTTTGGTCATTGAGTTAGAATTGTTTGCATATGAAATGAAAACAAAAATATTTCATAAATTGAAATGAAGCATGTTTTAGTTTGCAGCATGGTTTAACATGACCATGTCTTCATAGGCTTTTTAAACTAGTAGTGCTATGGTTAAAATGCCTATCTTGATTAAATTTTAAATTTGATCATTGTCCTGAAACTTGCTAAGTATAGAACTTTGAATTATAAAACAAACCAAAAATATTTATCGCTTTGAATAAAATCTTGTTCATACTAGTATACTTTGGTTTGAAAATATGGTTCTAGGTACAATCATGTTTTCGAAGACTTTTCAAAATTAAGCATGGTACTTAGGTTGATTAGTTTACTTTGATCAAATTGAACAAATTTGCTTAATTTGATCATTGTTCCAAAATTACTAAGTATATAGCAAGAATAAAATATAAAAATCCAAAAACAAATAAAGTACCTACCTCAGAGATTTTATCAAGCGACCTCATACCTCTGGCATTGAGCTAGCTTGGGGAGGGCCCCGCTCAGGTATGATGCATTGCATATTTACTTTCTTACATATTTATTTTCTTTTAGCATATTTGTTTTATCATGCATAGAAAACTAAAAAAAATAATAGTAATAGTAGTAATAATAAATAAAAATAAAATAAAATAAAATAAAAATAAATAAAATAAAAAATAAATAAAACAATTCCACTCCATACATATGTGTTGTAGAAATGTTGATTCCATTCTTGTTGAAATGATGAATAGTTGCTCTGTCTTATGTTTCATTGTCACACCTAGTTTTAAGAACAAAACTAGATATGCACTATATGTGAAATAAAGAAGTCAAATCTCACATATAGGCGCAGATAAGTGTAATACCAAGAGACAAATGCTTAATATATATAACTCAATAGTATAAAATATACCTTAGGGAGCAACACAGCAAAAAGACAACTCTGAACATCGGGTGTAGACTTTATTCCAGGAACAAACTGACTGGTTGATCACAAGCCTAAAAACTCCAGACACTATCCTGAGGTGTGGGAAATAGCAAGAGTGAGTCCATGTCGAACTCAGCAAATATATCATGGGGTTCATGAAGCTCAAAAAGGCTAACACTGGTTTACTGCGATTAGCTTTTAGTGAGTCATATTTTAGCAATTGAGTAGCAACAAGTTATCATAAGCCCAAATAACCTCATGATCATGTAAACGTGAATAACGTATAGCAAGAAACAATAATCATTAGTGAGCATCAATATCATCAGTATTATCATTATCATCAGTGTTCATCATTTATTCTATAAGGGTCCAAGGCCACTCGTGTCCATGAGCACGGCTGATATACCAGTTTTACACTCTGCAGAGGTTGTACACTTTCATTGTGAGTCGTGATTTACCCTTTCGCCCGAGGTAGCTAATCTCTTGACCCACTTCCAAGGAAGGTCGGCAGGGTTCACTATGAAGTCTTTCAAAGGTTCGTCTAACAAGTTAGGGCCATTAGATTCAGTCGGCAAACAGATGTAGAGCCCCCTTCCAAATGGCACAATGACGCGCAGCCTATAAACATAAGGACAGAGACCGCACTATACCCGATTTGTGTCACACCCGATTTTCTAAAGAACAAAACCAGGCTAATCATATGTGTGCCCAGAAAGTCCACACATATGCCAGAATGAAAAAGTATCAGAAACAATGTTATTATATAACGTATACATAGCTATATTGACATTTACATCAGAGTATCGCGGAACGGTGACTAAACTTCAGGCTCCATTCTTCTCAGGGACGGCTGACTGGTGGATCCGTATGCCAACACTTTTGAAAGACTTCTGGAAACTCCACTACATCTTTATCCTTCTTCTAAACAATACCTTACTACACACTGGAGTGTGGGGAAAATAACAAGAGTGAGTCCATGTCAAACTGAAACAAGTACAACACAGGGTTCATGAGGCTCAAAAAGGCTAGACACTGTTTGACTGCATTTAGCTTTTATTCATCATGTAATTTAGCAATTGAGTAGCATCAAGTTATTTCAATTCCCATTAATGAACCAATGATCAATTGTAATAAGGATAATGAATAGCATTAACATGAGCATAATAATAATCAACAGTAATTAAGCATGATATAACAATGGTGATCATCTATCTGTAAATGTTCCAAGGTCGCCCGTATCCGTGGGCACGGCTAGTATACCAGTTTATTAAACTCTGCGCAGAGGTGTACACTTTCACTGTGAGTCATGACTTCCAAATGCGTGGGGAGATCAAACCCAAACACCAGAGAACCATATAAAGCCATTCAAAAGTTCGTCTAACAAGTTAGGGCCATTAGATTCACTTGGCAGACAGATGTAGAACCCCCCTTCCCAGTGGCACAACAACCGCAGCCTATACACACTAAGGACATGTCACACCCCAAAATTTTTGATTTTGGGTTGTGCATAGAAAACACTAATTAAAATAAATGTTTTAATATTCGGATAAAATTTCCTAAGTTTAGTTTATGATAGCATCAATTAGTTATAAAAAAATAATATCTTTCTTCTCCAGCACGTCTTTATCTTTTTCCGCAATCAATATTCCTTGTTTCTCAGCTCAAGTTTTCATTGGGAGTTTCCTAAAATATTTTCTTTGTAACCCAAATCACTTCTTTCAGTTTCTCGTCCATCAATCAATCTCTACAAACTTCTCGAGAATTTTTCCGACTTTTTCTGTAGCTTGTTTCCACTTGTCTGTGAGCATAATCTAATTTTTAGATGCTCCAAAATTACCTTTCAGTGAGCTCCAAATACTTTATTTGGGTTCCTCATGTTCCATAATGTCTCTGGAAAATTTCCCCGAATTTTCGGAGCTTTCAGAGTATTTTTCGCGGCTTAAATAATAATTCTGGACTTTTCTAGAATTATTTTATCCACGAAATTAATTAATTCCGAAAATAATAAATACCTCATTTTCCACCAAAGCCTGTGTGCAATAATCCTAAATGCCCATTCATTTATTTACTAATGGGCTTTAATAATTAATTAGGCCTATTAGTAAAGATGGAGGGTGCAACGTCAATTAGCGCCATATCGCTAGTTGCCATGGAGGTGGAGAGTTTTTCTCCCAATATATACGCACCTACCCCATGGGCAAAGCACACCAAAAACTACCGTGGAGGAGCCCCTAGTTTGGGAAATCTCTCGGGTAGTAAATTAGAATTTTCTCCCTTCTTATCGTGTCGCCGCCGCCGCTGTTTCCGCCGCCGCCGCTGTCGCCGCCGCTGTTGCCGCCGCCGCTGTTACCGTTCGCCGCCGCTGTTACCGTTCGCCGCCGCTGTTGCCGTTCGCCGCCGCTGTTGTTGTCCGCCGCCGCTAAGCTCGTATCGCGAGCCGCCGCTCGTAGCTCCCTCCACCCCTCGCCGAAATTCTGCATCTACAGCTTGCGATCCCGGTGACGCCAAGAACGCGCACCTGCTGGGGCTGGACCACGCCGCGGAGCGGCTGCGGCTGTTCAAGGCAGACCTGCTCGACTACGGCAGCCTGACGGCGGCCATCGCAGGCTGCGACGGCGTCTTCCACGTGGCCGCCCTCCTGCCGCACCGCAGTGCTGGATTGCAACGGCCGTGCATCCTGGCGTGGTGGCGTCCAGATATTGGAGCGCTGCCCTTGCTAGCTTGTACAACGCTACAGCAGTATCAATCTTTCTTTCATCTCATTCTTTCTATGTATTTTGGTATGATTTTGGTGGATCAAAAATCGAATTGACTACATGTTACGTCTGAAAACTCCCATTGTTTCTACAAAAGAAAAGGAGTTCTTCTGTTGGGGAAGGAGAAGACCCTCTGGTTTTGGGACAGCAGAGGCAAGAACAAAAAGCAGGAACAACATTGTTCCTGTCATCATTATCAAACTCCTGATGACCGATTAAAAGAAAAGGGTCAGCATCACCTTGCTAACCATTATTTTATTGATCAAAGACTTTGCTGATATCATGTCTCGTCATTCATGCATCATCATTCCCTATTTATTTTCAGTCGAGAAATTGCATCTTTCTGCTATTGTGTCTTCGTACATATAGTTATATATACACTGATAACCGCCGTTATCTTGTTTCCATCTACGCGTCGATGTTGTTCCTGTAGCAACCGCCCGCGTGAAGCCTGCTGATGATCGTTGCTGTGAACCATGCCGAAACTTCCGAAGCCGTTGTTGGCCGTTTGACTTGTCCATGGGCGACTGTTGTCGGTTCATCCCGCTCTCGACGTCGCGGTTTTGTTGCCGGTTCGCCAGTCCGGACGTACCCAGTTGCCTGTTGTGCCCATCATCTTCTCGACATCGGCCAGTAAGATCCATCGTCGCTGTCTTATCGTTTCATTGTCTGTAAGAATAATCTAGCACTTTCCGTTGCTCTCTATCCGTAACTATCTCGATCTCATCTACTCAATTGTTACTCCTCGTTGTTTCTGTAACAGCATGCCAACAAATCGAGCTTCCATTCTCCTAATGCAGTGTGCATATCTGATCGAGGCCCCTACAGACTGCAGCATGCATGCCCTTCAGCGGTGTGTTGGCCGACGATTCCATAGCTGTGCATCAGCGGCATTCTGCATGTCTCCTGTCCACATTGCTATCTCGAGACCAAGCAGAGGTGCCAATATGGTAGTGGCCATGAAGTCGAGCTCATCACCAACGTACTGCATGAATGAAGAATGAAGAAACAATGAGTCCGTGCATTGAAGAATAGGCCATGAAAAGCCAACGTGCTGCTCTTTTCCTTGCATGTAGGTCCCTTCTTTGCCCCTGATTTTATCTTAATCAGCGTTGTTAACGTCTGATAGGACCGTGGTAGGCGAATAAGCTTCAAGTATTCAGCAACATCTGACGTATTAATTGTTTCTGAATTTTATATTTAAATATCAAATTGATTAATGTTCATTCAACGTCTTTTTGTATTAAAAGTGACATAGGTTTATAATTCTGTTTTGCTTCGTTCAAGTTGCGTTAGATTCATATCGTCGCGCTCTATGCAACAGTGGTAACCTTTATCATGTCACTTGATTATAAATTTATTAATTATAAGTAGTGATTAGATTAATATATTTATTTAATAGCTTCTCAATTAAAAGCAATCTAATTTTAACTCAGTTCTTGTTGCGTTACGACCGTGCCGACCATAAACTACAGGTTAGGGATGATGTTTACCATGTCACATGTATTTTTCCTTGTATAGTCAACTATTAAATTGTTTAATATGCATGTAACCAGATTTCCAAAATAAATACAGCATAGAGATTAGCATCTGTCCTTTTTGTGATCCATTGTTAGTTGCAACGTAAATATATTTGACTTGCTTAATTTAACAACACGTCAGATTATGTTACTTTGTTTTGCATGCTAATATATAATTGATATAAAAGACAAAATGAAATATTTGTTATTAAAATATGACTAGATTTAACTCGGTTTCTCAACTAAGATATGATTATTGATTATTCAAATGCCCGATTCATCAATTATAATTAGTTTAGTTAAACATGGAGTGTATAGTTGTTCTGATTAGTGTTTAATTTATGCCTTCTTGAATTAAAAACAATATAGGTTTATACTTTAATCTTTAGTGATTAAACTGTAACTTGCTAAGTTCAAACCAGTTCCATAGGATAAACTTGTTTAGGTGTTCTCACCTTTATTTTTATACAAGGTTAAAGTTTAACTTGATGATTAAATAACACGAGATATGTTCATAAATAAATATGACTTGTTCTAATTTGTTTTTAATATAATAATTTAACTAATCTGAATTAGTAGGTTCCATGTGATTTTTCTAAATTAAATTAAATGAAGCATGTAGTTGTTTCTTTTATAATATAAACTCTCGGTAGTCGTTTCTTTTCAATCGTAGTTCCGTTATCGACGTTTCTTGCGTTCTCGTGACCATAGCCGGTAGTTTTATTTTAGTACGTTGTTTTCTCTTGTGTGGTGTAATGTTCTTAGTTGTTCCTATTTGTTTGCTTGTATGCTTGCTAGTGTGCTTGGTTGCTATGATCTACAAGTAGGAGAAGGACTATCCGTGAGCGCCGAAGATCTGAAGGTGAAGACCAGAAGCTGAGTGCCAGAAGTTGCAAATGAAAGATTAAGTTGAGGTTTTTCAGAGCAAGTTGCTTTAGGTGTAAAGCAAGTTCAAGGCAAGTATAACTTGGGACCATTCTTGTTGTCCTATTCACTGAAATTATCATACATATGCATGTGTCTTCCTTGACAACCATAGAGATTATAACTTAGCTATTGATATCTTGTTTCCTTGTCACCTATGGGACTTTGCATTGGGTAGCTTTTGCTAGCGCTGAACATAAACTATGATCTTGTAATATGATTAATGGAATATGCAACAACACTAAAAGATGACTTTTTGATTTCTGTTTAAAGAGGGCTAGAGCATGGGGTTATTTTTGGTGCTCTAGTTTCTCTCCATAGGACTCATCTGTAAGCGAACATTCGGGACTTACAGTACAACTGTGAGGGCTATATGGCTCTGGCTTTAGTCAAGTATGAGGACCTTTTCTAGCTTGTTAGTGGTAACCTTCATGGCGTAAGAATGGCTTGACGAATCGGGTATAGTGCGGCCTCTGTCCTCATGTGTATAGGCTGCGCGTCATTGTGCCATTTGGAAGGGGGGCTCTACATCTGTTTGCCGAGTGAATCTAATGGCCCTAACTTGTTAGACGAACCTTTGAAAGACTTCATAGTGAACCTTGCCGACCTTCCTTGGTAGTGGGTCAAGAGGCTGATCACCTCGGGCGAAAGGGTAAATCACGACTCACAGTGAAAGTGTACAACCTCTGCAGAGTGTAAAACTGTTATAACAGCCGTGCTCACGGTCACGAGTGGCCTTGGACCCTTACGGAATAGATGAATATTTATTGGTTTAATATGTGTTTTGCTATTCATTATTCATATTTACATTGATCATATGTTTATTGTGGGATTAATGAAAACCTGATGCTACTCATATGATAAAATTGTGACAACTAAAAGCTAAATGCAGTAAACCAGTGTCTATCCTTTTTGAGCCTCATGAACCCCATGTTATATTTGTTGAGTTCGACATGGACTCACTCTTGCTATTTCCACCACACTCCAGTGTGTAGTAAGGTGCTACTTAGAAGAAGGATGAAAGTGTAGTAGAGTTTCCAGAAGTCTTTTCAGAAGTGCCTGGCATACGGAGCCCCCAGTCAGCCGTCCCTGAGAAGAATGGAGCCCGAGCAGAAACTTAGCCACCGTTCTGCGATACTCTGATAAGTTGTAAGTGTTAATATATTATGTTTCCCGCTTTATATAAACATTGTTTTGATATCTCTATTCTGTTGTTGTATGTGTGGACTTCCTGGGCACACATATGACGAGCCTGGTTTTGTTCTTTAGAAAACCGGGTGTGACAGGACAGGGGCTCGCCCTACACCCAACGTGGCAAGCCATTCTTACGCCATTTAAGTTAACCACTAACAAGCTAGAAAAAGTCTCTTGAACAACTAAAGCCAGAGCCATATAGCCCTCACAGCTGTACTGTATGTCCCGGATGATCACGTACAGATAAGTCCTTATGGAGAGAAACCAGAGCAACAATATAACCCCTTGCTCTAGCTCCCTTTTCAACAGTAATAAGATCATCTTAATGGTTGGTTGCTTAATCCATTAATCAAATTACAAGATCATTGTTCATAATTAAGCACTAGCAATAGCTACCCAAATGCATCCCCAAGGTTGACAAGGAATCAAGATATCGATAGCTAAGTTATAATCTCTATGGTTGTCAAGGAGGACACATGCATATGTATGATATTTTCAGTGAATAGGACAACAAGGATGGTCCCATGTTATACTTGCCCTATATTTGCTTTTCACCCAAAGCAACTTGCGTAGAGAATCTTCAAACGTCAGCTTCCGTTCTACAACTTCTGGCACTCATCCTTTTGTCTCCGGCGCTTACGTACGATTCACTTCTACTCATAGCAAACACCATTCACAAAGGAACATACAAACAAACAAAGCAAAGACAACTAAGAACAGTACACCAACCGTAACCAAAAACTTAACAAAAACAACGTTCTAGGAGAGGAATTCGTTGCTACGGTTGCGAGAACGCTGAAACAAAGCTATGATTGAAAAGGAACAACTTTCGGCAGATTTGCATCACGAGAGTAAAGGCTACATGCTTGTTTTATTTTAATTACAAAACCGTGTGAAGGATATTAATTTAGTAAATTTACATTTTAATTGAAGAGCCGAGTTTCTAGCCATATTTTATTTGCAACCATGTCTCATATCATTTAAGTCATTTAAACTTTACTTTGCAAACGAAATGAACTTGTGAGAGCATCTATTCAAGTTTATATATTCGGGATCAAACTAAGCACGTTATATTTATTTAGTGAAATATAGTGAAGTTGGTACTAATTAAATTAACGTATTTGTAAAAGAACGATGTATAGAACCTATATTAATTTTAATTAGAAGCTAGTTGCATAAACATTAATCATATTAACTCTTATAAAATTCACAAACATGTTACATGGTAAACATCGTAACTAACACAAAAAGGATGGACTTAAACAGAGCTAAAACGGAAAATCGGCAGAGGGTTGAACTGTGGAAAGGATGCCTAGACTCAATGATCAGTCCATGCAGGTAAGGGCTTATGTGTATTATCCCGACTCTAAAATCTAGGAGTGAACAGAGAAAGATGGATTCCTGTGCAAGGGTGATGTAACATGATATCAGCCATATATTTGATACTCCGTATATTGCAAGAGACTATAGGTGCGGATGGCTTGTTAATCATGGACGTTCTGCTCTTCAAGCTAGCTCGGCAAGACTATACTAGTACGCTTGCACATGCTGCACATGCATACACGATGATGGTTCTGTCTTTTGGTTGTATGACTGATAGATAGATGGCTCAGCTTGGCTTGCATATACGGAAGTAGCAGCAAGCAACAACGAGTGCTTTGCATGTTTGCTCAGCTGAAGGCGAAGGATGGAAAACAACATGCTTATTGGCTCCAAACTCTAGCAAGTGCAGCTGCGTATGCTAGAGCAGGCACAGGGAGGTGGGGCGGTTGGCAAATAAAAACTACGGATACTGACGATGCTTCGAACACAACAAATAAAAAACGATCAGGAGAGAGGAACATGGAGAGGGTCTCACCGGTGACAGAGAATAGCAGAGCGGCTCCAGATGCTTTGGTCCATTAAATTTCCACCTGCGACGATGTTCTAGGCCTCCAGGATCGACTTTGACGGTGCTCCGCTCAGCGTGCTTGCGGGACTGTTGTCTTGGCCAGATAGGAAGCGGCAAGCTAGAACCCAGGAGTGCGCAAGATGAAATCGTGGTCGACGGTGCCGATCAGATTTCGACAAGATGGACAGCGGATGAACTTCAACAGGAGGGGCTTCCCATCAGTCGAGCCTTGAGGTCGGCGTGATCCCGAGTGTGCGCGCGACGCTAGGGCAAAAGCGGCTTCGAAACCTGGACGCAGAGCTCGTCGACGAACAAAATCGGTTATGGAGCGACGGAATCGGCGAGACGAGCTCAGCGGCGGCGGGCGGCAAGAGCGGCGGCGAACGGCAACAGCGGTGGCGAACGGCAATAGCGGCGGCGGGCGGCTCTAGCTTCTCTCCGACGAGATCCAAAACGAGTGAGCGGCAGCGGCGCTGGGATAAAGCTAGGGCTAAGAACGGCGGCGGATGCGAAAACACAAGGTCGGTGATGATCCTCGAGCTTATATACGGGTGCTCGTGATCTCTATGTAGAGAAACCGCGCGAGGTACGGGATTCGCGGCGGCGGCCTTCCGCTCGGCTGAGTCCAAACTGAGCACGTACGGGAGATAGGAGACATGGTGCAGCTACCGTACGGTCCTGGCATTAGCTAGCTAGCTGGGCTGTTTACGAGCTGGTCTCGTAAAGCACATGCATGCACGTATACATGTATATATATTTAAGATACGGCGAGAGATAGAGGGAGCTACGAGCGATGGCTCACGATAAGAGTTGTACTTCTGAAACCAGGGCGTCAAGGGCTACACCGGCATATATATAGTTGTAGGGTTTGGAATTTTTTCAGAATTTCTTAATTTCGGGATTATTTTAATTCCGCAAATAAAATAATTCCAGAAAATCTAGAATTACCTTTTTGGCCGAGAAAAATAGCCTGGAGCTCAGAAAAAACACGGGAAAAATCCTGGAGACTCTTGGAGAGATAAGGAACTCAAATAAATGAGTTTGGACTCATGAAAAGATTGATGAAGAGAACAAGGAAAAAGATTAAGCTCACGGAAATTGAAATTTTAAATCCAGAAAATGCCAAAAAGTTTTTCGATGAGAAGTAAACGTCGTCCTATGATATTTTGAAAATAATAGCACTCACCAACACCAAAGACAAGCATCACACAAATACCACATTATCAAATTAATATGAAAAAGTTTAAAACCACAATTTTCTATATTTAAATTAGCAACAACTTAACTTATCTAATAAATCTATTCAAATATTAAAATCATTTATTTTATTTAGTATTTTTCATGCACAACCCAAAATAGGAATTTTGGGTGTGACAAATCTACCCCACTTAACAGGAATCTCGTCCCGAGATTTAGAGAGACCGGGGAGAAAGATAAAGTTGATTCTGCAAGTCTTCACTTTTCCTTCATCAACTCTTATCCAATGATGATGCCACAAGCTCATACCCAACTTTGTAAAGGTATCCTTTAGACACTTACGATCCTTATAGATGGTTCCAACAGGTTACCAACCCTAAGAAAAGATACCTACACTCGATAGTGACTTTGCAACTATGTAAATAACTGATGCTTCCAGATGACAAAATAGAACATATAAACCTCCAACTTGTATCATCTTTTAGTTCGGCAAACCCCCTTAAGAAGAGATCAACTAGAGAACACCAAAGGATAACTTGCATTTGTTTCTGAGTGATGACTATCGTCATGTCCTTCTGGCATCCCAAAGAGATTCATGAGCACATACAAGAACAAGTAATCCTGCACTTCCTCGCGAGCAGAAAAATAGCAGTGCAGAAATACAGTTATAACTCAAGTTCTACGAATCCAATGATATTGTAGCTTATACCGTTGGAAAGCTTATCAAATTTACTATAACTTTCTTATAGAATACTTCTCCAGATTCTGCAGTTAAGGTAGTCGAAAACTGTGCACAACAGAAACTATTCCAGGTTGCTGACAGCACAGATGCGTCGTCTTGTGATTTTCATAACTCCCAAACCATAATAGCTATCTGGGTGGTTCTTGCCGTCATAGAAAGATATTGAAGTCTACTATTATCTAGAATTTATCTATGATTTTTGGGCTTCCAAAAATAGAGATATAAGCTAAAGAAGACAGACTGTTCTGAAAAGACAGGATAAGGTAGGAACGAGATTCAGAGAGACTAGAGAGATAGATAATACTAATCTTCAAGTCTTCATGCTTTGCTTTGCGTTGATGAGATATAAGACATAGATCAAGGATAGCCAGAAGATGACAAGAAAGATAAGGTTTGATCTTCAGTTCTTTGTACCTCATCGCTTGAGATTGATGATGATAACGGACACTACCCCACTTAACAAAGATTTTGTTCCACCTGGCAATGTCATTGAAGGCAACACTTTCTTTAAGACTTGCTGCTAATGATAAGTCCTTCACTTAAAACTTACTAAACATACTTGATATGGAGGTGATGTCATCTAAGTTTTCATAAAACTAACTATAGACTTCCAACATCTCCTACCTATATCGTCCATGCTAACTTGTATAGAGTATGTTGAGTTGAATGTTGAACTCCCAACTAATGATAGCTTGAAGTGAAGACCATTCCTGACGAATACCCGAACTTCTTGTAGATGATCCAACAAAGCACTGATCTCAAGCAAACAACACTAGCACATGAGTAGACTTCCAATCATAGAGATAACCACTTCTTCCAAGTGAAGCACTAAGACATACGAAACCTTCATCTTGCAACACTCACAACTTTGCTACCCCCTTAAGAAAAAGAAACTAGGGGACACCAAAGCAACTTGCATCTACTTTTATTCTAGATAACCATAATCATCTCTAATGTAAGATTCCAAGGCAAATCAATGAGATTCAAAGATATCCAATGATATATTCACTTATACAAGAATAGGAAGTAATGTAGAAAATTTTTGGGCGAATTCCAATTTTAGCAGTTCAGTAAATCTGGCATAACTCGAGCTACAAAGATCCAAATGCAGTGAACTTTACATGGTTGGAAAGCTTATGAAATTATCTACAACTTTTATTAATAAAACTTTTCCAGGTTCTGTTATCAAATTAATCAAAAACAGAGCTTAGCCAAAACTGTTCTAGAATTCTAGACTGTGCAGTAACCTCAACTTAGAATAGGTATATCTCTTAGCTAAAAATAGATAAAAAGGTAAGTCTGGTGGGTTTGGAAATATACAGAAGTCTAGTTATTCCCAGTAAAATTTCATAAATTTCCCATGTCCATATCTTGAGATATAACAGAAACATTGCAGACTGCTATAGAAATCAGCATGCGCAGTATTACGTAAAACCTACCCCACTTAACATGGATCAAGCTACTCCTCAAGACTTATACCTTCTGAACCACCTTTGAAACACAAGAACAAGGACAACACACAAGCAACACATCATCGATACTACACGTGCTTCTTCAATAATGGTGGTCATCCTAATGGCACATTGGAGATGATGAAAGGCTATCAAACTTTAGAACAAGATGAGATCAGATAACTTTTAGTAAAAAAACAACATAAAACAAAATCCAAGGGAGTAAGAAATAATAGCTCAAAGGAAGCTATATCAAGGAAAGGATACAACAGGACAAGGAAGAGGAAATAGTCAAAATCAATGAGTCAAGGGATGACAAAATAGTTTTATAGTAAAATAAGCTTTAGAATACGTCCAGTGCTACTTGGCATACGTCCTACAGTCAACACCGCTCTGATACCACTCTGTCACACCCGGTTTTTTAAAGAACAAAACCAGGCTAATCATATGTGTGCCCAGGAAGTCCACACATATGCCAGAATGAAAAAGTATCCGAAACAATGTTATTATATAACGTATACATAGCTATATTAACACTTACATCAGAGTATCGCGGAACGGTGACTAAACTTCAGGCTCCATTCTTCTCAGGGACAACTGACTGGTGGATCCGTATGCCAACACTTTTGAAACACTTATGGAAACTCCACTACATCTTTATCCTTCTTCTGAACAATACCTTACTACACACTGGAGTGTGGGGAAAATAACAAGAGTGAGTCCATGTCAAACTCAACAAGTACAACACAGGGTTCATGAGGCTCAAAAAGGCTAGACACTGTTTGACTGCATTTAGCTTTTATTCATCATGTAATTTAGCAATTGAGTAGCATCAAGGTATTTCAATTCCCATTAATGAACCAATGATCAATTGTAATAAGGATAATGAATAGCATTAACATAAGCATAATAATAATCAACAGTAATTAAGCATGATATAACAATGGTGATCATCTATCTGTAAATGTTCCAAGGCCGCCCGTATCCGTGGGCACGGCTAGTATACCAGTTTATTAAACTCTGCGCAAAGGTGTACACATTCACTGCGAGTCATGATTTCCAAATGCGTGGGGAGATCAAACCCAAACACCAGAGAACCATATAAAGCCATTCAAAAGTTCGTCTAACAAGTTAGGGCCATTAGATTCACTCGGCAGGCAGATGTAGAACCCCCCTTCCCAGTGGCACAACAACCGCAGCCTATACACACTAAGGACAGGGGCTCGCCCTACACCCAACGTGACAAGCCATTCTTACGCCATTTAAGTTAACCACTAACAAGCTAGAAAAAGTCTCTTGAACAACTAAAGCCAGAGCCATATAGCCCTCACAGCTGTACTGTATGTCCCGGATGATCACGTACAGATAAGTCCTTATGGAGAGAAACCAGAGCAACAATATAACCCCTTGCTCTAGCCCCCTTTTCAACAGTAATAAAATCATCTTAATGGTTGGTTGCTTAATCCATTAATCAAATTACAAGATCATTGTTCATAATTAAGCACTAGCAATAGCTACCCAAATGCATCCCCAAGGTTGACAAGGAATCAAGATATCGATAGCTAAGTTATAATCTCTATGGTTGTCAAGGAGGACACATGCATATGTATAATATTTTCAGTGAATAGGACAACAAGGATGGTCCCATGTTATACTTGCCTTATATTTGCTTTTCACCCAAAGCAACTTGCGTAGAGAATCTTCAAACGTCAGCTTCCGTTCTGCAACTTCTGGCACCCATCCTTTTGTCTCCGGCGCTTACGTACGATTCACTTCTACTCATAGCAAACACCATTCACAAAGGAGCATACAAACAAACAAAGCAAAGACAACTAAAAACAGTACACCAACCGTAACCAAAAACTTAACAAAAACAACGTTCTAGGAGAGGAATTCGTTGCTACGGTTACGAGAACGCTGAAACAAAGCTATGATTGAAAAGGAACAACTTTCGGCAGATTTGCATCACGAGAGTAAAGGCTACATGCTTGTTTTATTTTAATTACAAAACCGCGTGAAGGATATTAATTTAGTAAATTTACATTTTAATTGAAGAGCCGAGTTTCTAGCCATATTTTATTTGCAACCATGTCTCATATCATTTAAGTCATTTAAACTTTACTTTGCAAACGAAATGAACTTGTGAGAGCATCTATTCAAGTTTATATAATCGGGACCAAACTAAGCACGTTATATTTATTTAGTGAAACATAGTGAAGTTGGTACTAATTAAATTAACGTATTTGTAAAAGAACGATGTATAGAACCTATATTAATTTTAATTAGAAGCTAGTTGCATAAACATTAATCATATTAACTCTTATAAAATTCACAAACATGTTACATGGTAAACATCGTAACTAACACAAAAAGGATGGACTTAAACAGAGCTAAAACAGAAAATCGGCGGAGGATTGAACTGTGGAAAGGATGCCTAGACTCAATGATCAGTCCATGCAGGTAAGGGCTTATGTGTATTATCCCGACTCTAAAATCTAGGAGTGAACAGAGAAAGATGGATTCCTGTGCAAGGGTGAGGTAACATGATATCAGCCATATATTTGATACTCTGTATATTGCAAGAGACTATAGGTGCGGATGGCTTGTTATTCATGGACGTTCTGCTCTTCAAGCTAGCTCGGCAAGACTATACTAGTACGCTTGCACATGCTGCACATGCATACACGATGATGGTTCTATCTTTTGGTTGTATGACTGATAGATGGCTCAGCTTGGCTTGCATATACGGAAGTAGCAGCAAGCAACAACGAGTGCTTTGCATGTTTGCTCAGCTGAAGGCGAAGGATGGAAAACAACATGCTTATTGGCTCCAAACTCTAGCAAGTGCAGCTGCGTATGCTAGAGCAGGCACAGGGAGGTGGGGCGGTTGGCAAATAAAAACTACAGATACTGACGATGCTTCGAACACAACATATAAAAAACGATCAGGAGAGAGGAGCAGAGCGGCTCCAGGTGCTTTGGTCCATTAAATTTCCACGTCCGACGATGTTCTAGGCCTCCAGGATCGACTTCGACGATGCTCCGCTCAGCGTGCTTCCGGGACTGTTGTCTTGGCCAGATAGGAAGCGGCAGGCTAGAACCCAGGAGTGCGCAAGATGAACTCGTGGTCGACGGTGCCAATCGGATTTCGACAAGATGGACAGCGGATGAACCTCAACAGGAGGGGCTTCCCATCAGTCGAGCCTTGAGGTCGGCGTGATCCCGAGTGTGTGCGCGACGCTAGTGCAAAAGCGGCTTCGAAACCTCGACGCAGAGCTCGTCGACGAACAAAATCGATTATGGAGCGACAGAATCGGCGAGACGAGCTCAGCGGCGGCGGACGGCAACAGCGGCGGCGGGCGGCAACAGCGGCTGCGAACGGCAACAGCGGTGGCGAACGGCAACAGCGGCGAAGGGCGGCTCCAGCTTCTCTCCGACGAGATCCAAAACGAGTGAGCGGCAGCGGCGCTGGGATAAAGCTAGGGCTAAGAACGGCGGCGGATGCGAAAACACAAGGTCGGTGATGATCCTCGAGCTTATATACGGATGCTCGTGATCTCTATGTAGAGAAACCGCACGAGGTACGGGATTCGCGGCGGCGGCCTTCCGCTCGGCTGAGTCCAAACTGAGCACGTACGGGAAACAGGAGATAGGGATGCAGCTACCGTACAGTCCTGGCATTAGCTAGCTAGCTGGGCTGTTTACGAGCTGGTCCCGTAAAACACATGCATGCACGTATACATGTATATATATTTAAGATACGGCGAGAGATAGAGGGAGTTACGAGCGATGGCTCACGATAAGAGTTGTACTTCTGAAACTAGGGCGTCAAGGGCTACACTGGCATATATATAGTTGTAGGGTTTGGAAATTTTTCAGAATTTCTTAATTTCGGGATTATTTTAATTTCACGAATAAAATAATTCCAGAAAATCTAGAATTACCTTTTTGGCCGCGAAAAATAGCCCGGAGCTCAGAAAAATCACGGGAAAAATCCTGAAGACTCTTGGAGAGATAAGGAACTCAAATAAATGAGTTTGGACTCATGAAAAGATTGATGAAGAGATCAAGGAAAAAGATTAAGCTCACGGAAATTGAAATTTTAAATCCAGAAAATGCCAAAAAGTTTTTCGATGAGAAGTAAACGTCGTCCTATGATATTTTAAAAATAATAGCACTCACCAACACCAAAGACAAGCATCACACAGATACCACATTATCAAATTAATATAAAAAAGTTTAAAACCACAATTTTCTATATTTAAATTAGCAACAACTTAACTTATCTAATAAATTTATTCAAATATTAAAATCATTTATTTTATTTAGTATTTTTCATGCACAACCCAAAATAGGAATTTTGGGTGTGACAATTTGTCAAGCCATTCTTATGCCATAAAGGTTACCACTAACAAGCTAGAAAAGGTCTTTCTATATGACTAAAGCCAGAGCCATATAGCCCTCACAATTGTATAGTAAGTCCCGGATGTTCGCTTACAGATGAGTCCTTATAGAGAGAAACTAGAGCACCATAAAAACAACCCAATATGCTCTAGCCCTCTTGAGCCAAATTGCTATAAAGCATCTTTTAAACGTTTATTGCATATACCATTAGTCAAGTTACAGATCATAGTTATTTATCTTGAGCACTAGCATAAATACTACCCAATACAATGTCCCATGGGTGTCAAGGTACAAGATACAAAAACTAGGATATCCTTAGTGGTAACAAGGTAGACACATGCTATATGATATTATGACATTAATGTGAATAGGTAACAAGGAAGATCCCATGCTATACTTGCCTTAAATTGAGATCCTTCTTTCTGTAGATTTGTTACCTCCAAAGAACTGCTTCTTGATCACCACGTAAAGCTCACTGACTAGACAAGATCATAAAGCACCACACAAGCATCCATGCAATCATACACAAAGCAAACGGTAGCTACAATTAGAATAGTACACCATCAATAGTTAAACAAGATGGAAAAGTTGTAAAACGATTCTACGTCTCGCTATGATCACGCAGACACAAAAAGCACACTAATCGGAGCTACGGTCCGAAAGAAACGACTACCGAGTCTTTTATATTATATTAAAGAAAAGTCTATATTTATATACTTGATTTATTTTAATTGATCAAAAACATGTATAGATTTATTAAAACACGAAACATAATTTAATTCAAAAGCCGGGTAAAACTACTCATAGTTTATTTGTAAAGAATGTCATATAATTAAGTGATGTGAAAGCAACTACTCGAGTTTATCTAATATATAACGTGTTTACTAAGAAAAACTTCGAATTTAGAAACTCATGTAAATAAGCAACTAACCATATTAATATTTGAATTGGAAAACTAAAATAAAATTAATCATATTTTATTTGTAAAATCCAGTTGCATAATCATTATTTAAGTTAGGATTTAAGCCATGAAATTCTAGAGCTAAATATATGACAAACATTGTTACTAATGCGTAAATTACGTCGTTATGAATCTAACGCAAGTTGAACGGGTTGACATGGAGTTAAAACATAGAAGTTATGGCCTAAACAAGATTGTACATATGTATACGTATTTGTATTTCTATTGTATTTATTGATTTGTTTTTGTGAAAGGAAACGGCAATAATGTGTGTGTAAGTTGAGAATGACACCATTGTAACGTCATCAAGCTAGCAAAGATCAAAATGGCCACGCATGGCCGGCAGACTGTTCTGCTGGCTCCGCTCGCTCGTGCTTGCGCTCGTTTGTGCGTGACAGGAGGCAGGATGCACGGCTAGCATGCGACTTGGGACCTGGTGCCGGTGGTGGCGCCATGCCGCAATGGATGGGAGCTCTCGGCTCTTGGCTTCTTGGTGGAGTTCAGTGAAAAAGCTATATATGAAAAAACATCTGACATGAAAACATTAACACTACTGCGTAGGGCACAACTATACGAAACTAACGCAACTGAAACGGAGTAAAATAGAATTAAAATGAAGAAACGATAAAGATATTATGAACTAGTGGCAGAACCACAAATACTTCATCTTCTACCTCCATCCATCTCCTCACGTGAAGCATAGGGAGAAAAGGAACGAAGGGGCCAGGCCGAGGGTGACACGAGAAGGAGGAGAAATATCTAATTTACTACACGAGAGATTTCCTAAACTAGGGGCTCCTCTACGGTAGTTTTGGTGTGCTTTACCCAAGGGGTAGGTACGTATATATAGGGAGGAAAACTCTCAACCTCCATGCTGTCACACCCAGTTTTAAGGACAAAACAAGATATACACTATATGTGAAATAAAGGAGTCAAATCTCACATATAGCCGCAGATAAGTGTAATACCAGAGGCAAATGCTTAATATACATAACTCAATAGTATAAAATATACCTTAGAGAGCAACACAGCGGAAAGACAACTTCGAACACCGGGTGTAGACTTCACTCTAGGAACAAACTAACTGGTTGATCACAAGCCTATTAACTCCAGAGACTATCCTGAGGTGTGAGAAATAGCAAGAGTGAGTCCATGTCGAACTCAGCAAATATATCATGGGGTTCATGAGGCTCAAAAGATTTGACACGGGTTTACTGCAATAGCTTTTAGTGAGTCATCATTTAGCAATTGAGTAGCAACAAGTTTAACATAAGCCCAAATAACCTCATGATCATGTAAACGAGAATAATGTATAGCAAGAAACAATAATCATTAGTGAGCATCAATATCATCTGTTTTATCATTATCATCAGTGTCATCATTTATTCTGTAAGGGTCCAAGGCCACTCGTGACCATGAGCACAGTTGTTATAACAGTTTTATACTCTGCAGAGGTTGTACACTTTCACTATGAGTCGTGATTTACCCTTTCACCCGAGGTAGCTAATCTCTTGACCCACTTCCAAAGAAGGTCGGCAGGGTTCACTATGAAGTCTTTCAAAGGTTCGTCTAACAAGTTAGGGCCGCTAGGATTCATCAGTCAGTCTGTGTGATACAACCACGTAGGGATCCATAGTCTGCTTTTCCCCCATTTGCATCACAAGGGTAACCTCTAACAAGCTAGAAAAGGTCCTTCTATATGACTAAAGCCAGAGCCATATAGCCCTCACAGTTGTACTATAAGTCTCGGATGTTCGCTTACAGATAAGTCCTTAAGGAGAGAAACTAGAGCACCATAAAAACAACCAAATATGCTCTAGCCCTCTTGAGCCATGTTTCTATAAAGCATCTTTTAAACGTTTATTGCATATAACATTAGTCAAGTTACAGATCTTGGTTATTTATCTTGAGCACTAGCATAATACTACCCAAGGCAATGTCCCATGGGTGTCAAGGTACAAGATACAAAAACTAGGATATCCATAGTGGTAACAAGGTGGACACATGCACATGAATTAAGTGTATTAAAGGTGAATAGGAAACAAGGATGATCCCATGCTATACTTGCCTTAACTTAGATCCTTCTTCAAGTCCAAACCTCAATGAACTGCTTCTTAATCACCACGTATAGCTCACCGACTAGACAAGATCATAAAAGCACCACACAAGCGTCCATTCAATCATACATGAAGCAAACAATAGAAATAAATTAGAATAGTACACCAAACATATGAAACAACGTGTGAAAAGGTTTTAAAGATGTTCTACGCGTTGCTATGAACACACATGCGCGAAAAGCACGCTAATCGAAGCTATGGTTGAAAAGACACATCTACCGAAAGATTTTGTTGTATAAAACAGAAAATTATAGGTCTCATTTGTTTTAACTATATAAAATCATATATAGAGGATAAAATACTTTTTATAGATATTCAAAAGTGACTAAGGCTAAATTACATTTAAATTTAGAAAACTAAAGGAGAAATCAATAATATTTTATTAATCAAGTTATTAATCAAGTTAGATCTAAACTATGAAATTCTAAAGATTTTGATAAAGAAAACATTAATACTAATACGTAGTTCATGTTGTTATAAATCCATTGCAATTTGAACGGACTAATTCGGAATTAAAACAAATAAGTTTTGAATTAAACGAGATTTTATTTAGTAAAATAATAGATTAAATCTAACATCGAATCTTAAAGGTAGAAAACCTAACCAATTGTAGCACTAAGAGAATAAAAAGTTTGTAAAACTCTTCTACATGTTACTACGATCACACAGACATAAAGATCACGAAAGTCGGATTTAAAACGTGAAAGTTATGAATTTTCTAAGATTTCCTATAGATAAATAATTACTTTAATATAAACTCAAAAATTAAATTTTCTAAACCTACTTTACAGTACTACCAACATATAGAGCTCGCAAATACGAACCTAACGCAATTTGAACGTTCAAATCGGAGTTAAAACGTAGAAGATATGGTCTAAACAAGATAGTGGCAGTTTTGTAAATACCTAAAATTTTAATTTCGAAAATAAATCAAAATCTGGTTTTTAATGTGATCTAGACAGTGGAATTCAAGTAAATACCTCTTCTTCTTCTTGGAGTAGAACGTATGCTCATGAGCAAGCAGCCTGGTGGCTTCGTCGGACGGCGGCAAGAGAATGAGAAAATATAATTTACTACACGAGAGATTTCCCAAACTATGGACTCCTCTACGGTAGTTTTGATGTGCTTTACCCATGCGTTAGGTACTTATATATAGGGAGGAAAACATTCCACCTCCATGTCAACTAGCGATATGGTGTTAATTGACGTTGCAATATCCACCTCTGCTAATAAGCCTAAGAAATCATTTAAGCCCATTAGTAAATAAATGTATGGGTCTTTGAGATTTATTAGGATTATTGCACATGGGCTTTGAGCGTCGGAAAAAAATGAGAGATTTATTATTTTCAGAATTAATTATTTTCATGGATAAAATAATTCTAGAAAAGTCCAGAATTATTATTTAAGCCGCGAAAAATACTCCGAAAGCTCTGAAAATTCAGGGAAAATTTTCAAAGACATTATGGAACATGAGGAACCCAAATAAAGTATTTGGAGCTCACTAAAAGGTAATTTTGGAGCATCTAAAAATTAGATTATGCTCATAGACAAGTGGAAACACGCTAAAAAAAGTTGAAAAAATTCCGGAGAAGTTTATAGAGATTGATTGATGGATGAGAAACTGAAAGGAGTGATTTGGGTTACAAAGAAAATATTTTAGAAAACTCTCAATGAAACTTGAGCTGAGAGACAAGGAATTTGATTGTAGAAAAAGGATAAAGATATAGTAGAGAAGGAAAATTACCTACTAAACGCCTTTTAATAAAAACAGTTTGAATTGATTTTGTACCTTGGTCAAAACCAAACAATGCAAAAACACAATGCATTAGCATGTATGCACAACAATGTTGCTACATCCTAAGATGAATTTTAATTTAACGAAAATTTTTATTTTCCTATGTTTTCATGAGCACAAAAATATATAATTAAATCATTTTAGCTCTATTTCCAAATAAGCAAAATTTTTGGGTGTTACAATTCTACCCCCCTTAAGATGAATCTCGTCCTCGAGATTCAGAAGATGGTGATCAAAGAGATAGGGCTACTTCATCATTGAATCTTCTTCTCTACCTCGAGTAGTTCTATCCTCTTGATAGGGATTCCGCTTTACTTTGCACACTCTAATAACCTTTCTCCAAGTAACTCGCTCAACCATTTCCAAGATGTTGATAGGGATTCTAAACAAACCTTCAGGTAGCCCTATTTATTAAGCCACTTCTCTTTTCATATTAAGAACCATAAATAAACCAATGTTTCAAACTGCGAACTTGTCCTTCATATCATAACTCATAGTACTTCTCTTAAGGGCCACCTTGAGACGCACAATCTCCAACTGGAAAGCCTAATCTATTCTTCATGTGCCAATATATATCCTCTTCTGACGAATCACTTTAGGTTATCCTTAATAGTCCATATTGCCAAATCCACAACATTGGAGTCTATACTCAGGTTAAATTGCCCAACTCTTAAACACAACTCTTAGTCCACGGTGTCGTCCGAATCTTCTAGCACAACTCTCCTTTGCTAAGGGCATCGGCAATGACTTTTGTTTTCTAGGCTACACACTTCCCAATCGTAATCCTTACCAATATTAATCCAATGATTTGCATCAAAAAAATAATTAATCCAATGATGATGAGTCACAAGATCAAAACCAACTTTGTGAAGATGTCCATTAGATTCTTACGATCCACGTATATGTCACTCTTATGTCCAGGATTATAAGGCCTCCAATGACCCTCTAATAGAATCTCACTACTCCAGGGTAACTCTGAGTCACACCTGCATCCTTGGGTGGGTTCGAATTCAACACATCACAACCTTCTTGAGTTCTCCATAATTCCACCATTAGCGATAAACTAACCAAGAAGAGAACTTCCCTCAATCAAAACTTACTCGTCATGCTTGGTGTAACATTGAGGTTTTCTGAGTCTCCGTAGAACAACTGTACATGTCCAATATCTCCTTCCTATGTCATCACCGCCAACTCGTCCTGGGTATGGTGAAGATTGAATTCCCAAGTGGTGAAAGCTCGAACCTAGGATCAATCCTATTGAATACACAGGCTCCTTGTAAACGATCCTACTAGTCATCAATCCTAAGAAAAGATGTCTGCACTCGATAGTGACTTCTCCACCGTGGGGATAACTGATTCTTCCAAGTGAAGTGCTGGAATGTTTGAACAACTTGCAACTTCTTTAACTCGGCTACCCCCTTAAGATGAGATGAACTAGGGGACTCAAAAGGGTAGCTTGCACCTCCTTCTAGATGAGTTAACTAGCATAAAGGCGTGCTGACATCCCAATGAAACTCATAAGCAAGGTTATAAACAAGTAATCTGAAATTTCCTCGCGAGATGAAGAACAACAGCTTAGTAAAACAGCTCTAACTCCGATTCTGTTAATCCGATGCAGTTATGGCCTATACCGTTTGAAAGCTTATTAAATTCTCTACAACTTTGTTATTGATCACCTCCCCAGATTCCGATTTTAAAATATGGTTTCAGAGTGAGACATGAAATCTGTCCAGAAAGTCTGGCAGCGCAGATACGGCATCTTGCAACAGTTATATCTCGAGTTCCAAAATTCCTATGATGACACGCCTTACATGGTTGAAAAGCTTATGAAATCCTCAGCAACTTTTGTGTAGAACACTTTCCCATATTCTGTAGTTAAGGTAGTCGAACACAGTGACCAACAGAAACTGTTCCAGGGTTCAGGCAGCGCAGTTGCATCATCTTGTGATTTTCGTAACTCCCAAACCATAATAGCTATCATGGTGATTCTTATGGTCACAGAAGGATGTTGAAGTATACTGTTGTACAGAATTTTCCCATGATTTTTGGTCATCCAAAAACAAAGGTATGAACCAAAGAAAACATACTGCTCCAAAAAGACAGAATAGAGAGAAAATAGAAGGTAACCAAAACCCAACTATATCTATCCATTAATCCTTATGCCTTAATCCTATATCTAAATGAAATTGTAGGAATACTCCACAAGATCATTGCAATCATTACAATGCTCCAAATCAAGCAAAAGCATAATTATAATTCAACAAGCAATAAAGGTGCACAAAACAATCATTGACTCCACTTGCGATACTATCGCTCTCTTCATACCAAGGGTAAGGATACTAAAGCTCCTCTTTCAATTTCGCAAGAAGGGGGGGTGAGGAATGGTTCTAAAAAGCATATCAAATCAAGGAGTGTAGATGAGATCAAAGGCTTAAAACAAGCATCATGGAGAAGATGACTATCAAGGGTGGGGATATAGTGGAGAAGAAATATCAAGGTTTATAGACCAAGGAAGTTATAGCAATTTTAAAATCTTAAGACGACCAATTTCTAATTAGGCTTGCGTCCTACAGTCAGCATTGCTCTAATACCACTCTGTCACACCCAGTTTTAAGGACAAAACCAGATATACACTATATGTGAAATAAAGGAGTCAAATCTCACATATAGCCGCAGATAAGTGTAATACCAGAGGCAAATGCTTAATATACATAACTCAATAGTATAAAATATACCTTAGAGAGCAACACAGCGGAAAGACAACTTCAAACACCAGGTGTAGACTTCACTCTAGGAACAAACTAACTGGTTCATCACAAGCCTATTAACTCCAGAGACTATCCTGAGGTGTGGGAAATAGCAAGAGTGAGTTCATGTCGAACTCAGCAAATATATCATGGGGTTCATGAGGCTCAAAAGATTTGACACGGGTTTACTACAATAACTTTTAGTGAGTCTTCTTTTAGCAATTGAGTAGCAACAAGTTTAACATAAGCCCAAATAACCTCATGATCATGTAAACGAGAATAATGTATAGCAAGAAACAATAATCATTAGTGAGCATCAATATCATCAGTATTATCATTATCATCAGTGTCATCATTTATTCTGTAAGGGTCCAAGGCCACTCGTGACCGTGAGCACGACTGTTATAACAGTTTTACACTCTGCAGAGGTTGTACACTTTCACTATGAGTCGTGATTTACCCTTTCGCCCGAGGTAACTAATCTCTTGACCCACTTCCAAGGAAGGTCGGCAGGGTTCACTATGAAGTCTTTCAAAGGTTCGTCTAACAAGTTAGGTCCACTAGGTTTCATCAGTCAGTCTGTGTGATACAACCACACAGGGATCCACAGTCTGCTTTTCCCCCATTTGCGCCACAAGGGTAACCTCTAACAAGCTAGAAAAGGTCCTTCTATATGACTAAAGCCAGAGCCATATAGCCCTCACTGTTGTACTGTAAGTTCCGGATGTTCGCTTACATATAAGTCCTTAAGGAGAGAAACTAGAGCACCATAAAAACAACCAAATATGCTCTAGCCCTCTTGAGCCATGTTTCTATAAAGCATCTTTTAAACGTTTATTGCATATAACATTAGTCAAGTTATAGATCATGGTTATTTATCTTGAGCACTAGCATAATACTGCCCAATACAATGTCCCATGGGTGTCAAGGTACAAGATACAAAAACTAGGATATCCTTAGTGGTAACAAGGTAGACACATGCACATGAATTAAGTGTATTAAAGGTGAATAGAAAACAAGGATGATCCCATTCTATACTTGCCTTAACTTAGATCTTTCTTCAAGTCCAAACCTCAATGAACTGCTTCTTGATCACGACATATAGCTCACCGACTAGACAAGATCATAAAAGCACCACACAAGCGTCCATTCAATCATACACGAAGCAAACAATAGAAATAAATTAGAACAGTATACCAAACATATAAAACAACATGTGAAAAGGTTTTAAAGATGTTCTACGCATTGCTACGAACACACAGGCGCGAAAAGCACGCTAATCGAAGCTATGGTTGAAAAGATACATCTACCGAAAGATTTTGTTGTATAAAATGAAAAATTATAGGTCTCATTTGTTTTAACTATATAAAATCATATATATAGGATAAAATACTTTTTATAGATATTCAAAAGTGACTTAGGCTAAATTACATTTAAATTTAGAAAAGGAGAAATCAATAATATTATATTTATAAATCTATTTTCACAGTTATTAATCAAGTTAGATCTAAACTATGAAATTCTAAAGATTTTGATAAAGAAAACATTAATACTAATATGTAGTTCATGTTGTTATAAATGCATTGCGATTTTAACGGACTAATTCGGAATTAAAACAAATAAGTTTTGAATTAAACAAGATTTTATTTAGTAAAATAATAGATTAAATCTAACATCGAATCTTAAAGGTAGAAAACCTAACCAGCAGTAGCACTAATAGTATAAAAAGTTTGTAAAACTCTTCTACACGTTACTACGATCACACAGACGTAAAGATCACGAAATTCGGATTTAAAACGTGAAAGTTATGAATTTTCTAAGATTACCTATAGATAAATAATTACTTTAATATAAACTCGAAAATTAAATTTTCCAAACCTACTGTACAGTTCTACAAACATATAGAGCTCGCAAATATGAACCTAACGCAATTTGAACGGGTCAAATCGGAGTTAAAACGTAGAAGATATTGCCTAAACAAGATAGTGGCAGTTTTGTAAATACCTAGAATTTTAATTTCAAAAATAAATCAAAATCTGGTTTTTAAGGATCTAGACAGTGCAATTCAAGTAAATACCTCTTCTTCTTCTTAGAGTAGAACGTATGCTCATGAGCAAGCAGCCTGGTGGCTTCGTCAGATGGCGGCAAGAGATGGAGGAGAAAATATAATTTACTACACGAGAGATTTCCTAAACTAGGGGCTCCTCTACGGTAGTTTTGATGTGCTTTGCTCATACGGTAGGTACTTATATATAGAGAGGAAAACTCTCCACCTCCATGTCAACTAGCGATATGGTACTAATTGACGTTGTAATATCCACCTCCGCTAATAGGCATAAGTAATCATTTAAGCCCATTAGTAAATAAATGTATGGGCCTTTGAGATTTATTAGGATTATTGCACATGGGCTTTGAGCGTCGGAAAAAAGATGAGAGATTTATTATTTTCGGAATTAATTATTTTCAAGGATAAAATAATTGCAGAAAAGTCCAGAATTATTATTTAAGCCATGAAAAATACTCCGAAAGCTCCGAAAATTTAGGGAAATTTTGCAGAGACATTATAGAACATGAGGAACCCAAATAAAGTATTTGGAGCTCACTAAAAGGTAATTTTGGAGCATCTAAAAATTAGATTATGCTCACAGACAAGTGGAAACAAGCTACAGAAAAAGTCAGAAAAAATCCCGAGAAGTTTATAGAGATTGATTGATGGACGAGAAACTGAAAGGAGTGATTTGGGTTACAAAGAAAATATTTTAGAAAAGTCTCAATGAAACTTGAGCTGAGAGACAAGGAATTTGATTGTAGAAAAAGGATATAGATATAGCAGAGAAGGAAAATTACCTACTAAACGTATTTTAATAAAAACAGTTTGAATTGATTTTGTACCTTGGTCAAAACCAAACAATGCAAAAACACAATGCATTAGCATGTATGCACAACAATGTTGTTACATCCTAAGATAAATTTTAATTTAATGAAAATTTTTATTTTCCTATGTTTTCATGAGCACAAAAATACATAATTAAATCATTTTAGCTCTATTTCCAAATAAGCAAAATTTTCGGGTGTTACACATGTCAACTAGCGATATGGTGCTAATTGACGTTGCAATATCCACCTCCGCTAATAGGCCTAAGTAATCATTTAAGCCCATTAGTAAATAAATGCATGGGCCTTTGAGATTTATTAGGATTATTGCACATGGGCTTTGAGCGTTGGAAAAAATGAGAGATTTATTATTTTTCGGAATTAATTATTTTCATGGATAAAATAATTTCAGAAAAGTCCAGAGTTATTATTTAAGCCGCGAAAAATACTTCAAAAGCTCTAAAAATTCGAGGAAAATTCTCAAAGACATTACGGAATATGAGGAACCCAAATAAAGTATTTGGAGCACACTAAAAGGTAATTTTGGAGCATCTAAAAATTAGATTTATGCTCCCAGACAAGTGGAAACAAGCTATAGAAAAAGTCAGAAAAATTCCCGAGAAGTTTATAGAGGTTGATTGACGGACGAAGAACTGAAAGGAGTGATTTGGGTTACAAAGAAAATATTTTAGAAAGCTCAATGAAACTTGAGCTGAGAGACAAGGAATTTGACTGTAGAAAAAGGATAAAGGTATAGCAAAGAAGGAAATTTGACCTACTAAACACATTTTAATAAAAAACAGTTTGAATTGATTTTCTACCTTAGTCAAAACTAAACAATACAAACACAATGCATTAGCATGTATGCACAACAATTTTGCTACATCCTAAGATGAATTTTAATTTAACGAAAATTTTTATTTACCTATGTTTTCATGAGCACAAAAATACATAATTAAATCATTTTAGCTCTATTTTCAAATAAGCAATTTTTCGGGTGTTACAATTCTACCCCCTTAAGATGAATCTCGTCCCAAGATTCGGGTGAAGTTGATCAAAGAGATATGAGAACTTAGACTATAGATCTTCTTCACTTGATCAAGCAGGCTCACTCTCTTAGTGCTACTTCGTTGTTTCTGCATATATTGATAACCTTACTTCGGGTAACATGCTCACTATTTCCAAAGATTTTGACTAGTTGCGCTATGCATCAACGTGACTCTTCTAATGAGATTCCTTTAACTTTCATCATTTCACGTGACTCAGTTCTCATAAGCATAATCCTATTCGCACATTGGATCACCGCATCATGTGTTGTTAGCTAGTCTATTCCCAATGTCACATCGATGCTAGAAGAATTCAAGACCAAAAGGTTTGCTCGGAAGTCTACTCCACTTAAGTCTAACATTGGGGCAACGTAATGTGACTGTCATTTTCCCATTAGGTGACTTAATTAACACGGCCTCCTTCACGGATCGTTTAGTCAAAGTGTTTTTCTTCTAAAAAACAATAAAAATAAAGGAATGCGAAGCTCCATAATAAAACTGATGTAGGGTTAGAGTTGACTAAGAATGTGCCAATCACCACATCTGAGGCTCTTTGTGCAATTCCTATAGTCACATGTTTGACCTTACCAAATATTATAGTCCTGTTGCACTTGTTTCTGTGGTGAGGTTGTTGCGTGCGCGTCTGTGGGCACTAGTCTGTATAGTGACCAAGTTCACCATAATGGTAACATTCTTTACCCGTTGTGGTATGGTGCTAGCTTATTCTTCACACCAACACTCTTTATGCTTCTTATAAAGACCACCTTGAGACCAATTGTATGATAAACTCTTATCCTACTGATTCCAAACTACAACGCAATAACGCTCAGCATGTCTGGCTATATCCTTCTCTAATCAATACTATCCAACCTTCTACTTCCTATGTTCACCTTCCAATGAAGCCTCCTTACTTTTCTTGGTCCCAAGTAATTCCTGTCACCAAATTCAAAATTTAATAACTATATATGCTCAGGTTAAGTTGTTGAACTCACAAACGCAATTCTTAGTCCCTGAATCTTCTTAGCATAACCCTCCTTTGCTAAAGATATCGGTAACGACTTTTGCTTCTCCTGGGGATAGCGCATTTTCCAAGTCTTGAACAATTGAAACCACAAATTCCAATCCAACAATAATGTCGCTAGCTCAAACCCAATTTAGTAATGATGCCCTTTAGATTCTTATGATCCATGTTAACATCACTTTCTATGCCCACGTTGGTAGTACTTCATACTCTATAATGGATAACTCTAGATCATATGTCAGATAATGCCACTCATGCTTCCTTAGTTGTCCTAATGCATAAACCACTATTTTTCTTACATAGAGCACATTCTAAGTCTTGATGGGATAGAGGAAACTCTTTTGTCGATCTATATACCAATGAACCTTCCATAGAATCTTATTATTCCAAAGAAACTCTGAGTCACTTCTTATGTCAAGATTACAATGCCTCTAATGAACCTATGATAGTATCTTGCCATTTCCATGAAATTCTAAGTCTCACATACATCCTTTGGTGGATTCTAACTCAACGCATCTTTAACTTTCTTGAGTCCACCATAATTCCATCATTAGAGATAACCTATCCAAGAATCAAAGCTTACTTATCATGCTTGGTGTAACATTGAGGTCTTCTGAGTCTTCATAGAACCAATTGCAGGTGTCCAATATCTCCTTCCTATGCCATCAGGGCCAACTTGTCTTGGGTATATTGAAGGTTGCACTCCCAATTGATGATAGCTCAAAGTGAAGACCAATCCTGATGATTACTCAAGCTCCTTGTAGATGATCCAGTAGTTATCAATCTTGAGTTGAGGATACCTATGCTTGATGTTGACTTCTCAACCATGGGGTTAACCGATTCTTCCAAGTGAAGAACTAGAACGTACAAAACCTTCTTTACTTTGGCTACCCCCTTAAGAAGAAACTAGGGGACAGCAAAGCAACTTGCATCTCCTTCTAGACAAGATAACTACCATAAAGTCCTTTTGATTTCCAAGAGAAAGTCCTGTGTGTAGGTATGGACAGGTAATCTAAAATTCCTCACGGGATGAAAAATAGTAGTGCAATAAAACAACTGCAACTCTCATTCCGTTAATCCAATGAAGTTGTAGTTTATACCATTGGAAAGCTTATAAAATTCCCTACAACTTTCATGTACAACACTTTGCTAGATTATGTACTTAAGGTAGTCGTACACAGTATACAATAGAAACTGTTCCAGGTTTCAGACAACATAGATGCATCGCCTTGTGGTTTTCGTAACTCCCAAACCATAATAGCTATCAGGGTGATTCTTATGGTCACAGAAGGATGTTGAAGTATACTGTTGTACAGAATTTTCCCATGATTTTTGGTCATCCAAAAACAAAGATATGAACCAAAGAAGACATACTGCTCCAAAAAGACAGAATAGAGAGAAAATATAAGGTAACCAAAACCCAACTATATCTATCTATTAATCCTTATGCCTTAATCCTATATCTAAATGAAATTGTAGGAATACTCCACAAGATCATTGCAATCATTACAAAGCTCCAAATCAAGCAAAAGCATAATGATAATTCAACAAGCAATAAAGGTGCACAAAACAGTTATTGACTCAACTTACGATACTATCGTTCTCTTCATACCAAGGGTGAAGATTCTAAAGCTCCTCTTTCGATTTTGTAAGAAGGGGGTGAGGAATGGTTCTAAAAAGCATATCAAATCAAGAAGTGTAGATGAGATCAAAGGCTTAAAACAAGCATCATGGGGAAGATGAATATCAAGGGTGGGGATGTAGTGGAGAATAAATATCAAGGTTTATAGACCAAGAAAGTTATAGCAATTTTAAAACCTTAAGACGATCAATTTCTAATTAGGCTTGCGTCCTACAGTCAGCATTGCTCTGATACCACTTTGTCACACCCAATTTTAAGAACAAAACCAGATATGCATTATATGTGAAATAAAGGAGTCAAATCTTACATATAGCCGTAGATAAGTGTAATACCAAGAGATAAATGCTTAATATATATAACTCAATAGTATAAAATATACCTTAGAGAGCAACACAGCGGAAAGACAACTCCGAACACTGGGTGTAGACATCACACCAGGAATAAACCGACTGGTTGATCACAAGCCTAAAAACTCCAGACACTATCCTGAGGTGTGGGAAATAGGAAGAGTGAGTCCATGTCGAACTCAGCAAATATATCTTGGGGTTCATGAAGCTCAAAAAGGCTGACACTGGTTTACTGTGATTAGCTTTTAGTGAGTCATCTTTTAGCAATTGAGTAGCAACAAGTTATCATAAGCCCAAATAACCTCATGATCATGTAAACGTGAATAACATATAGCAAGAAACAATAATCATTAGTGAGCATCAATATCATCAATATTATCAGTATCATCAGTGTTCATCATTTATTTTGTAAGGGTCCAGGGCCGCTCGTGTCTGTGAGCATGGCTGATATACCAGTTTTACACTCTGCAGAGGTTGTACATTTTCACTGTGAGTCGTGATTTACCCTTTCGCCCGAGGTAGCTAATCTCTTGACCCACTTCCAAGGAAGGTCGGCAGGGTTCACTATGAAGTCTTTCAAAGGTTCGTCTAACAAGTTAGGGCGATTAGATTCAGTCGGCAAACAGATGTAGAGCCCCCTTCCACATGGCACAATGACGCGCAACCTATACACATAAGGACAGAGGCCGCACTATACCTGATTCGTCAAGCCATTCTTACGCCATAAAGGTTACCACTAACAAGCTAGAAAAGGTCCTTCTATATGACTAAAGCCAGAGCCATATAGCCCTCACAGTTGTACTGTAAGTCCCGGATGTTCGCTTACAGATGAGTCCTTATGGAGAGAAACTAGAGCACCATAAAAACAACCCAATATGCTCTAGCCCTCTTGAGCCATATTGCTATAAAGCATCTTTTAAACATTTATTGCATATACCATTAGTCAAGTTACAGATCATGGTTATTTATCTTGGGCACTAGCATAAATACTACCCAATACAATGTCCCATGGGTGTCAAGTACAAGATACAAAAACTAGGATATCCTTAGTGGTAATAAGGTAGACACATGCTATATGATATTATGACATTAATGTGAATAGGTAACAAGGAAGATCCCATGCTATACTTGCCTTAAATTGAGATCCTCCTTTATGTAGATTTGTAACCTCCAAATAACTGCTTCTTGATCACCACGTAAAGCTCACCGACTAGACAAGATCATAAAGCACCACACAAGCATCCATGCAATCATACACAAAGCAAATGATAGCTACAATTAGAACAGTACACCATCAATAGTTAAACAAGATGGAAGAGTTGTAAAATGATTCTACGTCTCGCTATGATCACACAGACGCGAAAAGCACGCTAATTGAAGCTACGGTTCGAAAGAAACGACTACCGAGTATTTTATATTATATTAAAGAAAAGGCTATATTTATATACTTGATTTATTTTAATTGAGCAAAAACATGTATAGATTTATTAAAACATGAAACATAGTTTAATTCAAAAGCTAGATAAAACTACTCATAGTTTATTTGTAAAGAATGTCATATAATTAAGTGATGTGGAAGCAACTACTCGAGTTTATCTGATATATAACGTGTTTACTAAGAAAAACTTCGAATTTAGAAACTCATGTAAATAAGCAACTAACCATATTAATATTTGAATTGGAAAACTAAAATAAAATTAATCATATTTTATTTGTAAAATCCAGTTGCATAATCATTATTTAAGTTAGGATTTAAGCCATGAAATTCCAGAGCTAAATATATGACAAACATTGTTACTAATGCGTAAATTACGTCGTTATGAATCTAACGCAAGTTGAACAGGTTGAAACGGAGTTAAAACGTAGAAGTTATGGCCTAAACAAGATTGTACGTATGTATACGTATTTGTATTTCTATTGTATTTATTGATTTGTTTTTTGAAAGGAAATGGTAATAATGTGTGTGTAAGGTGAGCATGACACCATTGTGATGTCATCAAGCTAGCAAAGATCAAAATGGCCACGCATGGCTGGCAGACTGTTCTGTTGGCTCCGCTCGCTCGTGCTTGTGCTTGTTCGTGCGTGACAGGAGGCAGGATGCAGGGCTGGCGTGCGACTTGGGACCTGGTGCCGGTGGTGGCGCCATGCCGCAATGGATGGAAGCTCTCAGCTCTCGGCTTCTTGGTGGAGTTCAGCCAAAAAGCTATATATGAAAAAACATCTAACATGAAAACATTAACACTACTACGTAGAGCGCAACAATACGAAACTAACGCAACTGAAACGGAGCAAAACAGAATTAAAATGAAGAAACGACAAAGATATTATAAACCAGTGGCAGAACCGCAAATACTTCATCTTCTACCTCCATCCATCTCCTCACGTGAAGCATAGGGAGAAAAGGAACAAAGGGGCCAGGCCGAGGGCGACATGAGAAGGAGGAGAAATATCTAATTTACTACACGAGAGATTTCCCAAACTAGGGGATGCTCTACGGTAGTTTTGGTGTGCTTTACCCAAGGGGTAGGTACGTATATATATAGGGAGGAAAACTTTCGACCTCCATGTCAACTAGCGATATGGTGCTAATTGACGTTGTAATATCCACCTCCGCTAATAGGCCTAAGTAATCATTTAAGCCATTTAGTAAATAAATGTATGGGCCTTTGAGATTTATTTGGATTATTGCACATGGGCTTTGAGCGTTGGAAAAAATGAGAGATTTATTATTTTTAGAATTAATTATTTTCATGGATAAAATAATTTGAGAAAAGTCCAGAATTATTATTTAAGCCGCAAATAATACTCCGAAAGCTCTAAAAATTCGGGGAAAATTCTCAAGGGAACATGAGAAAACCAAATAAAGTATTTGGAGCTCACTAAAAGGTAATTTTGGAGAATCTAAAAATTAGATTATGCTCACAGACAAGTGGAAACAAGCTACAGAAAAAATTAGAAAAATTCCTGAGAAGTTTGTAGACGTTGATTGACGGACGAGGAACTGAAAGGAGTAATTTGGGTTACAAAGAAAATATTTTAGAAAGCTCAATGAAACTTGAGCTGAGAGACAAGGAATTTGACTATAGAAAAAGGATAAAGGTATAGCAGAGAAGGAAAATTGACCTACTAAACGCATTTTAATAAAAACAGTTTGAATTGATTTTCTACCTTGGTCAAAACCAAACAATACAAAAACACAATGCTTTAGCATGTATGCACAACAATGTTGCTACATCCTAAGATGAATTTCAATTTAACGAAAATTTTTATTTTCCTATGTTTTCATGAGCACAAAAATACATAATTAAATCGTTTTAGCTCTATTTTCAAATAAGCAATTTTTCGGGTGTTACATTCATACTATACCTACCTTATAGCTTTGTTTTCTCCAATGTTTGAGTTTATTGGCTTGAAAATGTTCACCCTGAAAAACTTAAAACTTGTGGGTAGCAAAATGCTTAATCTAGTCTAAGAAGTTGCCTGACATGATATAGCGAAATAGACCCTGCTATGACTTTGTTCTAAGAAAGACTTGATATTCGGAGATTTTATTTTCAACAACTAAAATCAAAAGTTCCTCAATGATTCAAATTCCTACCAAAGCCATATGACACATTCATATCCAAAAACCTTAGTCATATGCTGCGTGTATTCATGGTGAGCTATGTCAAACTGTTGTTACTAATGTTGAGATTCTTTTCATGCACCTATGATCAAGATTCATGTACACGTTATAAATAAAACTATGTTAAATATTTCTCTTCAAAAGTTATCTAGAGAGTCTTAGGCTATATAAAAAATGCATGCTAAGTGAAAGCATGAGCCAAAAAAGAAACAGAAAACAATGGGTACTTAGATGCCCACCAGAAAGAGAGAAAACAATGGGAGCAAAGACACCCGCCAGCGAGAATAAAAGATAGCCCATGTTCTCAAAGATTTCAAAAGAAGAGTGCGAACACAAGGTTGACAAGTACCCTTGTGTGTTCGTTTTGTGATGAGTGATTGTCAATGTGATCCACGAAGTAGGTTGAGTGGTGACTAACCCTACCATGACGAAAGCTATGTGTGCGACAGTCTCTTGGCTTATGTTGTGGAGGTGTGGAGCTTGGAGACGGTGGTCGATGGCGAGGAGAAGGTCAAGTAGAGACGTGCCATGCCGATGGACCGGGAGTGGTGAAGGGCGGGCGTGAGGCTTGGACTGAGGGACCAGGAGGCCGAGTGACCAACCGCAGTGGTTGACATCTGGGATATCGACAAGCGCAAGTGTACATGGGTGATGAAGACAGCATCGATCAAGTCAAGATGGAGGACGATGGCGTCATGGCACTTGGCGGAGGCCGGAGGGTCAAGTCAAGAAGGAAGGCAAAGGCGTCAAGCTTGGCGAAGGTCGGACACGTGTTAACATCGGGGGTTTGGTGGTTTCATCCTCAAAGTCATTGGAGCGGGTTTGGTGGTTTGGGCCTCAAAAGCATCGGTGGCGGGTTTACGGGTTTGGGCCTCAAAACCTAGGTGGAGGTTCCAAGGTGGAATGGATGGCACGTGGCGGCATCGGGGAGTTCGCATCGAGGCGAAGCTACCAGTGAGGAGGCGCGGTGGCCATCAGATGAAGATGACACCAAGTTGGACCATAACACCCTTGAGCTAAGTGGTCTGACTCAATTGTATCTAGGGTAAAACTAGGATTGTGTAATACCCCTGTTAAATAGGATGATGGAGCCCCCATCTCCCTCACCTCCTCCATTTTTCATTTTCTCCTTTAGGGTTTCCCCTCCTCTAGGTGCTTGTGTGAGAGAGGTCCACTAATCCACTGTTTAGTGTAAGAACCATGAATCTTTGAGGGAATGGTGGCCCTAACCACCTCGTGTCCTCTAGTGTTCGGAGTTTGATTCAATTCATGTGTTCTTGATGTGTTCTTTGCGAGCTCTTCACTTTCCCCTCTAGTTTTTCCTTTGATTCATCCTTTCTAGCTCATTTTGATTCATTTCTCTTGCATGGCTTTGATCAATGATGTGAGTTGAATGTTTTCACAGAAGGAAATCATCTAATTCCTCACGAGATCATAGATCAGGACGAATCAAGAGCTAGGGTTCGTTTTTGAGGGATTTTTTTCGTGTTCCTTTGATTTCCGTTGACTCGCATCAAACTGGGTAATGATCTTTTAGGAGTAGCCTATAAACCTTATGACAAGACTTCCTAAAAAATTTCAAGTCAATCCATGGTGATTTGATCGAGTTTTGGGCTTATTTTTCGAAGTTGCAGAAAACTGCTCGGTGATACCGGACGTGTCCGGTGTCAATACCGGACGTGTCCGGTATTCTCGACTTTCGAGTTTTGAGCTCAAATTTGGTGGAGACCTTCCCTATGGTGTCTAGAGGCTATGGTTAAAATTTCATGATTTTTTATACCATTTGCAAGGTTTTTTGATTTTTCTCCTAAAGTCATTTGGTGCTGTCCAGCATACCGGACATGTCCGGTAATAGGTCCGGTATTGCTGACAACACTCAGTTCAGCAGCCGTTTCTTCCATGGTTTGTGCGTTTGTGCTCCATTTTACGTTCTGTTTGTTGCATTGGACTTCTACCGTTCCGTAGACCTTATTTAGGTGCTCTTGTTACCAGTTGGCTTGAGTATCCAAGATTTGAGACCTTGCTTCTTTTCTATAGAAGTGGAGTGTCTCGATTTCTTGTCTTTTGGTTTGGTGCACTCTCTATCTTTGATCCGCTTGCTTTGTGGTGATCCGCTGTGTTTCGAGGGAACATCCACCCTTCTCTAGGGTCGTGGTCATCACAGTGTTTGTGTTTGCTTCTTAGGGTTTGAGTTTGGGATAGCGGCTAAATATTTCGAAAGAAATTTGAGGCTCCCATTCACCCCCTCCCTCTGGTCACCATTTCTGATCCTTCAATTGGTATCGGAGCCAGTTAAGGATCATTCCACCTTAATCAGTCCATGATCCATGAAGGTGACATGGAGCATGGTTCCAGCAATCCACCGTTCTTCGATAGAACAAATTATCCCTATTGGAAGATCTACATGTTCGTGCATCGAGGCGAAGCTACCAGTGAGGAGGAGCGGTGGCCGTTGGATGAAGATGACATCGGGTTGGACCATAAAACCCTTTGGCTAAGTGGTCTGACTCAATTGTATCCAAGGGTAAAATTAGGATTATGTAATAGCCCTGTTAAATGGGATGAGGGAGCCCCCATCTCCCTCACCTCCATTTTTCATTTTCTCCTTTAGGGTTTCCCCTCCTCTAGGTGCTTGTGTGAGAGAGGTCCACTAATCCACCGATTAGTGTAAGTACCATGAATCTTTGAGTGAATGGTGGCCCTAACCACCTCGTGTCCTCCAGTGTTCGGAGTTTGATTCAATTCGTGTGTTCTTGATGTGTTCTTTGCGAGCTCTTCACTTTCCCCTCTAGTTTTTCCTTCAATTTGTCATTTCTAGCTCGTCTCAATTCGTTTATCTTGCATGGATTTGATCAATGATGTGAGTTGAATTTTTCCACTGAAGGAAATTATCTAATTCCTCACAAGATCACAGATCGGGACAAATCAAGAACTAGGGTTTGTTTTGGGGGATTTTTTCATGTTCCTTTGATTTCTATTGACTCGCATCAAATTGGGTGATGATCTTTTAGGAGTAGCCTATAAACCTTGTGACAAGACTTCCTAGAAAATTTCAAGTCAATCCAAGGTGATTTGATCGAGTTTTCGGCTTGTTTTTTGAAGTTGCAGAAAACTGGTCGACGATACTGGACGTGTCCGGTATTCTTGACTTTTGAGTTTCAAACTCAAATTTAGTGGAGACCTTCCCTATGGTGTCTAGAGGTTATGGTTAGAATTTTATGATTTTTGGATACCATTTGCTAGGGTTTTTTATTTTTCTCCTAAAGTCATTTTGTGCTGTCCAGCATACCGGACGTGTGTGGTAGCCTGTCCGGTATTTCTGGACATATCCGATATGCATACCGGATGTGTCCGGTATTAGGTCTTGTATTGCTGACAGCACTCAGTTCAGCAGCCGTTTCTTCCATGGTTTGTGGGTTTGAGCTCCGTTTTATGTTCCGTCTGTTGCGTTGGACTTCTACCGTTCCATAGACCTTATCTAGGTGCTCTTGTCACCGGTTAGCTTGGGTATCTGAGATTTGAGACCTTGCTTCTTTTCTATAGAAGTGGAGTGTCTCGATTTCTTGTCTTTTGGTTCGGTGTGCTATATATCTTTGATCTGCTTGCTTTGTGGTGATCCGCTGTGTTCCGAGGGAACATCCACCCTTCTCTAGGGTCGTGGTCATCACAGTGTTTGTGTTTTCTTCTTAGGGTTTGAGTTTGGGACAGTGGCCAAATATTTCAAAAGAAATTTGAGGCTCCCATTCACCCCCCCCTCTGGTCGCCACTTTCGGTCCTTCAAAGAGAAATATGACATTTGAGTTCAAAAACACAAAAATATTCACACTTGCACAATCTTGATCAAAGTATATGACTAGTCTCTCCTATGGTCCAGTTTTTTGACTTTGCAACATGACATGATGCAAGTAGGCCACTTTTATCCTTACCAAGCTCCACAAAAGCCTATGTAGATGGTAGGATGAAAGAAAGGCAAAGTCAAAAAGCCTTTGGTAAGGAATACACAACACTGTAAGCGCTTGAGTGTATCATTTGAGGAACTACATTTATCTTGTAAAAACTTCCAAAACTTCCGAAATGATAGTCAATCAAAAGAACAAACAATAAGCATGTCTATTCATCTGTTCTATCTTGCAACTACCCAATACTAGAGAAGGCCAAAAGCCCCACAAGCAACAAGGTAATAATGGGTAAGCAAGAAAGCAAATTCATTCAAATTACAGTAGAAAATTTTGTTATAAACCTGGCATATATGAAATGTAATCAGCATTGTAGTAACTCCTAATCAACAACCAACGTCTTAGCTTTTGCTCAAGGACGACCAAAGGGTAAGCTTGGGGGAGTTCATTGGCGGTCCTTATCAACAGATTTATACTACCAACGTAAGCCCAAAAAGGAGGAAAATATACATCTATACACACATATACATGTGCAACAAACCTGTTTCCATATATACCAGTAGAATAATCACAATTACAGAAACAAGGGCTGGAAACAATAAAACAGAGTTAGAAAGGAGCTTTCTAGAAGGTGCAGAAGGGCAAGGAGGAGCAACAGGCCAACTTCGTGCAAAACTAGGCCGAGCCCACCATGCCACAGCGCTCCAAGAGTAGAGGAGAGGTGGGCACATGAAAACGGTCCTGAGGGGGCCGGCCCAAGCACGCACGTGCCCAGGGTGTAACACCCTAAAATTTTGAAAGAAATAAAAATAGGAAAAATATGATTTTTATGTATTTTTGTGAGCATGCAAACTTAGAATAATAATAATTTTTATAAATTTAAAATCAAATATAAGGGTAGAAACATGATTGAGCATTCATGCTGCTGCATATTATTTTGTAGTGTGTGCACTTTTGAAAATGCAAAAGAGAATTCAAAATTTATTTGAAAATTTGCTTTGAATTTGTTGAAAAGAAAAGAAAAGGGAGTCTTTCACTGAACTCGGTTTTCGTCCCGGTCCAACCAAAGGCCCACCAGCATCCCGCCCTTTCCCCAACGCGCGCGGCCCGCTTACCCCCCGCGTCCGCCTTGGCCTGCCCAGCGCGTGGCCCATTCTCTTTTTCCCTCCCCGCGTCCCGCTCTGGGCCGAGCCGCTGCTGGCCCAACCGCGCACGCGCTGCTCCTTCTCCCTTTGTCTCTCTGGCTTTCCGGCCCCACTAGTCAGCGACGTGTCTTCTTTCCATCTTCCTCCGGTGCTTTCCAAAATCGGAAGCCGCCACCTTCCCCTTCTTCATTGGATACGGGCGATCGAATCCATCACCGTATCCTCCCCCTTTCCTAACCCGACGCACCATCGGGCTATAAAAGCCGAGCCGCGCCCCTACCGTTTCCATCTCACCCGGTTGAAGCAGCTGTAGGCCTCAGGGGCGTTGTCACCGCGAGCACGAGCCCTACCGCCGCCATCCCGAGCTAAGCACCGCCCTCGGCCCGTCATCTGACCTTCCTTTTGTGCGTGGTAAGATCGTCGTGGCCCGCTCTTTCTCCCGGTACCTCCCATTCGTCGAATGGTGATCGGTAAGGCCGTTTCGTCGAGCTCTGGCCAAGTCCGGCCATGGCGCCGCCGTCGGGCCCTTGTAGCCGGCCGGCGTTTTCTTTCTTCTCTATCTTGATTAGATCTGAACCGTTCAAATCAGATCCAACGGCTGAGGATTGAAGATACCCCTTCGGCCGGTCAATTTTGCTAGAGACCCTGTAATTTTTAAGTCCTTAACCCGCAGTCCAAAGCGTATTCTCAGTTTACGTTTTCTTTTCCGTAAAGCGTATTTTGATCGCGTAACTTCAGAAAATACGTTTTCACTTATTTACAGAATTGCCATTATGTTAATTTGTACGTAGAATCTCTGTTTTAACTCCGATTTGACCCGTTCAAATTGCGTTAGGTTCATATTTGCGAGCTCTACATGTTGGTAGTACTGTACAGTAGGTTTGAGATAATTTATTTTCGAGTTTATATTAAAGTATTTATTTTTCTATAGAAAATCTTCGTAAATTCATAACTTCGTCGCTTTAGCTCCGTTTTTCGTGATCTTTGCGTTTGTGTGATCCTAGCGAGTTGTAGATTCGTTTTAAAGATTTTTTATCTTATTTTCTTACTGTTGGTGTACTGTTCTAATTATAGCCTTGTTTGTTTATGCATGATTGCCTTTGGATGTATGTTGTTGCTGTTGTTGATCGAGTAAAGACAGTGAGCAATTCGTTGGGGATCAAGAGTCTTTCTACGAGCAAGATCTTTAGGACCAGTTTGAGCAAGGCAAGTATAGCATGGGATTATCCTTGTTGTCCTATTTACAATATGCAAATAATATCATTATGCATCTATTCCCTTGTTAAGGATGACTTAGTGTTGATCTTATACCTTGATACCCATTATATTGCATTGAGTAGTATGGCTAGTGCTTAAACATGGACTATGATCATGTAAATTGATTAGTGGAATATGCAACAAACATTAAAAGATGATTTTGATTAATGTTCAAAGGGGATTAGAGCATGGGGTTACTTTTGATGCTCTAATTACTCTCCATAAGGACTCATCTATAAGCGAACATCCGGGATTTATAGTACAACTGTGGGGGCTATATGGCTCTGGCTTTAGTCATATAGAAGGACCTTTTCTAGCTTGTTAGTGGTAACCTTTTTGGCGTAAGAATGGCTTAATGAATCAGGTATAGTGCGGCCTCTGTCCTTATGTGTATAGGCTGCGTGTTATTGTGTCATTTGGAAGGGGGGCTCTACATCTGTTTGTCGAGTGAATCTAATGGCCCTAACTTGTTAGATGAACCTTCGAAAGACTTCATAGTGTTTCCTGCCTGCTCACCTTGGGAGTGTTTTGGGAGTAATTAACCCGAACATATGGGCAACACGACTCACAGTGAATGTAACACCTAAATTTTAGAGATAACAAATTTTGAATAATTTAGATAACAAATAATGTCCAATTAAAATAATAATAAAATAAATTTTGTGTTGCATTCATGCTGTTGCATTTATTTGGTTATGTGGTGTAGATTTGTTTTATTTTATTAGAGATATTTATTTGAGAAATTTTTGAAACAAGTAAATAGAGAAAAGAAAGAAAGAAAAAAAAAAATAAAACTTCTAAGTAGGCCAGCGGCCTGTGATTGAAGCTTTGTAACAAGTTTTTTGCAGAATTTTTGAAACAAGTAAATAGAGATAAGAGTTTGCCTTATGCAGAATTTTCTTACAATAATAGTTATCAACAGAGTCTTAAGATGGCACCGTTTGAAGCTTTGTATGGACGTAAGTGTAGAACTCCATTGTTTTGGGATCAGACAGGTGAATCTCAGGTGTTTGGTACAGATGTTCTTAGAAACGCAGAAGATCAAGTGCGAGTGATTCGTGAGAATTTGAGAGTGGCACAGTCTCGTCAGAAGAGTTATGCTGATAATAGGAGAAGGGATCTAGTCTTTGAAGAAGGTGATTATGTTTATTTGAAGGTGTCACCTATGAGAAGTGTGAAGAGATTTAACATGAAAGGTAAACTAGCACCAAGGTATGTTGGACCATTTAAAGTTATTGCTAGACGTGGGGAAGTTGCTTATCAATTAGAGTTGCCTGAGAATTTATCTGGGGTGCATGATGTGTTTCATGTTTCACAACTTAAGAAGTGTTTGAGGGTGCCTGAGGAGCAGATACCTTTGGAAGAATTGACTGTTAAAGAGGATCTTACATATGAAGAGGTTCCAATTAAGATTTTAGAAACTGCTGAGAGGGTTACTCGAAGTCGGGTTATTAAGATGTGTAAAGTACAGTGGAATCGATATTCAGAAGCAGAGGCAACTTGGGAAAGAGAGGATGAATTGAGGAAATCATATCCGCAGTTATTTGAGTAAGCAGTTCAATCTCGAGGACGAGATTCTTTTAAGGGGGGTAGAATTTGTAACACCTAAATTTTAGAGATAACAAATTTTGAATAATTTAGATAACAAATAATGTCCAATTAAAATAATAATAAAATAAATTTTGTGTTGCATTCATGCTGTTGCATTTATTTGGTTATGTGGTGTAGATTTGTTTTATTTTATTAGAGATATTTATTTGAGAAATTTTTGAAACAAGTAAATAGAGAAAAGAAAGAAAGAAAAAAAAAAATAAAACTTCTAAGTAGGCCAGCGGCCTGTGATTGTCGGCCTGCTGTCTTGTGCCGAACCGGCCCAGCGTCGCGCGGCCTGAGTCAGCCCAACCTGGCGTCTCGGCCCAGCTCGGCCCAGGATCCCGAAGCCGCCCTCTCCTTCTTTCCCTGCCACTGACCGGTGGGGTCAGCCGGTCAGTCGTCCTCAAGCTCTCGTATTCCTTCCGGACTTCGAACCGCACTCGGCCATGTCGGTCGGTTCCGTGGAATCCGGTCAAGACTAACTAAAATCGATGTTTTGGGTCTATAAATAGGACGCCTTGATCTTCTATTTTCCGTTTTTCATCTAAAACGTGATCTATACCACCAAGAATCGAAGGTTTAGGGTTGAGTTTCGGTTGAGGACGTCGGTCATCGTGGTGGGGTGTTTTCGGGTGGTTCGGAGGTCTTTTTCGTCGCGCTGGTGAGTTCGTTGCCTTCTCCTCTTTCTTCCCGTGCCCTTCTTTGATGTAGAGAAGCGTTGAATAGAGGTTTTGAAGATTGCCGATGGTGCGGCAATGGCGCCGCCGCCGCTCCTTGTGGCCGTGAGTCGCTAGTGGTTCTTTTGGTTCGTTTCTTCTAGTGTAGTTGAGTTCGCGCGAAGTTTTTCTTTTCGTAGGATCAAACGCAGGCTTAGGTGGTGACCTCGGTGGGGAGAACCGTGATCGCCGGTCATGGTAGGGTCGCCGGTCATGGAGTGTTGCCGGCCGGTGATGGAGATGAAGACCGGAGTGTTGCAGGTGATCGTAGGCCGTCCATCTTCAGATCAACGGTCCAGATTAGAAGATACCCCTTCGCGGGTAATCTTTCTAAAGAGACCCTGCACTTTTTAGTAAACAACCCGCGGTCCTTGGCGCATTCCAGGGGATTACGCTTTCATATTTTGGAAAGCGTATTTTCAATCGGTTAATTCAAAAATACGTTTTCAGTAATTTACAGTTTTGCCACTAGGACTGTTTTAGCCATAAAAACTTCGTTTTAACTCCGATTTGATCCATTCAAATTGCGTTAGGTTCGTAATTGCGAACTCTACATGTTAGTATAATTTTACAGTTAGTTTTGATAATTTATTTTTCGAGTTTATAATTAAGTATTTATTAATCAATAGGAAATCTTAGAAAATTCATAACTTCTACGTTTTAACTCCGATTTTGGTGATCTTTACGTCTGTGTGATCGTAGAAACGTGTAGAAGAGTTTTATAAACTTTTATTACTGTTTTGTTACTGTTGGTGTACTGTTCTAATTATATCTATTTGTTTGCTTCGTGTATGTTTGATTGGATGCATGTATGTTGTTGATTGATGATCGAGAATAGAAGGTGAGCAGTTTTTGGACGATTCGGAGTACTACTTTGAGCCAAGTCAGCAGTACTACTTGGAGAGCTTTGATCAAGGCAAGTATAACACAGGACCATCCTTGTTACCTATTCATCAAAATTATCATACATATGCATATGCTTACCTTGACAACCCTAGAGATTATAACTTAGTGTTTGATGTCTTGATTCCTTGTCAACCTTGGGTATGCATATGGGTAGCTGTGGCTAGTGCTTATACAAAGAACAATGATCTTGCGATATGATTAATGGATCAAGTAACCAATTATTAAGATGATTTAATTTTTGTTAAAAGGGGGCTAGAGCATGTGTATTATTTTGATGCTCTAGTTACTCTCCGTAAGGACTTATCTGTACGTGATCATCCGGGATATACAGTGCAGCTGTGAGGGCTATATGGCTCTGGCTCTAGTTGTTCAAGAGACCTTTTCTAGCTTGTTAGAGGTTACCTTAAATGGCGTAAGAATGGCTTGACACTTTGGGTGTAGTGCGAGCCCCTGGCCTAGTGTGTATAGGCTGCGGTTGTTGTGCCACAGGGAAGGGGGGTTCTACATCTGCCTGCCGAGTGAATCTAATGGCCCTAACTTGTTAGACGAACTCTTGAGTGGCTTTATATGGTTTTTGGGTGTTTGGGCTTGATCTCCCCACTCATTTGGAAATCATGACTCACAGTGAAAGTGTACACCTCTGCGCAGAGTTAAAAACTGGTATACTAGCCGTGCTCACGGATACGAGCGGCCTTGGAACATCTACAGATAGATGATCACCATTGTTATATTATGTTTAATTATTGTTGGTTAATATTATGCTCTTGTTAATGTTATTCGTTATCATTATTGCAATTGATCATTGGTTCTTTAATGGGAAGTGGTCTATCTTGATGCTACTCAATTGAAAGTTATAATATTTAAAAGCTAACCGCAGTTAAACAGTGTCTAGCCATTTGAGCCTCATGAACCCTGTGTTATATTTGTTGAGTTCGACATGGACTCACTCTTGCTATTTCCACCATAACAGATGAAGATTATGATGAGGATTACCGTAATGAGTACTAGTCTTGGTGTCAACCAGTCAACCGTGTCCCTGTGTGGAGTTTCCGCTGTAGATTATCATTAGATATTATTATTTATTGTTCAAGACTATGTTTTAAACATATATTCGTTATGTAATAAGCACTGTGATGATACTATGTAATTTGTCTGCTTATGTGTGCGATCATGACCTGGGGCGCACATGAGTACTTTATGCATCCTATTTTTGTCCTTAAAAATGGGTGTGACAGATTGGTATCAGAGCCGTGTTGACTGTAGGACGCAAGCCTAGTTAGAATGGTCGTTGATAGCATCCATACTTCATCTAATTCATGCTTCCTCTTTTTACCTTGTTAATTACTAAAGTTTTATGCTTCCTCTACTTTATTCTATTGCGAAAATACATTGATTCTATCTAATCTATGTCTAAATCTTGTAGATGCCTCCTCATCCTCGTCTGTCAGCTGCACAATATGTTGCTCGTTTCAAACCCCAGGAGCCAAAGGAAGATGGTGATCAAGAGCTATCTGATGCTGAATCAAGAGTTGGAGATACACCTATGGAGGATGTAGTTATGGGGTGGACTACGAAGTTTCATATCATGGTTCCGAAGGCTGATGCTTTCTTCCATGATATATTGACAAGAACCTTGGACAACTACTATTACGACTGGGAGGCTACTTTAGAGTATCGCAGTGCGGAGTATAGTCATCCATGGATGGATTCCTATTGGAAGACGGAGTTATGGGTCAAGAAAAGGGATCCTACCACTAAGGAGCCTAAGGTGGAGTCAAAGTTTATTACCCGAGTGAGCCGGGCAACCGTGGAGACAAGCATGGAGGATGTCTCTTTCAATGCATTTGTTTACTACCATGGCCTACGCTCGGACAAGACGCTGAAGGGTGCACTTCGGCATTTTCCTTGTTTCTTGCATGACAAGGGAATTTGGACCGTGCCACTTGCGGATGATTCCTCCTTGACTTTGCAAGCTACGGTGGCATTAGCTCGTGAATTGGCTCTTCATGAGGCGGACTTGAAGGATGAGTTGCTGAAGGAAAAGGAACTTAAGGAGCAAGCTTACCAGGAGATTGACCAATTGAGGGCGGAGTTAGGTCGTCCTAAGATTTATGAGAAGCTTAATTAGGAAATAGGAAAATCCCTATGTAATAAGAACGATAGTAGTTGCGAGTTAATTTCTAGTTTGGAATATTTTAAGAGTCAGTTTGTGGTGTGAACAATTGTGTGATTGATGGATTGTTATTATGATAATGTGTGATTTGGATCTTTGTAATGTGTGCTGGAGTTTTGTTGACATGCTTACAAATTCTATTGTTAAGAATATTAAGATTGATCAAGATATATTAGTGAACATGAGGTTAACTTAGTTCTGTCCTTTGCTGATTTCTGGATCAGTCTGGGATGTTTTAGAAATAACTTAAAATCCGTTCATGGGAAAATTAAGAAATTTTACTGGGAATAAATAGACTTCTGTATCTTTCTAATCCCACAAGAATCACCTTAATATCTATTATGAGTTGAGAGATATACCTGTTATAAGTTGGAGTTACTGCACAGTCTGGAATTCGGGAACAGTTTCTGTTAAATTCAGTTTTTGATCAATTTATTGACAGAATCAGAAAAAGTGCTGTGAATACGAGTTGTAGATAATTTGATAAGCTTTCCAACCATGTAAAGATCACCTGATTTGGACGTCTGTAGCTCGAGATATGACAGTTTTACTGAGTTGCTGAAATTGGAGTTCGCCCGGAAAATCAGATTTTGTTTATCTATTATATACATCATCTTGGTTTGTACTGAAAATCCATCTTCTGTGTTTTGGAAACAGATGTCAGGCAGAGGTCGTGGCAGAGGTCGTGGGGGTGCTAATCCACCCGTTACTATGGAGGAACTCATGCAAACTCAGAATCAGCTGATGCAGATGTTTATGCAGCATATGCAGAACAATCCCCCTGTTGGAGGACCACCACCTGTTCAAGTAAGGGATAAGCGTGGAGAATTTTTGAAGGGACGCCCTCCAGTGTTTTCTCATGCTGCTGATCCATTAGAAGCAGATGATTGGGTAAGGGCGGTGGAGAAACAGCTGAATATAGCCCAATGCAATGATATGGAGAAGGTGTTGTATGCATCTGGACAGTTACAAGGAACAGCTCAGACTTGGTGGGAGTCGTACCAGGCTGCACGCTCTGACAATGCTCCTCCTATTACTTGGAATGAGTTTGTTAGAGATTTTCGAGCTCGTCATATTCCTGAAGGTATAATTGAGCTGAAGCAGGAAGAATTCAGAAACCTGAGGATGGGACAGATGAGTGTGAGCGAATATCATGACAAGTTTACCCAGTTGGCTCGTTATGCTCCCAATGAAGTTAGAGAAGATGCAGACAAGCAACGTCTTTTCTTGAAGGGAATTTATTATGATCTTCGCTTGCAACTGAAGGGGAATAATTATGCTAGTTTTCAAGAGCTGGTGAACAAGGCTATTGTGCTGGATAATGAGCGTAAGGAGATGGATAGGAAGAGAAAGATGAAGGTGCAAGGCTCAGGAAGCAACAACCGTCAGCGCACAAATTCTCAGCATGGCTTTCATCAGAAGTTTCAGGGACCGGTTAGCCAGGGTAATCGCAATTCAAATCAGAGGTGGTCCCAAAATTGGCAAAACAATCAGTCGCAACAGCGTTCATCATATCCACAGCGTCAACAGTATCAGCAGAGTGGGCAACAGACTCCTCGCACTGGAAATCCCAATGCTACTCCCATGAAGAATAATTCTCCCAGTACTCCTATTAGATGCTTTGTCTGTGGTAAAGAGGGCCATTTGTCTTATAATTGTCCTGAGAAGCAGAACCAACAGACTCCTCAGAGCCAGAAGAGCAGCCAGAGGCATTTGGGTACTGGAAGGGTGAATCACGTGTCTTCTGATACAGTTCATAATGCACCAGAAGTTATGATTGGTACGTTCAATGTACATTCCACTCCCGCAACTGTTCTTTTTGACTCTGGAGCATCTCATACATTCATATCCAATATTTTTGTTAAAATGCATAGTATACCCATGCTAGCTATGAAAGAACCTCTCTTAGTAAATTCACCTGGAGGTACCATGCAAACCAGTAATCGTTGTCTTCCAATTAGTATGGTATTAAGGGGGGTAGAGTTTAAGATAACTCCTATAGTGTTGAGAACATCTGGGATTGATGTGATATTGGGTATGGACTGGATGATGCAAAATCAGGCAGAGATTCAGTGTCAGCAGAAAGTGGTAGTTGTGACTGCGCCTAATGGAGATAAAATCAATGTGGATGTAGCAATGCAGAAGCAACCAACCGCGGTGGTGAATCAGATTGAAGATACTATTAATGAGAATTCAGTGATTGAGGAATTTCCGGATGTCTTCCCTGATGAATTGCCAGGTATGCCACCTGACCGAGACATTGAATTTCTTATTGAATTATTACCTGGAACTGCACCTATAGCCAAACGACCATATAGGATGGGAGTAGATGAATTAGAAGAACTTAAGAAACAAATTAAAGAATTACAAGAAAAGGGTTTTATTCGACCTAGTTCATCACCTTGGGGAGCACCAGTTATTTTTGTTGATAAGAAAGATGGTGGTCAGAGGATGTGTGTTGATTATCGGTCACTAAATGAAGTAACTATCAAGAATAAGTATCCTTTGCCCCGGATTGATGACTTGTTTGATCAGTTGAGAGGTGCTTGTGTGTTCTCTAAGATTGATTTACGTTCTGGATATCATCAGTTGAAGATTCGTGCCTCTGATATTCCAAAGACAGCTTTTACTACAAGGTATGGATTGTATGAGTATACTGTTATGTCGTTTGGATTGACCAATGCACCTGCATACTTTATGTACATGATGAATAAGGTGTTCATGGAATACTTGGATAAGTTTGTGGTAGTGTTTATTGATGATATACTGGTATTTTCCAAGACAGAGGTAGAGCATGCTGAACATTTGAGATTGGTATTGCAAAAGCTTAGAGAGCATAAACTGTATGCAAAGCGAAGTAAATGTGAGTTTTGGTTGAAGGAAGTTTCTTTTCTTGGTCATATTGTTTCTAATGGAGGTATATCGGTGGATCCAGGCAAGGTGAAAGATGTATTGAATTGGAAACCACCTACAGATGTTAGCGAGATTCGCAGTTTCTTGGGTTTAGCTGGATATTATAGACGGTTCATTGAAGGGTTTTCTAAACTTGCTAAACCTATGACATCTCTGTTAGAAAAGAATGCTAAATTTGTGTGGTCTGATAAATGTCAAGCTAGTTTTGAGGAGTTGAAGAAGAGGTTGACTACAGCGCCTGTTTTGGTTTTACCAGATTTGAGTAAGAAGTTTTCTATTTATTGTGATGCTTCTCGTCAAGGTTTGGGATGTGTTCTTATGCAAGAAGGCAGAGTTGTGGCTTATGCATCTAGACAATTGAGAAAGCATGAGTTGAATTATCCTACACATGATTTGGAGTTAGCAGCTGTTGTTCATGCTTTAAAGATTTGGAGACATTATTTGATTGGACATAAGAGTGATATATACACTGATCATAAAAGTTTGAAGTATATTTTCACTCAGTCAGATCTGAATTTGAGGCAACGCAGATGGTTAGAGTTGATTAAGGATTATGATATAGAGATACACTATCATCCTGGTAAGGCTAATGTAGTAGCTGATGCTCTTAGCAGGAAGAGTTATGCCAATGAGATAAGAACCTTGTCTATGGCTAGTGAGTTATGTGCTGAATTTGAATATCTGAACTTGGGAATTGTTACTAATGCAATGGAATTAGTAATAGAGTCTACTTTAGAGCAAGAGATCTATAAGGGTCAATTGAAGGATGAAAAACTAAAGAAGATAGCGGAGGATATAGTGATTGGTAAGTCACCAGGCTTTAGAATGGATGATAATGGAATTTTGTGGTTTGGAAAGAGGCTGTGTGTACCTGAGGATCAAGCTATTAGACAGGCAATTCTTCGTGAAGCTCATGAGTCAGCTTATTCTATTCATCCTGGTAGTGCTAAGATGTATTTGGATCTTAAACAGAAATATTGGTGGGTTGGATTAAAGCGAGATGTGGCTGAGTATGTGGCATTGTGTGATACTTGTCAGAGGGTGAAAGCGGAGCATCAAAGACCTGCTGGATTGTTGCAACCAATGAAAATCCCTGAATGGAAGTGGGAGGAAGTTGGTATGGACTTTATAGTGGGGTTACCGCGTACTCAGAGAGGTTATGATTCTATTTGGGTGATAGTGGATAGGTTGACTAAAGTTGCTCATTTTATACCAGTCAAGACTAAATACACGGGAGCACAATTAGCTACCTTGTATATGGAGAGAATAGTATGTTTGCATGGAGTACCAAAGAAGATTGTGTCTGATCGGGGTACGCAGTTTACATCGCACTTTTGGCAAGCTGTGCATGAATCTTTAGGAACTAAATTGAACTTTAGTACAGCATATCATCCACAGACAGATGGACAGACTGAAAGGACTAATCAGGTATTAGAGGATATGTTGAGAGCCTGTGCATTGCAATATGGGACTAGTTGGGATAAGAGTTTGCCTTATGCAGAATTTTCTTACAATAATAGTTATCAACAGAGTCTTAAGATGGCACCGTTTGAAGCTTTGTATGGACGTAAGTGTAGAACTCCATTGTTTTGGGATCAGACAGGTGAATCTCAGGTGTTTGGTACAGATGTTCTTAGAAACGCAGAAGATCAAGTGCGAGTGATTCGTGAGAATTTGAGAGTGGCACAGTCTCGTCAGAAGAGTTATGCTGATAATAGGAGAAGGGATCTAGTCTTTGAAGAAGGTGATTATGTTTATTTGAAGGTGTCACCTATGAGAAGTGTGAAGAGATTTAACATGAAAGGTAAACTAGCACCAAGGTATGTTGGACCATTTAAAGTTATTGCTAGACGTGGGGAAGTTGCTTATCAATTAGAGTTGCCTGAGAATTTATCTGGGGTGCATGATGTGTTTCATGTTTCACAACTTAAGAAGTGTTTGAGGGTGCCTGAGGAGCAGATACCTTTGGAAGAATTGACTGTTAAAGAGGATCTTACATATGAAGAGGTTCCAATTAAGATTTTAGAAACTGCTGAGAGGGTTACTCGAAGTCGGGTTATTAAGATGTGTAAAGTACAGTGGAATCGATATTCAGAAGCAGAGGCAACTTGGGAAAGAGAGGATGAATTGAGGAAATCATATCCGCAGTTATTTGAGTAAGCAGTTCAATCTCGAGGACGAGATTCTTTTAAGGGGGGTAGAATTTGTAACACCTAAATTTTAGAGATAACAAATTTTGAATAATTTAGATAACAAATAATGTCCAATTAAAATAATAATAAAATAAATTTTGTGTTGCATTCATGCTGTTGCATTTATTTGGTTATGTGGTGTAGATTTGTTTTATTTTATTAGAGATATTTATTTGAGAAATTTTTGAAACAAGTAAATAGAGAAAAGAAAGAAAGAAAAAAAAAAATAAAACTTCTAAGTAGGCCAGCGGCCTGTGATTGTCGGCCTGCTGTCTTGTGCCGAACCGGCCCAGCGTCGCGCGGCCTGAGTCAGCCCAACCTGGCGTCTCGGCCCAGCTCGGCCCAGGATCCCGAAGCCGCCCTCTCCTTCTTTCCCTGCCACTGACCGGTGGGGTCAGCCGGTCAGTCGTCCCTCAAGCTCTCGTATTCCTTCCGGACTTCGAACCGCACTCGGCCATGTCGGTCGGTTCCGTGGAATCCGGTCAAGACTAACTAAAATCGATGTTTTGGGTCTATAAATAGGACGCCTTGATCTTCTATTTTCCGTTTTTCATCTAAAACGTGATCTATACCACCAAGAATCGAAGGTTTAGGGTTGAGTTTCGGTTGAGGACGTCGGTCATCGTGGTGGGGTGTTTTCGGGTGGTTCGGAGGTCTTTTTCGTCGCGCTGGTGAGTTCGTTGCCTTCTCCTCTTTCTTCCCGTGCCCTTCTTTGATGCTAGAGAAGCGTTGAATAGAGGTTTTGAAGATTGCCGATGGTGCGGCAATGGCGCCGCCGCCGCTCCTTGTGGCCGTGAGTCGCTAGTGGTTCTTTTGGTTCGTTTCTTCTAGTGTAGTTGAGTTCGCGCGAAGTTTTTCTTTTCGTAGGATCAAACGCAGGCTTAGGTGGTGACCTCGGTGGGGAGAACCGTGATCGCCGGTCATGGTAGGGTCGCCGGTCATGGAGTGTTGCCGGCCGGTGATGGAGATGAAGACCGGAGTGTTGCAGGTGATCGTAGGCCGTCCATCTTCAGATCAACGGTCCAGATTAGAAGATACCCCTTCGCGGGTAATCTTT
>CM039610.1:38360547-38747281 GCA_022457205.1 Saccharum spontaneum
TTGGGAGTAATTAACCCGAACATATGGGCAACACGACTCACAGTGAATGTAACACCTAAATTTTAGAGATAACAAATTTTGAATAATTTAGATAACAAATAATGTCCAATTAAAATAATAATAAAATAAATTTTGTGTTGCATTCATGCTGTTGCATTTATTTGGTTATGTGGTGTAGATTTGTTTTATTTTATTAGAGATATTTATTTGAGAAATTTTTGAAACAAGTAAATAGAGAAAAGAAAGAAAGAAAAAAAAAAATAAAACTTCTAAGTAGGCCAGCGGCCTGTGATTGAAGCTTTGTAACAAGTTTTTTGCAGAATTTTTGAAACAAGTAAATAGAGATAAGAGTTTGCCTTATGCAGAATTTTCTTACAATAATAGTTATCAACAGAGTCTTAAGATGGCACCGTTTGAAGCTTTGTATGGACGTAAGTGTAGAACTCCATTGTTTTGGGATCAGACAGGTGAATCTCAGGTGTTTGGTACAGATGTTCTTAGAAACGCAGAAGATCAAGTGCGAGTGATTCGTGAGAATTTGAGAGTGGCACAGTCTCGTCAGAAGAGTTATGCTGATAATAGGAGAAGGGATCTAGTCTTTGAAGAAGGTGATTATGTTTATTTGAAGGTGTCACCTATGAGAAGTGTGAAGAGATTTAACATGAAAGGTAAACTAGCACCAAGGTATGTTGGACCATTTAAAGTTATTGCTAGACGTGGGGAAGTTGCTTATCAATTAGAGTTGCCTGAGAATTTATCTGGGGTGCATGATGTGTTTCATGTTTCACAACTTAAGAAGTGTTTGAGGGTGCCTGAGGAGCAGATACCTTTGGAAGAATTGACTGTTAAAGAGGATCTTACATATGAAGAGGTTCCAATTAAGATTTTAGAAACTGCTGAGAGGGTTACTCGAAGTCGGGTTATTAAGATGTGTAAAGTACAGTGGAATCGATATTCAGAAGCAGAGGCAACTTGGGAAAGAGAGGATGAATTGAGGAAATCATATCCGCAGTTATTTGAGTAAGCAGTTCAATCTCGAGGACGAGATTCTTTTAAGGGGGGTAGAATTTGTAACACCTAAATTTTAGAGATAACAAATTTTGAATAATTTAGATAACAAATAATGTCCAATTAAAATAATAATAAAATAAATTTTGTGTTGCATTCATGCTGTTGCATTTATTTGGTTATGTGGTGTAGATTTGTTTTATTTTATTAGAGATATTTATTTGAGAAATTTTTGAAACAAGTAAATAGAGAAAAGAAAGAAAGAAAAAAAAAAATAAAACTTCTAAGTAGGCCAGCGGCCTGTGATTGTCGGCCTGCTGTCTTGTGCCGAACCGGCCCAGCGTCGCGCGGCCTGAGTCAGCCCAACCTGGCGTCTCGGCCCAGCTCGGCCCAGGATCCCGAAGCCGCCCTCTCCTTCTTTCCCTGCCACTGACCGGTGGGGTCAGCCGGTCAGTCGTCCTCAAGCTCTCGTATTCCTTCCGGACTTCGAACCGCACTCGGCCATGTCGGTCGGTTCCGTGGAATCCGGTCAAGACTAACTAAAATCGATGTTTTGGGTCTATAAATAGGACGCCTTGATCTTCTATTTTCCGTTTTTCATCTAAAACGTGATCTATACCACCAAGAATCGAAGGTTTAGGGTTGAGTTTCGGTTGAGGACGTCGGTCATCGTGGTGGGGTGTTTTCGGGTGGTTCGGAGGTCTTTTTCGTCGCGCTGGTGAGTTCGTTGCCTTCTCCTCTTTCTTCCCGTGCCCTTCTTTGATGTAGAGAAGCGTTGAATAGAGGTTTTGAAGATTGCCGATGGTGCGGCAATGGCGCCGCCGCCGCTCCTTGTGGCCGTGAGTCGCTAGTGGTTCTTTTGGTTCGTTTCTTCTAGTGTAGTTGAGTTCGCGCGAAGTTTTTCTTTTCGTAGGATCAAACGCAGGCTTAGGTGGTGACCTCGGTGGGGAGAACCGTGATCGCCGGTCATGGTAGGGTCGCCGGTCATGGAGTGTTGCCGGCCGGTGATGGAGATGAAGACCGGAGTGTTGCAGGTGATCGTAGGCCGTCCATCTTCAGATCAACGGTCCAGATTAGAAGATACCCCTTCGCGGGTAATCTTTCTAAAGAGACCCTGCACTTTTTAGTAAACAACCCGCGGTCCTTGGCGCATTCCAGGGGATTACGCTTTCATATTTTGGAAAGCGTATTTTCAATCGGTTAATTCAAAAATACGTTTTCAGTAATTTACAGTTTTGCCACTAGGACTGTTTTAGCCATAAAAACTTCGTTTTAACTCCGATTTGATCCATTCAAATTGCGTTAGGTTCGTAATTGCGAACTCTACATGTTAGTATAATTTTACAGTTAGTTTTGATAATTTATTTTTCGAGTTTATAATTAAGTATTTATTAATCAATAGGAAATCTTAGAAAATTCATAACTTCTACGTTTTAACTCCGATTTTGGTGATCTTTACGTCTGTGTGATCGTAGAAACGTGTAGAAGAGTTTTATAAACTTTTATTACTGTTTTGTTACTGTTGGTGTACTGTTCTAATTATATCTATTTGTTTGCTTCGTGTATGTTTGATTGGATGCATGTATGTTGTTGATTGATGATCGAGAATAGAAGGTGAGCAGTTTTTGGACGATTCGGAGTACTACTTTGAGCCAAGTCAGCAGTACTACTTGGAGAGCTTTGATCAAGGCAAGTATAACACAGGACCATCCTTGTTACCTATTCATCAAAATTATCATACATATGCATATGCTTACCTTGACAACCCTAGAGATTATAACTTAGTGTTTGATGTCTTGATTCCTTGTCAACCTTGGGTATGCATATGGGTAGCTGTGGCTAGTGCTTATACAAAGAACAATGATCTTGCGATATGATTAATGGATCAAGTAACCAATTATTAAGATGATTTAATTTTTGTTAAAAGGGGGCTAGAGCATGTGTATTATTTTGATGCTCTAGTTACTCTCCGTAAGGACTTATCTGTACGTGATCATCCGGGATATACAGTGCAGCTGTGAGGGCTATATGGCTCTGGCTCTAGTTGTTCAAGAGACCTTTTCTAGCTTGTTAGAGGTTACCTTAAATGGCGTAAGAATGGCTTGACACTTTGGGTGTAGTGCGAGCCCCTGGCCTAGTGTGTATAGGCTGCGGTTGTTGTGCCACAGGGAAGGGGGGTTCTACATCTGCCTGCCGAGTGAATCTAATGGCCCTAACTTGTTAGACGAACTCTTGAGTGGCTTTATATGGTTTTTGGGTGTTTGGGCTTGATCTCCCCACTCATTTGGAAATCATGACTCACAGTGAAAGTGTACACCTCTGCGCAGAGTTAAAAACTGGTATACTAGCCGTGCTCACGGATACGAGCGGCCTTGGAACATCTACAGATAGATGATCACCATTGTTATATTATGTTTAATTATTGTTGGTTAATATTATGCTCTTGTTAATGTTATTCGTTATCATTATTGCAATTGATCATTGGTTCTTTAATGGGAAGTGGTCTATCTTGATGCTACTCAATTGAAAGTTATAATATTTAAAAGCTAACCGCAGTTAAACAGTGTCTAGCCATTTGAGCCTCATGAACCCTGTGTTATATTTGTTGAGTTCGACATGGACTCACTCTTGCTATTTCCACCATAACAGATGAAGATTATGATGAGGATTACCGTAATGAGTACTAGTCTTGGTGTCAACCAGTCAACCGTGTCCCTGTGTGGAGTTTCCGCTGTAGATTATCATTAGATATTATTATTTATTGTTCAAGACTATGTTTTAAACATATATTCGTTATGTAATAAGCACTGTGATGATACTATGTAATTTGTCTGCTTATGTGTGCGATCATGACCTGGGGCGCACATGAGTACTTTATGCATCCTATTTTTGTCCTTAAAAATGGGTGTGACAGATTGGTATCAGAGCCGTGTTGACTGTAGGACGCAAGCCTAGTTAGAATGGTCGTTGATAGCATCCATACTTCATCTAATTCATGCTTCCTCTTTTTACCTTGTTAATTACTAAAGTTTTATGCTTCCTCTACTTTATTCTATTGCGAAAATACATTGATTCTATCTAATCTATGTCTAAATCTTGTAGATGCCTCCTCATCCTCGTCTGTCAGCTGCACAATATGTTGCTCGTTTCAAACCCCAGGAGCCAAAGGAAGATGGTGATCAAGAGCTATCTGATGCTGAATCAAGAGTTGGAGATACACCTATGGAGGATGTAGTTATGGGGTGGACTACGAAGTTTCATATCATGGTTCCGAAGGCTGATGCTTTCTTCCATGATATATTGACAAGAACCTTGGACAACTACTATTACGACTGGGAGGCTACTTTAGAGTATCGCAGTGCGGAGTATAGTCATCCATGGATGGATTCCTATTGGAAGACGGAGTTATGGGTCAAGAAAAGGGATCCTACCACTAAGGAGCCTAAGGTGGAGTCAAAGTTTATTACCCGAGTGAGCCGGGCAACCGTGGAGACAAGCATGGAGGATGTCTCTTTCAATGCATTTGTTTACTACCATGGCCTACGCTCGGACAAGACGCTGAAGGGTGCACTTCGGCATTTTCCTTGTTTCTTGCATGACAAGGGAATTTGGACCGTGCCACTTGCGGATGATTCCTCCTTGACTTTGCAAGCTACGGTGGCATTAGCTCGTGAATTGGCTCTTCATGAGGCGGACTTGAAGGATGAGTTGCTGAAGGAAAAGGAACTTAAGGAGCAAGCTTACCAGGAGATTGACCAATTGAGGGCGGAGTTAGGTCGTCCTAAGATTTATGAGAAGCTTAATTAGGAAATAGGAAAATCCCTATGTAATAAGAACGATAGTAGTTGCGAGTTAATTTCTAGTTTGGAATATTTTAAGAGTCAGTTTGTGGTGTGAACAATTGTGTGATTGATGGATTGTTATTATGATAATGTGTGATTTGGATCTTTGTAATGTGTGCTGGAGTTTTGTTGACATGCTTACAAATTCTATTGTTAAGAATATTAAGATTGATCAAGATATATTAGTGAACATGAGGTTAACTTAGTTCTGTCCTTTGCTGATTTCTGGATCAGTCTGGGATGTTTTAGAAATAACTTAAAATCCGTTCATGGGAAAATTAAGAAATTTTACTGGGAATAAATAGACTTCTGTATCTTTCTAATCCCACAAGAATCACCTTAATATCTATTATGAGTTGAGAGATATACCTGTTATAAGTTGGAGTTACTGCACAGTCTGGAATTCGGGAACAGTTTCTGTTAAATTCAGTTTTTGATCAATTTATTGACAGAATCAGAAAAAGTGCTGTGAATACGAGTTGTAGATAATTTGATAAGCTTTCCAACCATGTAAAGATCACCTGATTTGGACGTCTGTAGCTCGAGATATGACAGTTTTACTGAGTTGCTGAAATTGGAGTTCGCCCGGAAAATCAGATTTTGTTTATCTATTATATACATCATCTTGGTTTGTACTGAAAATCCATCTTCTGTGTTTTGGAAACAGATGTCAGGCAGAGGTCGTGGCAGAGGTCGTGGGGGTGCTAATCCACCCGTTACTATGGAGGAACTCATGCAAACTCAGAATCAGCTGATGCAGATGTTTATGCAGCATATGCAGAACAATCCCCCTGTTGGAGGACCACCACCTGTTCAAGTAAGGGATAAGCGTGGAGAATTTTTGAAGGGACGCCCTCCAGTGTTTTCTCATGCTGCTGATCCATTAGAAGCAGATGATTGGGTAAGGGCGGTGGAGAAACAGCTGAATATAGCCCAATGCAATGATATGGAGAAGGTGTTGTATGCATCTGGACAGTTACAAGGAACAGCTCAGACTTGGTGGGAGTCGTACCAGGCTGCACGCTCTGACAATGCTCCTCCTATTACTTGGAATGAGTTTGTTAGAGATTTTCGAGCTCGTCATATTCCTGAAGGTATAATTGAGCTGAAGCAGGAAGAATTCAGAAACCTGAGGATGGGACAGATGAGTGTGAGCGAATATCATGACAAGTTTACCCAGTTGGCTCGTTATGCTCCCAATGAAGTTAGAGAAGATGCAGACAAGCAACGTCTTTTCTTGAAGGGAATTTATTATGATCTTCGCTTGCAACTGAAGGGGAATAATTATGCTAGTTTTCAAGAGCTGGTGAACAAGGCTATTGTGCTGGATAATGAGCGTAAGGAGATGGATAGGAAGAGAAAGATGAAGGTGCAAGGCTCAGGAAGCAACAACCGTCAGCGCACAAATTCTCAGCATGGCTTTCATCAGAAGTTTCAGGGACCGGTTAGCCAGGGTAATCGCAATTCAAATCAGAGGTGGTCCCAAAATTGGCAAAACAATCAGTCGCAACAGCGTTCATCATATCCACAGCGTCAACAGTATCAGCAGAGTGGGCAACAGACTCCTCGCACTGGAAATCCCAATGCTACTCCCATGAAGAATAATTCTCCCAGTACTCCTATTAGATGCTTTGTCTGTGGTAAAGAGGGCCATTTGTCTTATAATTGTCCTGAGAAGCAGAACCAACAGACTCCTCAGAGCCAGAAGAGCAGCCAGAGGCATTTGGGTACTGGAAGGGTGAATCACGTGTCTTCTGATACAGTTCATAATGCACCAGAAGTTATGATTGGTACGTTCAATGTACATTCCACTCCCGCAACTGTTCTTTTTGACTCTGGAGCATCTCATACATTCATATCCAATATTTTTGTTAAAATGCATAGTATACCCATGCTAGCTATGAAAGAACCTCTCTTAGTAAATTCACCTGGAGGTACCATGCAAACCAGTAATCGTTGTCTTCCAATTAGTATGGTATTAAGGGGGGTAGAGTTTAAGATAACTCCTATAGTGTTGAGAACATCTGGGATTGATGTGATATTGGGTATGGACTGGATGATGCAAAATCAGGCAGAGATTCAGTGTCAGCAGAAAGTGGTAGTTGTGACTGCGCCTAATGGAGATAAAATCAATGTGGATGTAGCAATGCAGAAGCAACCAACCGCGGTGGTGAATCAGATTGAAGATACTATTAATGAGAATTCAGTGATTGAGGAATTTCCGGATGTCTTCCCTGATGAATTGCCAGGTATGCCACCTGACCGAGACATTGAATTTCTTATTGAATTATTACCTGGAACTGCACCTATAGCCAAACGACCATATAGGATGGGAGTAGATGAATTAGAAGAACTTAAGAAACAAATTAAAGAATTACAAGAAAAGGGTTTTATTCGACCTAGTTCATCACCTTGGGGAGCACCAGTTATTTTTGTTGATAAGAAAGATGGTGGTCAGAGGATGTGTGTTGATTATCGGTCACTAAATGAAGTAACTATCAAGAATAAGTATCCTTTGCCCCGGATTGATGACTTGTTTGATCAGTTGAGAGGTGCTTGTGTGTTCTCTAAGATTGATTTACGTTCTGGATATCATCAGTTGAAGATTCGTGCCTCTGATATTCCAAAGACAGCTTTTACTACAAGGTATGGATTGTATGAGTATACTGTTATGTCGTTTGGATTGACCAATGCACCTGCATACTTTATGTACATGATGAATAAGGTGTTCATGGAATACTTGGATAAGTTTGTGGTAGTGTTTATTGATGATATACTGGTATTTTCCAAGACAGAGGTAGAGCATGCTGAACATTTGAGATTGGTATTGCAAAAGCTTAGAGAGCATAAACTGTATGCAAAGCGAAGTAAATGTGAGTTTTGGTTGAAGGAAGTTTCTTTTCTTGGTCATATTGTTTCTAATGGAGGTATATCGGTGGATCCAGGCAAGGTGAAAGATGTATTGAATTGGAAACCACCTACAGATGTTAGCGAGATTCGCAGTTTCTTGGGTTTAGCTGGATATTATAGACGGTTCATTGAAGGGTTTTCTAAACTTGCTAAACCTATGACATCTCTGTTAGAAAAGAATGCTAAATTTGTGTGGTCTGATAAATGTCAAGCTAGTTTTGAGGAGTTGAAGAAGAGGTTGACTACAGCGCCTGTTTTGGTTTTACCAGATTTGAGTAAGAAGTTTTCTATTTATTGTGATGCTTCTCGTCAAGGTTTGGGATGTGTTCTTATGCAAGAAGGCAGAGTTGTGGCTTATGCATCTAGACAATTGAGAAAGCATGAGTTGAATTATCCTACACATGATTTGGAGTTAGCAGCTGTTGTTCATGCTTTAAAGATTTGGAGACATTATTTGATTGGACATAAGAGTGATATATACACTGATCATAAAAGTTTGAAGTATATTTTCACTCAGTCAGATCTGAATTTGAGGCAACGCAGATGGTTAGAGTTGATTAAGGATTATGATATAGAGATACACTATCATCCTGGTAAGGCTAATGTAGTAGCTGATGCTCTTAGCAGGAAGAGTTATGCCAATGAGATAAGAACCTTGTCTATGGCTAGTGAGTTATGTGCTGAATTTGAATATCTGAACTTGGGAATTGTTACTAATGCAATGGAATTAGTAATAGAGTCTACTTTAGAGCAAGAGATCTATAAGGGTCAATTGAAGGATGAAAAACTAAAGAAGATAGCGGAGGATATAGTGATTGGTAAGTCACCAGGCTTTAGAATGGATGATAATGGAATTTTGTGGTTTGGAAAGAGGCTGTGTGTACCTGAGGATCAAGCTATTAGACAGGCAATTCTTCGTGAAGCTCATGAGTCAGCTTATTCTATTCATCCTGGTAGTGCTAAGATGTATTTGGATCTTAAACAGAAATATTGGTGGGTTGGATTAAAGCGAGATGTGGCTGAGTATGTGGCATTGTGTGATACTTGTCAGAGGGTGAAAGCGGAGCATCAAAGACCTGCTGGATTGTTGCAACCAATGAAAATCCCTGAATGGAAGTGGGAGGAAGTTGGTATGGACTTTATAGTGGGGTTACCGCGTACTCAGAGAGGTTATGATTCTATTTGGGTGATAGTGGATAGGTTGACTAAAGTTGCTCATTTTATACCAGTCAAGACTAAATACACGGGAGCACAATTAGCTACCTTGTATATGGAGAGAATAGTATGTTTGCATGGAGTACCAAAGAAGATTGTGTCTGATCGGGGTACGCAGTTTACATCGCACTTTTGGCAAGCTGTGCATGAATCTTTAGGAACTAAATTGAACTTTAGTACAGCATATCATCCACAGACAGATGGACAGACTGAAAGGACTAATCAGGTATTAGAGGATATGTTGAGAGCCTGTGCATTGCAATATGGGACTAGTTGGGATAAGAGTTTGCCTTATGCAGAATTTTCTTACAATAATAGTTATCAACAGAGTCTTAAGATGGCACCGTTTGAAGCTTTGTATGGACGTAAGTGTAGAACTCCATTGTTTTGGGATCAGACAGGTGAATCTCAGGTGTTTGGTACAGATGTTCTTAGAAACGCAGAAGATCAAGTGCGAGTGATTCGTGAGAATTTGAGAGTGGCACAGTCTCGTCAGAAGAGTTATGCTGATAATAGGAGAAGGGATCTAGTCTTTGAAGAAGGTGATTATGTTTATTTGAAGGTGTCACCTATGAGAAGTGTGAAGAGATTTAACATGAAAGGTAAACTAGCACCAAGGTATGTTGGACCATTTAAAGTTATTGCTAGACGTGGGGAAGTTGCTTATCAATTAGAGTTGCCTGAGAATTTATCTGGGGTGCATGATGTGTTTCATGTTTCACAACTTAAGAAGTGTTTGAGGGTGCCTGAGGAGCAGATACCTTTGGAAGAATTGACTGTTAAAGAGGATCTTACATATGAAGAGGTTCCAATTAAGATTTTAGAAACTGCTGAGAGGGTTACTCGAAGTCGGGTTATTAAGATGTGTAAAGTACAGTGGAATCGATATTCAGAAGCAGAGGCAACTTGGGAAAGAGAGGATGAATTGAGGAAATCATATCCGCAGTTATTTGAGTAAGCAGTTCAATCTCGAGGACGAGATTCTTTTAAGGGGGGTAGAATTTGTAACACCTAAATTTTAGAGATAACAAATTTTGAATAATTTAGATAACAAATAATGTCCAATTAAAATAATAATAAAATAAATTTTGTGTTGCATTCATGCTGTTGCATTTATTTGGTTATGTGGTGTAGATTTGTTTTATTTTATTAGAGATATTTATTTGAGAAATTTTTGAAACAAGTAAATAGAGAAAAGAAAGAAAGAAAAAAAAAAATAAAACTTCTAAGTAGGCCAGCGGCCTGTGATTGTCGGCCTGCTGTCTTGTGCCGAACCGGCCCAGCGTCGCGCGGCCTGAGTCAGCCCAACCTGGCGTCTCGGCCCAGCTCGGCCCAGGATCCCGAAGCCGCCCTCTCCTTCTTTCCCTGCCACTGACCGGTGGGGTCAGCCGGTCAGTCGTCCTCAAGCTCTCGTATTCCTTCCGGACTTCGAACCGCACTCGGCCATGTCGGTCGGTTCCGTGGAATCCGGTCAAGACTAACTAAAATCGATGTTTTGGGTCTATAAATAGGACGCCTTGATCTTCTATTTTCCGTTTTTCATCTAAAACGTGATCTATACCACCAAGAATCGAAGGTTTAGGGTTGAGTTTCGGTTGAGGACGTCGGTCATCGTGGTGGGGTGTTTTCGGGTGGTTCGGAGGTCTTTTTCGTCGCGCTGGTGAGTTCGTTGCCTTCTCCTCTTTCTTCCCGTGCCCTTCTTTGATGTAGAGAAGCGTTGAATAGAGGTTTTGAAGATTGCCGATGGTGCGGCAATGGCGCCGCCGCCGCTCCTTGTGGCCGTGAGTCGCTAGTGGTTCTTTTGGTTCGTTTCTTCTAGTGTAGTTGAGTTCGCGCGAAGTTTTTCTTTTCGTAGGATCAAACGCAGGCTTAGGTGGTGACCTCGGTGGGGAGAACCGTGATCGCCGGTCATGGTAGGGTCGCCGGTCATGGAGTGTTGCCGGCCGGTGATGGAGATGAAGACCGGAGTGTTGCAGGTGATCGTAGGCCGTCCATCTTCAGATCAACGGTCCAGATTAGAAGATACCCCTTCGCGGGTAATCTTTCTAAAGAGACCCTGCACTTTTTAGTAAACAACCCGCGGTCCTTGGCGCATTCCAGGGGATTACGCTTTCATATTTTGGAAAGCGTATTTTCAATCGGTTAATTCAAAAATACGTTTTCAGTAATTTACAGTTTTGCCACTAGGACTGTTTTAGCCATAAAAACTTCGTTTTAACTCCGATTTGATCCATTCAAATTGCGTTAGGTTCGTAATTGCGAACTCTACATGTTAGTATAATTTTACAGTTAGTTTTGATAATTTATTTTTCGAGTTTATAATTAAGTATTTATTAATCAATAGGAAATCTTAGAAAATTCATAACTTCTACGTTTTAACTCCGATTTTGGTGATCTTTACGTCTGTGTGATCGTAGAAACGTGTAGAAGAGTTTTATAAACTTTTATTACTGTTTTGTTACTGTTGGTGTACTGTTCTAATTATATCTATTTGTTTGCTTCGTGTATGTTTGATTGGATGCATGTATGTTGTTGATTGATGATCGAGAATAGAAGGTGAGCAGTTTTTGGACGATTCGGAGTACTACTTTGAGCCAAGTCAGCAGTACTACTTGGAGAGCTTTGATCAAGGCAAGTATAACACAGGACCATCCTTGTTACCTATTCATCAAAATTATCATACATATGCATATGCTTACCTTGACAACCCTAGAGATTATAACTTAGTGTTTGATGTCTTGATTCCTTGTCAACCTTGGGTATGCATATGGGTAGCTGTGGCTAGTGCTTATACAAAGAACAATGATCTTGCGATATGATTAATGGATCAAGTAACCAATTATTAAGATGATTTAATTTTTGTTAAAAGGGGGCTAGAGCATGTGTATTATTTTGATGCTCTAGTTACTCTCCGTAAGGACTTATCTGTACGTGATCATCCGGGATATACAGTGCAGCTGTGAGGGCTATATGGCTCTGGCTCTAGTTGTTCAAGAGACCTTTTCTAGCTTGTTAGAGGTTACCTTAAATGGCGTAAGAATGGCTTGACACTTTGGGTGTAGTGCGAGCCCCTGGCCTAGTGTGTATAGGCTGCGGTTGTTGTGCCACAGGGAAGGGGGGTTCTACATCTGCCTGCCGAGTGAATCTAATGGCCCTAACTTGTTAGACGAACTCTTGAGTGGCTTTATATGGTTTTTGGGTGTTTGGGCTTGATCTCCCCACTCATTTGGAAATCATGACTCACAGTGAAAGTGTACACCTCTGCGCAGAGTTAAAAACTGGTATACTAGCCGTGCTCACGGATACGAGCGGCCTTGGAACATCTACAGATAGATGATCACCATTGTTATATTATGTTTAATTATTGTTGGTTAATATTATGCTCTTGTTAATGTTATTCGTTATCATTATTGCAATTGATCATTGGTTCTTTAATGGGAAGTGGTCTATCTTGATGCTACTCAATTGAAAGTTATAATATTTAAAAGCTAACCGCAGTTAAACAGTGTCTAGCCATTTGAGCCTCATGAACCCTGTGTTATATTTGTTGAGTTCGACATGGACTCACTCTTGCTATTTCCACCATAACAGATGAAGATTATGATGAGGATTACCGTAATGAGTACTAGTCTTGGTGTCAACCAGTCAACCGTGTCCCTGTGTGGAGTTTCCGCTGTAGATTATCATTAGATATTATTATTTATTGTTCAAGACTATGTTTTAAACATATATTCGTTATGTAATAAGCACTGTGATGATACTATGTAATTTGTCTGCTTATGTGTGCGATCATGACCTGGGGCGCACATGAGTACTTTATGCATCCTATTTTTGTCCTTAAAAATGGGTGTGACAGTGAAAGTGTACAACCTCTGCAGAGTGTAAAACTGTTATAACAGCCGTGCTCACGGTCACGAGTGGCCTTGGACCCTTATGGAATAGTTGATAATTATTAATGGTTATGTTTTTGCTATTTATCAATCATTTCACATGGATCATATGTTTATTGTTTACATTAAGACATCTTGATGCTATTGATATGCTAAAATTATGCTAACTAAAAGCTACATGCTGATAAACCAATGTTATGCCTTTGAGCCTCATGAACCCCATGTTACACTTGTTGAGTACGAGATGTACTTACGCTTATTTATTTTTCTTACTTGGATAAAAATCCCAGATGGGTAACAGATGGTGCTAATAGTGACTACTACTCCTACTTCCCTGAAGATTACTAGACTTGCAGTCAACCAGTCAATGTGCCTGTGATTGGAGCTACCATGAGAGATTTATATTTTTACTTCCACTATATTTGTGTAAAGACTATGTGTTAAATATCATGATGTAATAACATTTGTGATGATACTTCCGTTCTAATTTGTTAACTTATGTGTGATTCATCTCTGGGCACACATAAGGGTATGCACTCCATTTGGTTTGTAAATGGGTGTGACACACGGCGCGGCCGCACCCCCCCCCCCCCGTGGCATCGCCTTGGCCCACCTTGCTCATGTTGACAGCATTGATGGAGAGGAGGACGGCGCTCCCCCTAACACACACAACACACAACACACACCACATACCACACTCCACTAGCCCAAGAGAGCTCCTCACTCCCTCTCCACCTCTTCTTTAGATTAGGTTAGATTAGGAAATATTAGAAGAGGAGAAGAGAAGCTACAAGGAGAGCTTGGCTCCTTGGTAGGATTTGGTGAGCATAAAGATGAATCATTTCATTCTTATATTCATCATGTTCTTCCAATTAGCTTTGCTCTTATATTCATATAGTAGATGCTATGAACTAGAGTATAGTCATGTTGACATGTTCATGATATGTGTGCTAGTATATAGTTCATGTGTTATGCTCATTTCATACTTGACTATGTATAGTCTACTTAGTCTATATGTGATATTTAGACTAGTCCATAGTTTACATTTCATGTATATGCTAAGTTCGCTTAGGAGCTTCACTCTCATATCATGTTCATGAGTAGAGCTATTTGTGTGTTGAGGGGGTGGTTCATCATGCTTTCGGGTACACCCAAGTCTCTTACCTGTCTATCCGTAGGGTCGGGGACCCAGGGGGACTTGGGTGGTCATTATATATGCGGGTGAGGCGCCCGGGTATATAGTGGCAGGTGAATGCATTTCATGTCCCACGGTCGAGGGGTAGGCGGCAGGTGGTGATAGCCCTGTCCATCCCTTAAATTCCCCCACATTTGGCCATGGTGTAGGAGTACATAAATTGTCACATGAAGTTGTTGGCAGACCAGTACTCGGTGGCCTCCCAATCCACCTCTCACATACCTAACACTATTTTGTGTACATGTATGATAACTTAGCTCATAGCAATCTAACTATATAGAACCCTCTACTCCTAACTAGGACATTCTTTTATTCTTTATTCTTGAGTGTAGGAATCTCTTGACTAGTATAAGTGTGTGTCCACTATCTTGAACTACAACTGTTTACCCCTGTTATGATCATTTGGATATTATGCACGTATGTTTGCTTTGCTGATACTCATGTCAGACCGCTTGTTATCCCTACCTTCCCTTGAGAAAATATAAATAATGATACCCTGAATACTTCCAGGTGAAATGCTACAACAATAGATCCGTGCGCTTGTGGATTCTATCTGTAAATGTAAAGACCTATCGGGGGTTGGCATTCCATTGTGCTGTCGTTAGGGTCCTCTGGGACCTAAAGGTGGTATTATGGGATGCCAGTTCCACCGGCATTTCTGGTGCCGCTACCGAGGGTAGACCATCGTGCCCGCTCTTGGTAGTGTCGCTAAGAAATGCCAACAGATTTCATAGGTGAGTTGGTATGCAAATTATCATTGCCTATTTTAGAAGTAATTTTTCATTGTGGAGTTTAGATTCAAGTGATTAAGGATAACATTTGAAGTATGAATCATCACCAAAACTGACAGCCGATACTAGTAGAGTATCACCTTTAGAACAAAAATAAAGAATCCTGATTTGGCCTAAGGAGACAAAAGCCGATGCGGTACGCATCGCCTATAGTGCAAAAAATAAAGTAAAATGCAAGTCGTGTGAAAAAGTATCAGTGGCATTCACAAGATCAAACATGAGACACAAGAAGGAGTGTTTGGGATTTTATTCATAATTATAATCCTAGATACAAACTAAGGACCGAAGAAAATGTTGTTCATGATACCTTTGGCCGAGGTAGTATTCACCACAGTATTAGCGTGATCAACGAAATCCTCCACCAATTCATGATGGTTGTCCCCACTGGTGAAGCTGGGTTGGATCCCTCGAAGTTCATGCCCAAAGTTCACTTGGGCAGTCATTAGGGCGACAACAGCCCCATGTTGGACGTCGTGGAGAGCGATCTCCCCAGCGCGAGCAAAATGTCATGGAGGCGATCCGCTAGCAAGTCACCCCGAGCATTTAGAGCCCCACTGGCATTATTTGCTACCAGTTGGAGAGCCTCCAACTCCTCCATCAAGGCTGTAATAATGAAGAGAAAGATATCAAGAGAAGCACGACAGAGCAAAGTAATGGAGGAACAGGGTTTCTTCTGAAGATCCTACCTCCAACTCTAGTGTCAGATTCCGCCAATTGTGCCCAAGCAGCACTACTCTCCCCCTCCACGGTGGCGAGGGCAGTTTGGGAAGTAGCCAAGGCAGCCTCCAGGTGATCAGTTTCTTGGGTTGCCACCCAGTGGCGACCCAACGCCTCATCCCGCTCACGAAGGTAACGCTGGGCGTCGTCTCCATTGTACGAGTCAATGGAGTCAATGGAGGAAGCTGCAGCTACCACCGGTTGGGCCTCAAACCTTGCTAGGAGATTTTGGATGGCGGCCCGGGTAACGTTCCTATAAAGCAAAATTACCAAATTCAGATGGTAATTAGGAAATCAGAGTTACAAGTCTAACATACCCTAGGATGCGGAGGCGTTGGCACGAAGGGAGATCCTCCTCTAGAATATCGCCAGCGGGACGCTTGCCGTCCACCATTGTTCTCAGCTAGAATCGAGTTTTTGGTCAAAAGAAGAAGGTGTGCAGTAACAAGAGTGGAAACAAGTGCAGATGTGACCTCTCACTTAACCCTAAAGCATATATTGATATCTGAAATTGACATGGGTAGGTTTATCGAGCCATGTCAAAATAAAGAGTAGTTAATGAAAGATGAGAGGCTGTTCTGAGAACCAAGGAGGCCACGTGTGGAAAAATGAGAAGGCAATGGTTGACACGGAGTTGCCATTTCATTGGAATTCTACATTTTCACTCGGTCCCAGGCTGTGCACTTTGAAAGGACCCGTCTACTGCAATTTCGTGATTATCCAAACTTGAGGACTGGCTTAAAGGATTGATCAGATGGAAATGATTGCGAGAAGCTAGTTTTGAAGAATCATTAAAAGGCGATCGCTAAGCAGGCGAAGATTTCATGCGAAGTAAAAAGATGCATCGACTAAATATTTGCACCTAAGAGCTTCAGAACTGATTCGAATAAGGCTTGGTAGTTACAAATCCGGATTGTTCAAGTTATGGATGAAGCAACCTAGCAAGTAGCTCTGGTTTTCATGACCACATTGTCATTTTCTAGAATGCAAATTGTATAAAGGGGTCTGTTCGATGCGGTGTTACAATTCATGCCAGGCTACGGGAGGTCTGATCCAAGGAAGTTAGCCGATTTGATCTAATTGACTATTTTTTAGCCCGAGTTTGAGTCTCTCTATGATTATCAAGTCAAGGACTACCGCTACAAAAGATTGACAACAACGAGGGAGGAGGTTCAGAAGCCAAAGCATAAAGAACAAGTGCAAAAGAGACCTTATTTCTTAACATAACCCTATTACATTTTAAGGGCTGAGGAGAACACGATTGATAATTCCTTCAGCCGGGTTATGTGCGCCACAGCGCCAACAGCACCCTCAAACTCGATCACTAGCTCCTGATGATCGTTGACGTCCTCGCCGTTCAAGAAGTCAGGTTGCAACAAACAAAGGTCGCACCCTAAGTGCACCTAGGCGGCCACCAAAGCAACAACGGCTCCATGTTGAAAACCATGGAGGGCCACCTCTCAAGCACGCATGGAGACATCCTGAAGACGAGCCACCAATTCGTCGCCCCGGGCATGCAAAGCATCAGCCGCACCATTCACAGCCGATTGGAGGGCCTCTAGTTGCTCTATCAAAACTACAACAAGGAAGGCAAGGTCATCAAGAGCGGTCTAGTATGAGGTCATGTTGAATAACTCACCCGCGACCTTAGCGTCAGATGCTACCAACTGCGCTCGAACTACATTGGTTTCTTCCTCTGCGGTGGCTAATGCAGTTTGAGAAACATTCAAAGCGGACTCTAGGAGGTTGATCGCCGCATCTAACCCATGGAGAAGATGATGAACAATGGACCCCACCGGCGCCACTAATCCAGCATCCTGAGCGGTTCTAGGAGGCCTTGCCCTATAATGATGAGCACCTGCATGGGATATGGCTCTGCAAAGATAGGGAAGGTCAGTATGGATGATCAGACGGAAGGGAGAATACAAATGAGATCTATCTTACCCCAAATAGCAGAGGCATTGGCGCATGGGGAGTTCTTCCTCTGGGTTGTCGCCTGTAGGACGCTTGCCATCAGCCATGATCTTGTGAAGCAAAGGCGGTTTTAGATCTAAAATTGGGCAACAGGTATAAAGGCGAGGTGCGATCTCGGCCAGGCCTTAAGGGTGTATCTATAACCACAAAGAAGTGTCGACAGAGTAACTCAATCCGTGTGAAAACAGGAGGTGAAAAGTGCTCCAAGTATCGAGGGGGCCACGTGTGATGAGGCAGCAGGAGTGATGGATCTCAAAATATTATTCATCAGAATTATTTACAGTTTTGTTCAAGTTTCGGCGTGGACGTGAAATATTATTCATCATGGTTTTGTGTTTTTGCACACATCCAAGAAGCAAGCCCCAGAGTTAATCAACTAAAAATTGGTTGGACCAAGCTTGAAGAGGCGATCAATTCAAAAGCTGATCACTAATGCAATAGTTGACAACGATAAAATTTGTGCCCTGAAGGGTACAGTATCAGCCAGACCAAGGAAGTGACAGGAGATCGGCTATGTGCACCAGTTGGAAAAGGGAAAGGTGGATCAAAAGGTTAAAGGAATGATCACTAGTGGATGACCGAAGGTTGTATCTGTTAAAGAATTAGGCAATTTCCAGATTAATTCCCAGATTAAAACCAGAATATAAATCATGACATATTGATGAATTAGATTAAGCATGTACAGAATACTAGCATGACAGATCAGCATAATGCATAGTATAAGCATAAACATGATTGTAATCGTAAGCATAGCATAGATGAAACATTATGAATGACAAGATTAGATCACGAGAATAAAACCTGACGACTGTAGATGTAGTAGATGGTGATGAAGATGTAGATGTAGACGGCGCGTCAATGCAGCCTTCAGAAGACGAACCATCGTGGAGAATTTAGGAGCAGTTACGCGAAAAGCGCTTCCCAAAAACCTTATTCGCCTTCTCCCGGTGCAGGATCGCAAAGACGAGGGCTCCGGAGACCTGCTCTCCCAAACGCCGGTGCACGCAGACGATCGGGATGGAGAAACTACGACGGCAGCGCACTAGCAAGAAGAGGAAAATACTAATTTACTACCTTAGGGATATTCTAACTGAAACTCCCAATTGTAGTTTTTGTGTGTCTTTTCCCAGGAGGATAGGTACATATATATATGGAGGAAAACCCCCTACCTCTACATCAACTAGCAATATGGTACTAATTGATGTTGTACCTCTCACCTCTATTTTTGGGCTTAAACATTAAAGCCCATTAGGGAACACATGTATTGGGCCTTTGAGATTTATTAGAATTTCTTCATATGAATTTAGGGGAATATCCATATAAATTCTAACAATCCCCCACCAGATCTCAATTGCCCAGTATAGACATTTTCCTTCTCTCTCACTACTGTTTATATACTAGTGTTTCAGCAGAGACTGTTAAGTTGAACATCTGCCTAGAGCTTCGAGTTACACTCATTCACAACTTGAACAATAGACTACGCCTTGAATTGCAAGTTTTTTGCAAACGAGTTTCACTCAAAGTCAAACTAGTACCTGGCTGCTAGTAGCCTTCCTCGTGGGTGGAGCATATACGTCATACTCCTTGGTCTCTTCATGAGCTTACTAGAGATCACCCAAATCTCATAGACTGCGACGTTTTACAGTCAGACTCATATAGGTATATTCTTTCAAGAATGCTCTGTAGGACAGCATCTTCGCTTGTTAAAGCCAATAGAACATGTTAAGGCATTAGCCAACCTACCATACAGTGCCTCAACGCTTTGAGAGTATTGCATCTTCACATAGAGAGGGTTATAATTATACTCTCCTCAGTTTACCAATAGTTTGTTCTTCCCAGATCCTAAGTCACGGGATCTCCGATCAAAAAGGTTGGGTTACTACTATTGTAAACTCATATGGGTCTCAAATCCATCTCCCTTGATGCTATTTCTATCACATTCCGTGATAGCCCTTTGGTAAAGGGATCTGTCAGGTTCTTGTCTGTTTGCACATAAGCCACAGTTATAACTCCGGAGTTTCTCAACTTCCTGACAGATTTCAAACGTCTTTTAACGTGTCTTGTTGACTTCGCATTATCCTTAGCACTATTCACGTTAGTGATCACTGTTTGGTTATCATAGTTCACAAGGATAGCCGGTATTGGTTTCTCAACCACCGGTAAGTCAGAGAAGAGCTCACGCAGCAACTCTGCCTCTGCAGAAGCTGTATCCAAAGCAGTAAGTTCTGCTTCCATGGTAGATTTAGTCAAAATAGTCTGTTTACTAGACCTCCATGACACTACGCCACCTCCAAGAGTAAACACATACCCGTTAGTGGTATAGATTTGATCAATATTAGAAATCCAGTTCGTATCACTATATCCCTCCAGCACAGCTGGGTGCCTAGAATAGTGAATCTTAAAACTCATTGTACCTTTGAGATAACGCAAGACCCTTTTAAGTGCATGCCAATGATCATTACCCGGGTTGGACATGTACCTACTCAACTTGCTCACAACAAAAGAGATATCTGGTCTGGTTGTGCTAGCTAGATACATGAATGAACCAATTATCTGTGAATACCTCAATTGATCTCTAGCAATCTTCTTATTATTTCTCAATGTCATACTAGGATCACAAGGTGTTGAAGAAGGCTTGCTATCCATAAAGCCAAATCGGCTCAAGACCTTCTCAACATAGTGAGATTGCGACAAGATAATCCCACTATCTTCCTTAATCAGCTTAATGCTTAGAATTACATCAGCTTCTCCTAGATCTTTCATGTCAAAACTCTTTGACAAAAAAGACTTGACCTCATTAATAATATCAATGTTTATTCCAAAGATTAGAATATCATCAACATATAAACATAATATAACATATTGGCCCCCACCATGTCGATAATACACACACCTATCAGCTTCATTAACAGCAAAGCCCGCACCAGTTAAAGTAGTGTCAAACTTCTCATGTCATTGTTTAGGTGCTTGTTTCAAGCCATACAAAGACTTCAGTAATTTACACACCTTCTGCTCTTCACCTTTTACTACAAATCCATCTAGCTGATCCATATAAATCTCCTCATCCAACTCTCCATTAAGGAAAGCTGTCTTCACGTCCATTTGATGAACGAGAAGACCATACGAGGCAGCCAGAGAAAGTAGCACTCGAATAGTGGTCATTCTAGCAACAAGTGAATAAGTATCAAAGAAATTCTCGCCTTCCTTCTGGGTATAACCCTTAGCCACAAGCCGAGCCTTATACTTGTTAATAGTACCATTAGGCCTAAGCTTCTTCTTGAACACCCACTTACATCTAATTGGTTTACAACCAAAAGGTAGCTTAGATAACTCCCAAGTTCTATTAGAAAGAATTGAGTCCATCTCACTACGAACAGCTTCTTTCCAATCATCTGCATCTGGAGATGCGTATACCTCTGTAATAGAAGTAGGAATATTGTCCACAAGATATACAATGAAATCATCACCAAAGGATTTTGCAATCCTTCGTCTCTTGTTCCTCGCAGGAACTTCATTGTCATTCTCCTCAAGGACTTCTTCAGGCGGTTGCTCAAATGACTCAATAGAAGACTCAATAGGTACCGTAAAATCAGGAGCTATCTCAGAGGAAAATCTAGCATTGCTACACATATCTTTCATAGGGAATATATTTTCAAAAAATATAGCATCACGAGATTTAAAAATTGTATCCACATGCATATCAAGAACTTCAGATTTTACTACTAAAAATCTATAGGCAATGCTATGGTGAGCATATCCTAGAAAGACACAATCCACAGTCTTCGGTCCAAGCTTACGCTACTTAAAAATTGGAACATTGACTTTCGCCAAACATCCCCACGTGCGCAAGTATGAAAGTGATGGTTTCCTTCCAATCCAATTCTCATATAGAGTTGTCTCTTTATTTCTATTTGGAATTCTATTCAGGACATGACTCGCAGTCAATAGAGCTTCCCCCCACCATGCCTTAGATAGACCAGCAGTGTCTAACATGGCGTACACCAAGTCAGTCAGCGTGCGGTTTTTCCTCTCGGCAATCCCGTTTGATTTGGGCGAATAGGGAGTTGTCCTCTCATGAATAATACCATGTTCCGTACAAAACTCATCAAATAATATAGGAAAATATTCACCACCACGATCTGACCTTAGATGTTTAATTTTTTCTCTCTAGTTGATTTTCAACTTCAGCCTTATAGATTTTAAAGTAGTCTAGCGTTTCATCTTTAGTTTTAAGCAAGTAAACATAGCAAAATCTAGTTGCATCATCAATTAAAGTCATGAAATATCTCTTTCCACCTTTTGTCAACACACCATTCATCTCGCAAAGATCAGAATATATGAGTTCTAGAGGTGCCAAGTTTCTCTCCTCCGCTGCCCTATGAGGCTTTCGAGGTTGCTTAGATTGCACATAGCTATGGCACTTAGAACCTTTGGCAATAGTGAGATCTGGAATTAAATTCAGGCTAGACAAATGTGACATCAATTCAAAGTTAACTTGACATAAGCGAGAATGCTAAACACTTGAATTATCATTAATCGTGCCACAAATATGATTCACTGACTTATTACAAAAATCTGTCAAAGATAGGCGGAACAAGCTTCTGTAATCAAAGCCTTTACCAATAAATTGTCCATGCTTAGACATGACTACTTTATTAGACTCTAACACTACCATAAACCCATCTCTCAATAGAAGGGAGACGCTAACAAGGTTCTTGTGAATAGTAGGGACATGTTGTACGTTCTTCAGTTGCACGATCTTTCCCGAAGTAAACTTCAGATCTACCGTGCCAACACCACGAACAGAAGCATGTGACCCATTCCCTATCAGGATGGAGGAACCTTGGAGCCCCTGATAAGAAGAAAACAAAGAGATATCAGCACATACGTGAATATTAGCACCTGTATCAATCCACCAACTTGGAGATTGAAACACTGATAGTACAGTAAAATTACCATACCCTTCATCAGTAGTGCTAGCAGTCACGAGGCTGACCTTCTTTTTCTCTTTCTTGTCCACTCGCTCTGGACAATCTTTAGCAAAATGACCAAGCTCTCCACATGCGAAGCAAGGTAGCTCTACTTTGTCTTTCTTCTTCTTCTTGAAGGCAGTATTTTGTTTGGCATTGAAAGCAGGTTGCTTAGGCTTTCCCTTGTTCTTGCCATGGTTTCTTTGGATAAAGTGGGCGCTAGATTTTTCCTCGTTCCCCTTCTCAATGTTATCTTTAGCCCGAGCTTTTTCCTCGACATCAAGAGATACTATCAGATTTTCAACTGATATTTTCTATCTCTTGTGTTTGAGACTTGTGGCGAAATTCCTCCATGAAGAAGGCAATTTAGCAATAATGCACCTAGCCATAAACTCATCGGGTAAGACACATTTAAGGAGTTCAAGTTCCTTAGCCAGGCGCTGAATCTCATGAGCTTGCTCGACTATTGATTTGTTAGCAACCATCTTGTAGTCATTAAAGCTCTCCATGGTATACAGCTCTTTGCCTGCATCTGAAGCACCATAAGTAGCATTCAGATGATCCCATAGAGCCTTTGCGTCTCTTAAGTGCATCATAGAATCAAATAGATAATCTGAAAGCACATTACGCATAGCTCCCACAAAGATATCATTAGCTTCCTGAAATTTTCTCTAATCTTCATCAGAGATGTTTCCCTCAGGCATGCCATCTTTGACCTAGAAAACTTTCATGGCAGTAAGCCAATCTGTGACCTTAACAGACCATCTCTTAATATGCGTACCAGAAAACTTTTTCGGCCTCAGCGCATCAACAAAACTAGCCATAGAAAATTCTGAAAACGACCTTAAATAAGGTTTTTGGATTGTTAAAGAATTAGGCAATTTCCAGATTAATTCCCAGATTAAAACCAGAATATAAATCATGACATATTGATGAATTAGATTAAGCATGTACAGAATACTAGCATGACAGATCAGCATAATGCATAGTATAAGCATAAACATGATTGTGATCGTAAGCATAGCATAGATGAAACATTATGAATGACAAGATTAGATCACGAGAATAAAACCTGATGACTGTAGATGTAGTAGATGGTGATGAAGATGTAAATGTAGACGGCGCGTCGATGCAGCCTTCAGAAGACGAACCGTCGTGGAGAATTTAGGAGCAGTTACGCGAAAAGCGCTTCCCAAAAACCTTATTCGCCTTCTCCCGGTGCAGGATCGCAAAGACGAGGGCTCCGGAGACCTGCTCTCCCAAACGCCGGTGCACGCAGACGATCGGGATGGAGAAACTACGACGGCAGCGCACTAGCAAGAAGAGGAAAATACTAATTTACTACCTTAGGGATATTCTAACTGAAACTCCCAATTGTAGTTTTTGGTGTGTCTTTTCCTAGGAGGATAGGTACATATATATATGGAGGAAAACCCCCTACCTCTACATCAACTAGCAATATGGTACTAATTGATGTTGTACCTCTCACCTCTATTTTTGGGCTTAAACATTAAAGCCCATTAGGGAACACATGTATTGGGCCTTTGAGATTTATTAGAATTTCTTCATATGAATTTAGGGGAATATCCATATAAATTCTAATAGTATCCTTGATACAAGAGCCAACGATATAGATCTGCAAAGAGACTAGATCAGAGTAGATGATTGGAAGAACGGTGCATGCAATGATCATGAGGAGTAATTTTGGAATAAAATAATTTTATCCCAAAATTAGGGGGCATGTGTTGACACCAAAATTTGGTTCAAGAAGAAAGAACCTCGAAGTCTAAATCCATTAAAGAAAAGCTGAAAGATTCAGCAAGGATCGGCTAATCAAGTCGCTATCAGGATGACATTATCAGTCAAAAGGGATGGGCCCTATCGACACGATCAACAAAGCACAAAGCAAGGAGATGCATCGGGCTCCATAGAAAGGAAAGATTGGAGTCCAAGTTATCTTAAATTAGAAAGTTTTGATTTCTTTTCCAAGTTTGTAATTGGTCTTGTTCGACCAGGACTCATAGTCAAGCCTCGAGTACAAATGTTGAACCCTGGCTATTGTAATGAACATCTCACATTGGTCAAACAAATCTAGTACCTTTACTTTTTTGACTCCAGCCACCCCTTAGGAGTAGGAGTAGAGTAGATTTTGATGAGTTCTTCGGTGAGCAGGGCTGCATCGGTTAGGTCCGACCTCTGGTTTGTCTGTGAGTAACCATCATAACTTATATCTAGTTTGTAAGGCTACAATGATTAAGTCTGACCTCTTGCAAGCTTGTTATAAGTTAGTTATCGTTAGTTAATGTCAAGGCTACATCGGTTAGGTCTGACCTCTTACGATTGCTGATAGTTATCTTGGTTTCTTATCAAAATCCGCACGGCTGCCCTCGGTTAAGTCTGATCTCATACAAATTTTGATACGAACCCTCTGCCTGGTTAAGGTTGAATTAGATCCGGTTTATATATCTGTTGAATCATCATATTGCTGTTTTACATCATTTACATCTTGCATTGACGATGGTGCTTGCTAGCTTTGCTATTCTAATCTGATCTTAATCGAAGATAGTGTGTGGTCAAAGGCATGTTTAGCCCAAGGTAAGGCTTGCTAATTGATGAGATCTGGTCTAGAAGTGCTATTATGGCTGCATTGGTTAGGTTTGACCTCCACTGTTAGCATCATAGATTGGAAATCATCGAGTGGTAAGTCTTGCCTATGGTCAAACATAGTCTCTGATTGCACGCTATGTCTGCATCGGCTATTTAGCCAATGGCCTAAGCTTTAACACGTATGACATGCCTTCATGATTCCTTCAAGATATAAGTAGACCTATGATTGCTGGTCTCTGATCTAGGGTCCTACTGTCAATGTTGCATCAGACGACTCGACCTGTTGATGGTACAATAGATTGAGTCTAGTCGTTTATAGATCTATTTATATCCGATGGATGAGTGATCATATGCCATGCGATATGATCACTAGAATTGGTTGTTTTAGCTGATAGCCCCCTTCGTTGAGGATGTACTGGCTGTTTATATGTTTTTACTTGTTTTTGTCCTAGTTAAAAGCTAGTATGTCTCTCACATGCATGCTTAACCTCTACCCTTACATCTTTAGCATGTTTTCATGATTATCGGCTAAGTTAGATCCATACAATTGAGTAAAGAATAATTGCCCATATGCTTGTTTCATTCACATTACATCATGAACATGTTGGATATCGACTCTCTAGTCGATGGCATTACCGTGCTGGCCACTTGGTTGTATATTTAGAACTGGCTGGACAAACACCTGCATGTTCCACCTTAAATTATTGATCAATTTCTCTCCTTGTCAATTGTAGAGTCAAATTGACTAGCACGCCCTCGGTCATGACCATTCGATCTGGCACCCCACCTTTTAAGCCCGGAGAGAGCTCGGGATCCGCTCCACGTAGTTTCTCTCAGCTTGCTTTGTGTCGGCGGCCTCCCCATCACCCGTCACCACTTTTTGCCGTCAACAATATCGCCTTGAGCGGTTGAAAAGTCAAATGGCTTTGACACCAAGTCATCACTATCCCCCTATGAAGCATAGTTGGAGTTTTTTGTAACTTTTTGCAATTGAAAACATATCTCATACTTTTCCTCAAATGGTACTCTCAATTCGCTCAATGGTGTTTGTATCCTTACCAAGGCATTGATGCTTTGCCTTTACTTGCTACTTCTAATAAGCTTATGTGGAGCTCTAGGTAGGATAAGAGTAAGGCATACTTGCATTGCATATATTGCTAAGTCAAACAATGGATCCATAGAGAAAAATGCCATACCCCTAGATCAAGATGTGCATGTGTGTGGAAATGTGGTGATCATGTTTACTCCTGAGCATGATATGATTCTTTCTCCATACTTTATTCTAAGAGCATGGCTATCTTTCTCTCTCTTTCTTTTTTTCTTTTTCTCTTTTTTATGGACCTTCTTGTGTCCACACATTATTCTTTTTTATTATTTTTTTCTAATATGGACCTTTATGTGTCCATTTTTTCAATACTTTTGCATAGCCCATGCCTTATTTGTAAGGATGATGGAAAGAGATCATACTTGAAAACTCGGAGTATTTATTTGGTGGAAATGGAAAGGCATGTTTTTGCTTACTTCTAGTGTAGAAGCATAGCACAGATTTATTTAGTGGAGTGTACGTGATCTTGATCTTGAGAGCATGATAATTTTCTCAACAAGGGTCAACAAAGTTTGACAAGGCTCAATACAAAGACAAGTAGCATATGTGAAGGTTTTCTATCATAAATCATATTTGGCCTTGGTAGGAAATTTCACCAATGAGGAGAAGCATTGCTATAAATTTTGAAGTTTTATCAAAACAAGAAATCTCTAAGAGCTTACATAGAAAAGATAGGATTTCTTTAGTCTTTGCCATATCTCACTTCACAACAACTTAGTTGACATATTTTCCTAAAGATGTGTCCACGAGTAACAAGTATATAAACTAGGAACAGAGTTTATGCCAGCCAATCTTTATAGTCAAGTTCATAATTTGGCAAGATTTTATTTCATATTTTAAGTTTGATTGTCATGTATGGCATTTTTTAATAAAATCAAACTTAGAGGAGCAAAACATGGGTGATGAAATGGAATGCAAACTAGCGTGCCAGCGCGAGGGGAGCCCGAGAGTTGGACAAGTAGGGTCAGGTCCCCCACACTAGGACTTTTATGTCATTCGGCACTAAAAGCCAAGTGTGAATGTTGGAGCATCCTCTTAGTGTGTACTGCAGCACCAATGTTCTTCGACATTGTTCATCCTTCGTTCCAATAATTGTTTGTGATCAAGAATACCGAAGGGAACTTGTTTGACACCATGTTTTTTTTATTATGGGAGATTTTATTAGAATGGGAGGTCATAGCTTTAGAAAAAACAAGAGTAGGCTAAAACAAGTTTGTTATGCAGAACAAATATTTTTTTATTATTGAAAAATTCTAGTAACTGAAAAGAACCAAAGAAGTAGGGTTTTTTTCTTAATTATTTATTATCGTTATAAAATTATTATATTAATTTATTTTTTAGTGATTTTAGCATGGTGAGTAAGGCATAAAGGTAAAGCATGGTAGAGACAACCAAGACGAAATCAATGAATGAAGCATGTCATGAGATGTTTTTAGAGAAGTTCAACCCCACACTTGAATGTTGTAGAATGCAAAATCAAATTTGGATGGTAGCATTCTCAGTTGTTGAATGATGTTTGGTTGGATTTACCTTGGGTTTCAACCCTTTGTTCTTTTTGCTCAAACCTGAAAGGTTAGTGACAAAAATACCCGAAGGGGCAATTTCACAAATATGTCCTTAAGCTCATTTTCAAGCAGTCATGTTATCATTATTGTTATTATTATTTCATTTATTTATTTATTTATATTTTTTAGGTAAAAAGATTTTTTATTTTTTAAAAAATATTGATGCATTTGCAAATATTGAGATTTGAAATTAAAAATGCATTTAAATTCAAATGTGTGATAACTACTGATTTACCTTCGGTAAGGGCTCACCGTTTTAAGTCCGTTGAGCAGGACTTCTCCATTGAATTCAGCTTGAATTTGTGTTATCCAATCCCGCAGATGAGGATATGGATAATGCACTTCTTGTTTCCGCCATGCCATCTTGATCTTCAGGTGGTTTTGGCTTGGCAGGTGTGTGATCTATCTTCTTTTGATCAAGGTTTCATCCCTGCATAAGGTTAATGGACAATATATACCCAAGGGATTTTACAAAGGTTTTGAAACAATAGAGGTTGATGTTATGAGCTAAAGGTTTTCCTCTATGCTAACGAAAAGTTGGTATTCATGTTTAGTTAGCAAAGAAAGCCCCTTTTTCAGATTCAAAACCTTTGTTTATTCAAAGTTTACCAAATAAGTCTTGATTTATCTTGGTTATGAATTCATCTCAAAGACTTACCCACATGAATTTAATAATTTCCTACAGGAGTTAGTCCATGCATGCAACCAAAGTCTAACTAGCAGTTTTGGTTCAAAAATCAAACTAGACTCCATGTCCAATTTGATTAAGGTAGGCTAATTTAACCTAAGCACCATGCCTTATTTAATAAGCCTATGGAAGTATGATCATCACATCCCAACTACTCGCCATGCTTAATTTAAACGACGTATGACCAACATCCAAACCAAAAGCACACTAGAATAGAAAAAGGAAGCTTGAAAGGATAAACCAGATTCACTCAAACGGAGGTGAGAACATCGAATGGTGAACTAGAGAACCATTGTTTTTAATTTTTTTATGCAAAGCAATGCAAACAGGGTGGATGAATGCAATTAAACAAACATGCCATGGTTTTGGAAAAGGAAATCTATATGCATGAAAATCTAGGCTTTAGCCTTTTCTCATAGCACAGATCGTCTGCTGATATCATACCAACTGGCAAAGCCAACATATGAATTCGATGGTCCTGTTTAACATACTTCTACTACGAAGCTAAACCAATAGCATCGAATAGATAGATAACAAACAAATTGCCATCTACCTAGACTAGGCATAGCACCTGAATACAACTCAAAGTCTAGGAGCCATCCGAGGAAAGCACTAGATAAATGATGAATCAAGCAAACATGCAGTGGTAAAAATAAAGATGCGAAAGATAATTTTGGGTTGGTTCCCACATACCTTGATCGATTTCACCATCACTTCACAATTTTAGATGGAATTGTGAGTGATGCGATGTATTTGTTTCATCACATGTGATGGTTTTGTTTTCTCTTGACGGTGACCTTCTCTCCATCTACACATGGTTAGAATGTATGTACATATACCTATCTATGAGATGGCAGGGTGGAAGTGTTCATTGTTCATGAATGATCAGGCACCCTGGGCTCGTGGTGATTCTTTTTTCCTTGTGGAAATGTTCCGAAAGGTCGAACGGTTGGTGTTGCCCTATTTATTCCACATTTAACAAGACAAGGGTAATCCCACAAAAGCTAGTGGTAAACTAGGCTAGTGGATATCATGGTAAATATAAAAATCTTTACGCCAATTGCTTCCCCAACAATGGTGCCAGAAAGCTTGTTGTTATTTGTTAACGCAAATAGAGAAATCTGCAAGCACACAAATGTCGTTGTAGCTTTCACGCGGGAGTATTTTAGGGCATCATATTTATCCACAGGGAAGCAATGGTTAAAGAAGTTGATAGTTAACCATCATGTATCCACTAACTAGTGTACCGACTAGACTGATGTGGGGGTAAGTGATAAAATAGGAGTTTGGTATAAATGACGCACACAGGAGAACTCCATGAAAAGAAAGACGAGTAGACAAGCTAAGCTGGGAGAACAACGGGTGAGTTCAAGGTTCCTTTATACTTCTCTATTACTATGGTTCTATTCTAGTTTAGACCAGAGGGGATAACTAAAGCATGGATAAGACATAGCGATCACACCTTAACACTTTAGAGTAGCAGTACCTTTCCAACCCTCAAGGGGGATGAGAAGGCGTGGTTGGGGGAAGGCTGCCAAAAGCTCTATGAACACCAATCTAAACGTGGTGGATTACAAAAGCCTGACAGAGCTGTTGCCTCTGGGGCTACCACAACTATCCGTGGGATTGAGCACAAACTCAAGTAAACTATAGTCTAGACACCACGTCTATACTATCGATTACTACTCTAGTCTCACGTAAAAACTAGAGCACTCGGTCGAATAGAGATCTCATGCTAGGGTGTGATACAACTAGAATGATCATACTTAGCTAACCAACTACGGCAGGAACTAGATAACCAAATTAGACATTCAAGTAATTAGAGAAGATAAATATATTGATACTTGAGTCTTATAAAGGAATGATACAAGAATATATTAGACCTCCAAGGACTTTTTTGGAACTTGAGCATCTCTCAAACTCTCAAATCGAGCTATTCTACTACTATTACTACTACATCTTGGTATTGGTGTGCAGAGCCCCTTGTGGTGTGTGTGGAATGAGGAGGGGGTGGTCTCCTTTTATAGTGGAGAGGGGAGTGAATATGCCATGGAATATCCCCCATTTAGTGTAGGATACCGCCTTAGCATATTAAATTCGTGGGTCAATCACCCACAACCGACCATGGAAGGGTGGTAAGAGGCTCCCCGCAAAAGATGAGGCCAAACGGGCCTAGTAGGGGGCGGCCACACTAGGGGTGTGGCTGACCCAAACTGAGCCCAAATGCGCCCAATTTTGGTGGGTGACCTCCTGTGGGCTTCTTGATTGGGCCCATGGAATTTGACATGGATTAGAGGTGGTTTGCTTCGGTTATGGCTCATGGATCCATGTGTCTTGGCCCTGGTTTGCCTGCTAAGTGGGCCTTTCCCCCTTTTGCTTTGCGTAGGATGGTGTCATGCTTTGTCTTGTTGTGCATTTGAATGTGTTTTCCTTGTTATTCCAACATATGTCCTTCAAATCAAAACACATAATCACCAAAACTTGTGGAATTTGTTAGTTATAAACACGAATACTAAGTTTGGTGTTTTAAACAAATGGATTTTATGTGAGATTTGGTGGTTAAAAATAGGAGTTAAGGACTACCAACAGTAAGCCTAGGAGCCTCGAAGATCATGAGGCTCTGATCGGCCTTGGGGACTCGGTGTCTCCCCTTGGCCACCGTCCAGCTCCTCACCAGCCTTCTAGGCAGGCTTTTGAGCCTTACCCTTTAGGTCGAGAGTGCCATGGATGTAGCCTCTCATGGTTACGTAGTCCTTGAGGAGGTGTTTGGTCTACTCTCCTTGGAATGGGCAGGGCGCATTGAGCGCTTTCTTGAAGTGCTCGGGGCACGAGCCCTTCTCTCTAGGCTGAGGGCGGGTGACATGGTCGACCATGGCCACCATCTCCTCCCTGTGGTGCTTCTTGTCTTCCCCCTCTTGTCATGGTGCTGGCTAGCCACAACGGCTTCATCACTGCTGTCACCACTGCTAAGGTGGGCGGCGGTCTTGCCCTTACCACTAAAGTTGGCCAGGACTTCCTCCTCACACATGGCATACTTGGTGGTGACATGTAGAAGCTCCTACATTGTTCACGAGGCCTCACGTCCGAGCGCATGGATGAGCACCTTGCAAGTGGTGCTGCAGGTGAAGGTGTTGATGACATCAGTGTCTGTGACATTGGGGAGCTTATTCCGCTTCTTGGAGAAGCGCTAGATGTACTCCCGGAGGGTCTTATTGGAGCTCTACCTGCAATTGCGCAGATCCTAAGAGTTACCGGGACGGGTGTAAGTACCTTGGAAGTGCCTGATGATGGCCAAGCAGAGATCCCCTAGCACCGTATGCTGTCGGGGGTGTGTTGTTTGAGCCACGCCCTCGCCAAGCTTGACAGGAGCAAGGGGCGGGTATTGCATGGTTAAGTCATCGTGAGACCACCAACCCTCATGGCAAGGCAGTAATGCTCAAGCCGGTGATTGGGGTTGGTCTCCCCGCCGTACATGGCGATGTGGGTCGGTGGCTAGAAGGGCTTGGGGTAGAAGGCCGCCCAATATCTGGCCTCAAACGTCAGGGGGCCGAATCAATCCTGGGTAGGGCTCCCTTCGTGTCGCTCAAGGCTTAGCGACCTGGCCTGAACATAGCGCCTGGCCTCGATGGTATCGCGCACATCTCGGCCTTCTTAATCCAGTTATGTTTGGGAGGATGGCGAGGTGAAAGCTCACACCTTCACTCCTGCCGAGGCTTGGTGCCCCTAGTCCTCAGACAGTTGGAGCTGTTAGTGGAGGTATCACCGCAGCTGCCCCCTATTGACTGGGCATGCATGTTGGAGCAGTCCCCATTGACGGTTGGCGTCAGCTGGGATGGCCTGGAGGTGGCATTGCATTGACGCGATGCTGAGCTCTCGGCCTGTTTCTCGAGGGCAATGCCAAGGAGCCACCGTGCCTCCTAGAGCCACTTGTTGGTCCTCAGGTCTAGTATGTCAGAGATATCTCGAGGCAACAGATGGCTTCCATGTTGTAGGCCGCCTAGGGGAGGTGCATCACGCTCGGACCCTCCACGCGGTCGTCATCGTCGCACTAAGCAGCTTGCTGCTGCTCAAGCACCTCCCGTTGCCTCTAGAGCTCTGCCTCGGCGGTGTTGAGATCCACCTGTCGGGACTAGAGGCACGCGGCCTTCTCCTGGAGGTGGTTCGCGCAGCTGGTGGGACTCAAGTCTGGTGGCGTGAGCTCGGGGCGTCGGTGGCGGGGATCTTGCTGTCAATGTTGTAGCACTTGTAGGAGGGGGAATAGTAGCTAGTGTCATCGGAGTCGTACTCTGGCCCATTCCTGAGAGGATCTTGAGGAAGCTGCGTAGAGAGGGGGTGTCGGTCCCCGCTGCACCAGAGAGGATAGCGCCACACAGTGCCTCCTGGCTGATGAGGTGCTCCAACTCAAGCTAGAAAGATGCCGCCACATTCTGGGTCTAATACGACAAGTCTGGCATGTAGTACCAGAAGCGGTCAAGCAGCAGTTGCACCTTGCCAGTAGTGATCTGATAATGGACATTCGCCAGCATGAAGAACATCTGGTGGCGCTCCGATGTGGTGGGGTTCAGGCCTAGGCCGAGTCAGATCTACTAGGTTAGGACCTTGAGATCTGCTCCCAAGAGGCTCGGCGAAGGACACGATGCCAGGGACTCATTGTCCACTAGCTTGGTTTCCTTGAGTGGGTGAAGCTCGCGGTACCAGTCAATGACATAGGCCAGGGTCCCAAAGTTGAGGACCTAGCTAGGGGCAAAGGCACTAGTTGTGCTGGAGAACTCACCGGGGAGGCGAACGCCACTGTCTAGGGCGATGCCGCCTGCTTCGGTGATGAGGCGGGTGGCTCTGGCCACCATAGAGCCAAGATCACACTTGACACGCTCCCCAACCTAGCGTGCTAGCTGTCATGGGTTCATTGCCATGGCAAGCATCGTTGTTCATTGGGTGTCACTAAGTGTGGGTCTCCGATGGCTCGGGTGGACTTAAGAACACAAGAAAAGACATGGTGATGTATCCTCGTTCAGGCTATCAGTGCCCTAGTCGAGCAGTGGTTGTTCTTTGTATTCGAGAGCACCCAAATCGGGGGGTTATAGAAAGAGATTTGGCAGGAAATCGCTCGTTGCTATCCTAGGCTTATTGATGGTGAGGTTTCTTCCCTAGCGAGGGAGGGGGCGGTCCTCTCTCTTGCTAGGTTGCCGGTGGGAGGAACACTCTGTCATTCATCTCTATTGGTGGGAGAGCTTGGAGTGCTCTACCCATCGAGTTTGTGTGTGTCTCTTCGACCTCCCCCATCTCAGTGCCGACCTCCCCCTTATATTCTGAGGGAGGTCGTGTAACACCCAAAAATATGTGTTGTGTGTTAGAAAGCGCAAAGTGGTAAAATAGTTAATTAGGAGTTTTAATGAGTGCCAAAAATAATTTTTTTTATCTGTAGCTTTGATGAATGATCAGATATCATAGATGCGTAGAGCTCGTTGAATGCATTCCGTTTGACTACTTATACATATCATTTGGAGTTTGGATCATGAAGATATAAATTTTGCATTATTCAAGGAATTAAAAAAATGTGAACAGTAGCACGTGGTTACTGTAGCGTCGCCCAGGCTACAGTACCGATGGCTTTTCCCTTTTCTATGCCGGTGTCCCTTCAGCCGCCCACCTGTATCACGCACCAAAGAAAAGAAATAGAAGGAGAAGGATAGCAAGGAGATAAGAAGAGAGGGAGAGAAAATAGGGTTTTGCAGCCATCGTCGCCATCATCGTCTGCAGTGCCCGTTCTTCCTTTTACAAAATTGGTTAGGATCTATCTCGTACCTTTGGTTTTCCATCAATCTTTTTCTTCCCCTCGCTGTTCTTGTTGAAGATGTCATCGATGGGGTAGATTAAGTCGACGAGACGTGTATCTATAGAGATCAAATCGAGGGAGAAGGGGAACTGGGAGTTCAATCGTTGTGGGTCTTCATAATTCTCGCTGTTGGGGTAAGATTTTGGTTTCCCCTCTGTTTTGATGTGAAATACATGCTAGGGTTTACCGTATTTGGTCGATTAGTTGACGGGGTTAGGGCTATAATCTCGAAATTTGGCCCTATTGTGTTTTCAGATTCTGCAGTTGTTGGTTATGTGCTGTTTACATCTTCTTTTATGTGCTATAAAATCATGGGAAAATTATAATGTGTTAGTATACTTCAGTATCTTTGTTTTGGTGTAAAGATCACCTTTGTAGCACATGTGGTTTAGCAGATATGGTCGTTGTTTGATGATGCATTTGTTCTGTCAAAAATCTGGACATAGTTAGATGCATTCAGTTTTATGTTATCATACGTCCATAATCTGGAAAATGATCTAAATGAAAGTTGTAGGTAATTTCATAAGCTTTCCATATTGTTGAAGATCACAAGTGTTGGATCAGTAAATCTCTAGTTATGTATGTTTTAGTGGTCTGCTGTTGTTCTGTCATCAGAAATATTCAGTTAGATTCTTGGTTAGTTATGAGTATCTTTCAGTCCTTAAAATCCAAAGCTTATAACATGAAAATTGTAGAACATTAGTTAATATTTCCATATTGTTAAATCTTATAATTTTTGAATTAGTATATCTCCAATTATGAATTTTAGAAGCTTGCTATCCTGTTTTTGTCGTCAGAAAAGTTCAGTTAAGTTCAAAGGTTGTTTATGCTGTCTTGGAGATCTCATATGCTAGATTGTTTTATATAAAAGTTGTAGATAATGGTGTTTTACATCTTTTGTATAAGTTTCATAATTTTTGAACATGTAATTTATCTGCACCAAAAATGGGAAGCATGGTTGCTGTTGTTGGTGGGTTGTTTGGTCGCTGTTTTGAGGGAAACGATAGCGCAAGCCGTATGATTGCTTTATGTGTTATTTGTATGTGTTTGTATGAATATGTTCTGAGGTAATGATGTTTGAACAGGTGGTGTACCTTTGGATCATTCTTAGCTCATGTTCTTTTATCGTCTTTTGAGGCAAGTAAACGTAGCGGTGGTTTGCTACAGCTTGACATGTTATTTAATCTACCTACACTTTGTCATAACATTAACTAAATCAAGATAATATCTAAGAATGAATTCACTTGTCCCTTTATAAAGTAACGTATATAGGATCTACATTGTTGAATATTTTATCATTTATCTATCGTCATGAGGTAAGTGCTATGAATTATAATGGTGGATGTATGTGGCATGTGTGGTAAGTATTCCTGCGGTTGCATCATGTCATTGCTTCATATTGCATTGCATAGCATTCGTGGATGTCGCCGCTTGCTGGCCGCGACCGTACCGGTACAGCATCGTACGTTGCCCGAGGAGGGGTACGATGCAGCTTCATACCTTGTTGGGTATAGAGGCAGTGGACATGCATATGCATTGCATCTGCACTCTCTCTGAGGTTTACTTGCATTGAAGTTGTGGATATGAGGAGTTTCTTTCATTTGAAGAGGTGGTTTACTTATTGAATATCATGATGTTGTTTACTCCTTTATGCTGTTGTCATTGGATAAATAATTTGATTATGAATTATTAATTTCTTATGATGTCATATCTTCGACATTTAAATCGATGCTTAATTAACTTGTAGTTTGAATGATATGATCAAGCAGTTTGCTTGCTGAGATTTATTCTCACCCCTTTTATCTTTTCAGGTGCAAGTTTGGATGCTTGCTTGGATGCTTTGCTTCCTTGAAGGGATGGGATTAGTGGCACAACTTCACTATTACACCCATATCTAGTTATAATAATAACACTCTTGCCTTGCTGTAACAAACTTAGTTTATCTTCGTGGTGATCTTTCTTGGTTTAATAAAAACATTTAAGTTGGAGCTTTACTTAATTATAGTTTTGTCCTTGATGTTGCTTCCGTGCTTTACTTTGACGTTTGGTTTTTTATGCCGAGTTTTGTACTTGAGCATGAGGGAAGGGACGTTAGTGACATCTAAGGCTTTTGTGGCGCCTGGGGTGTTACAGGTCGGGTATAAGGCGGTTCAGAGGTTGAGTCTATGGCCTTCGTGCACCAAAGTCCAGGAGGTTGCTGTGGTAGCCGGATGGACCTTGGCATTGTCATGGAGTCAGGGGAGCCGCGGGCGCTGCCAGACACCGCTCGCCCTAATGCTCCGACTGTTAGGGGCTGTCTGCTGCCAATTTAGCCTCCACCACATGAGCCTTCTTGAGGCTTCCTTGGTGGCGAAGGCGCACTACCTCGAAGGCTGACAAGCGGGCCTAGGAGCCCCACGCCCTTAAAGCCGGCAGGCCGATTGGTCCTGTTGTGTTAAGCCATCTACATGATATTATCGGGGGAGCGCCTGGCAGTGCCTTGCACCCGTCAGTTGGGCGAGCGCCATGGAGCCCCCGAGCCCTTTTGGGGCTTTGGATGCCCGAGCGGGACGATGCCTGGGGTATTGGATCCTTGCTCGGGCACTAGCTCAAGCTAAAGTTGAGCTAGGGGTTAGGCTTGGGCTGCCGTCGGTTGGGAGCTCAGGGCCCTGGCGAGCCCCGAGCCCCAAGTAGAGGATGCGAACATGCTCGAGCTCTACCCGATCCTTGTCCTAAGGGTACGTGCGAGCGTATCCGATGGGTATAGCCCCCGAGCCCACAAATGACCCTAGAGTCCATCTCATGGGGACTTGACATACCCCTATATTTGACTTTCATCACCACCATTTTGATTGATTTCGTGCAACTATAGAACATCAAAATTAAAGAAACACACACACGAACTGTAAGTAGTAGTTGAAGTACAGTGGACCTATGCACTCCACGCATGCAACCGCACTTAAAAGTAGTTAACTGCAGCACATGTCCAGAGAATGTGAATAGTCAGAGTGAGAAAGACACCAAGCACTACTTCAAATTTGTCCAGAACAATAAATAACACAGTTACAATTAGGGCCAATACATAGCTACAGCTAGATGTAATGCACACTTACAACCTATATAATTCATGCACTTGCAGATATGATAGCAACAAATAATTTTGTTAAAAAAAATTAAAACAATACAACGAAGCAACAACTGACAAGAACAAGAGAATAACACATGTTAATAAGCATTGAATCATAAAACATAGTCTAAAGTGCTTAGCTAAAACATTAAAATAACATCACAATAGTCTTAAACTAAAGAGAAACATCCCAACAACATCACATCATTTCAACAATCTTCAAGGCTGATTTCCCACAATCCGAAGTTGCCTGTACTCATCAGAATGTTAACAAACAACCATAATGCTCATGACTCTCAAGAATCCCAGACCATCATCACCAACTCGAAAACAGAAGACAACCCAGAGAATTAGCATCGTCCACATTAGCAACCAGAAAGAACACTGACTCGTAGCTCTCATCATAGGCAAACTTGTAGGACGACATAAAACCAACACCACAAAAATCCGTAACAACTTGAGCAACATATTTGATGTTGTTATCAGTCTCATCCAAGCCATACACTTTCATCAACCTGGTTTGACGGCCAACAACAATATGAAGATAATCAACAACAAATTTGGATACGAACTGCCTCTGAACAAAATGATCTAAATCTACCTGTGTTGGAAAATGAGGAACCTAGAGGAATACAGAGGAAAAATTACTAATACATTGAATAAAAACAAACACAACAATAAGAAATGATGAAAGACACAAAATCCAAACTATACCATTCGGATTACTGGGATGACAAGAAACAACTCAAGAGAATTAAGTCCTGGAACAATGCTTTGGACAGAATGGAATAAAATGCCAAAGTCACCAACATGAAACATCTTTGAGCGCATATGACCGGCAACACCAAACATATCACATATAGCATAGAGTCTACATGATCAAAATAAAACTTCATATTGCCAACAGCAAGGACCCTAAGACACTGCCTAATGGCAACAACAACAAGCATAACCCTATCATCCTGCAAACCCAAAAGATGTGTAGCAATCAAATTTGTCTGATGCCCTACTTTCAACCCAAGACACTCAATAACATGTTGGGAAACACTTCTGTTCACATATTCAAATGGCAACATTTCTGCATCGGTAACCTATAAAAAAATCAGAAATAACATCAAAACTTAAGAAACAATTACAAAATAAATAACTAATAACATAGTATTTGACAAATACATCACTGATTCTGATGGAGACATGAGATGCAGAGTCACTGCTGATGGACATCTACATCAAAGCTGAAACCATTGAGAAAAAAGTTCTTAGATTTGTGAGGAAAGAAAAAAATATATAGATTTTTCAAGGTATTATTACTGTTGTGACAAAACAACAAATACAGATGTACCTTATCCTCTACTTAGCATAGACATATAAACAAATGAAAATAAAATAGAAGCAAACACATTTGTAACTTGCGTGTGTGAGATCTTACCTAGCACAAAGTATGAGCAACAATCCACAAACCAATCTTCAGGCACACAAAAGAAGCACACAAGTGAGGGAGGCTATAAATAGAAACAGAGAGAGCAGGGCAAGAGTAAATGTGCACATGCATCTACCACCCTGAAATAAATGCAGCATAGGGTAGATAACAGATAATAAAACATAAAAAACCGATCAACATAAATACAAGAGACAAAGCCGAGTTCCCAACCGGCCATATTATTCATTCACATGTAACTGCAACTTCAAATGGTACTCAGTTACAACATAAATTAATGTATAGTTCTTACTTGTATAACACCCTGGATCAAGATTAAAGAGTACAGATAGTTGCAACTGATATTACTAATCATTTACATATGGGTATCCATTACAGAAACTCCAAATAAGACATTCATACAAAAATTTATATTAAAGCGCATATCCATCTTCAATAAAACTTGACGCATCAACAATATTCAACGGACACATAATAGCCTTATAAGCCACCAACTTCCTGTATTGCCTTGCAATTGTCTGCATATTAAAACATAAGACAACAATAAACATTACAACAAAAAAAAGCCAATACAATAATGATACAAAAAAAAAACTAATACACACATATATTAACCATACATGGTCAATATTTCTCAAAACTTTTCCATCCCACAGCTCAATTAACAGCATTACATAAATACCTGAATCAAAACTGGAAAAGTACAGGTCTTCCAATGAAATCAGTATTTACATGAATAATTTTTTACTACATAATGCATTAAAAATCTTTATCTTTGGAAAGCAGAGTTCATGCTATGAAATATTATTGGTCCACGTCACTTGCTGGTCCGCTAAATGTCGGATCAGCTCTCCGTGCAAGATTAACCGTCCGATACGGGTTAGCTCGAGACTGTCACCCATCAACCCGTAAACCAGAGACCTTTCGCGATTCGCGAACCATCACGAACTCGGGCCGGTCAACAGACCGAGGTCCTCATCCCCCACCTCGCACCGCACCGTCCGCATGCCGCGCCGCCTGCCAGGAGCACAGGAACCAACACTCCTTCCCTACCAAGCTGCGGTGCTCAGGTCAGCTGCCTCGTGCGGTTAAATGAGATGGTGGACGCCGCTGCCCACGGCATAGCCCGTCTTCGCCGGCCAGCAACCCAGGCTCTCGCAAATCCTCACCGAGCCGCCTATCCCTTCCGCTTGCCGCGCGCACTCCGCCCTTCGCCTGCCTCCGCCCGCGCCACGTCGGGGAATACGTTCATCTTGACGTCGGTCACCTCTCTGAGGCCCCCGCGGTCCTGCGCGCCTCCCTTCGCCTATAGCACCGCCCGCCGCCCTACATCCTCCGCGTCGCCCGTCGAGCTCGTTCTCGCCCTATCCCAAATCCCTTGACGCCAAGGTTGAGGTCCAAGGCTACCGCCATTGGCGCCTTGTCATAGCTCGGGCGCTTCTGCGTAGAGGATATGCTCTACCTCGAGCTGGATGTAACGGACGTCAACGTTGATTTGAAGTTCTTCAAGTTGAAGATCTGCATGCAGTACATCATAGACTATGGTGGTTGCTCCCGCTCCAATTGCATCTTCTACTGCTTGTCTGCTTACCGCTGCCTCATGGATAATGCACATGATGTGCTCGATGATTTGCCTCTACAGCTATTTTGACTATTATCAAGCAAATAGCCATCTTCAAGTTCCAGCAGAAACAAAGAATTAATGTGGCCATTTATGCAGCTGACAAGGGGATCTACCTGATGAAATATGCCGACAATAGAAAACAGGGAAATTCTCCCTAGGTAACAGTTCTCAGACATGAATTTAATTTTTTTGAAGCACATCAGGAAAGTTTAGAGCAAACCACATAAAGATTCTGTTTATGAATTATGACACATTATATCCTTATGTAATGTAAGCAAACTTTTTCACGATATAACCATAGATTTCTTGGCCAAGGTAAGCACCATCAGCTGAAGATTAGGATAGTTCAATTTAAGATAATGGTGGCAATCGAGCTGTTGTTCTTTCTGTATAAAGTGACACCATAGTGTCAATCGCTGAAGGAGCTCATCAGAGTTCCAGTAGACTTTGTTTATTTAATCCCTTTAATTATTTTATTTTATTTGAGCTAAGTGTATTAGAATGTGACCTATATATGTTTACATTACTTTTTTTTCATTGATTTGTATTATTTCTATTTCTTTAATCAAAATAGTTTTAGTTTGTGACCTCTATTTTGCTGCAGGATCACAAAAGATGCTCCTTTTAAGCAACTAATGTTTATGATGACCACTTCATACTAGGACAGCTCCAATCTGGAACTTAACATGTAAGTACATATCTTAACTTTCTACAAAGTTAATGGCATATGAAGTAACGCAGTGCAGTTTATGCATGCTTGCATTTTCTGTAAACTATAGATGTGTTTTTCTGTAAGTTACTATGAGGTCAACAAGCTCCACAATACAATCAATGACAACACACATGCTAAAGTTTTCATTATCTTTGTTTGAAAACACATACAGTCTTTTAGTATATTTGCCACTCATACACATTTTTGAGTGCATACGTCTTTTGAATGCAAATATATCTGAGAAACTTCATATGTGCATTGGCTTGGATGACTTCTTGATCCAGATAAGAAATGAGTATCTGTGTAAAATTTTGGAGCTTGCTACATCATTTTTTCAAAGAGCATTGGATCCAAATATAAAGAACGAGCATCTTACTGTCCTTTGGTGGAATCTAGGTGAATTAAACTTCAAATACAAAGAACAAGTATATCAATACCATTTGATAGAATCTATGTGAATTAAATTTCTAATTTTATTTGTGCCAAAGAATGCTAGGTCGTGGATACAATGGATTGAGAGTTGAGACAATAAAAAGAAGAACTGTGATGCAGAAGTTAGTTTCCATTTGACAGGAATGGATGTCCAATTACATACAGTCAAAAAGCCTATTTTACTGAATATCTTAAAAGTCATGCTTAGTAACCTATGATGGAGTACACCGTTTCCAAGTCCAGTTAGTTTTGCCCACCCATTCTATTTGTTTAGGCTTAGCTTAACAGGTGCAATATGACATTAATATTTCTCTATTTACAATCACTGAGTACTCAAACATATTAATTTTTCACAATTCTACAGCAACCTTGTTTATACATGCAGAACACTTAAAATGGAAGATAGTTCCTCTAGATGTTACATCACAAGAACCCCTTTTTCATATTTTACATCACAAGAACTCCTTTTTCATAGTTACTATCACAAGCCTCATCATATTCTAGGATTCTAGCCAGGAAGGGAGAGCTGATTTCATCAGGTAACTTCCACATGATAACCAAATGTTTTGCTTGGAAGCTCAAGCTCTAATAAAAAGAATATGATTGACCCTATTAAGAGTTACTAAGCTTAGTTTCTAAAAACATTTAACTATGTATAATTTTGTCACTTTCTTATGTGAGATTTCAGCAACTTTATGATTTTGAACAAAACCATGCTCTGTTTTCTATTACGACCTATTAGACTTTTGCAAGTTAGCGAAGTCTTTGCCACATGAAATATTTCGCTGTGAAGACATCATTGGACACCCCCAATCCATGCTAAGCTTGCATATATTTCCTGTAGCATAAGCCTTATTCTCCAATACAACTGTACGACATGACAATATTTATACATGTAATTTCAACCCTTTTCTCAAATATTATTAATTCAATGTTATCCATATACATTCCACTAAACTTATTTTTGTTACATTATCTATCATGTACTGAGATCATTATAAAATCACCTCAAGTATATTACGCAAGCTTTTGAGTTTTGTTTCTCATTCTAATGTAACACCACAATTTATATTTTACATGTTCATTAATTAAAGTGCTTGTCATTCAACCTAAGTATAAATTAAGAACTTCCAATGCAATCAGAGCTTCACATTGACCACTTACCTCGTGGCTGGTATAGCAACTATCTGTCGGTGTGTAGAACCACGCTCTAGACACTAAGACGAGTAAATTTGTATCTACGCGTCTAGGCTCGGATGGTGTGCAATGCGGACATAAGGGTTTATACTGATTCAGGCAAAAAATGTCCCTATGTAAAGTGGATATTGTTGTTGCTTGTATTGCCTTGCACCAGAGTACTCGTAGTAGGGTTATAAGCCTTCGAGAGAGGGAGCATATCCCAAGTCTCTTTTGTGGTGTGTGAGCTTGAGTGCTTGCTCGGTGAGTTGTCTTTCAATTGGGGTCCTCCCCTAGATGTGGCCCCTGCCTCCCCTTTTATATTTGCTAAGGGGAGGGCTCGGGTTACAATTGTGGTAGAAAGGTGAAAGGGGAAAAGACGAAAGAGAAAAAAAGGAGGCCTCGGGCGTGGCCGTCTTCCTCCTTATCTGGCGTGAGTAGTTTACCCTGTAGCGTAGGGACGCAATGGGCGTCGAGCTTTTGGCCTCTCCGTCCACTGGTGCAACGCGATGTAGCCACGCTTTGACCTGCATGCTTTTGTGCCATCGAGGGTGGACGGTGCGTGCGACTGCATTTGCGTTGAGAGGGGGTTAGGTAGCATAGTTGCCGTTACCCCCGTTGTTGTAGAGGTGTGGACACCATCGTGGTGGAATGACCAGGGTCATGTCAAGTCGTACCACGGCTCCTACGCCTCTGTTTACTATGCATGGTTGTGTCTGTCCCATCTTTGGGAATGGGTGTCGTGGCGAGGGCCTGCGTGACTCCCAATTGCGCCCAAGGCCCTAGCGTGGCCCTCGGGCGAGGCGAAAAGATGTAATGACATTATGAGGGCTTGGGCGATGTGGAGACTTCTCCCGAGGGGTCGGCCCCGCCTGAGGCCTTACGGTAGGGCTCGGGCGAGGCGGAGATTGTATCCGAGGGGTCCGCCTTGCCCGAGGCCTTTTAGGTGGGATCGGGCGAGGCAGAGATTACCCCTAAGCCTCGGGAAGTAAGTGTAGGCACATTGTTTACTACTTTTGGCTAGGTACCCCTGACATTGGTACCTTGATAGTAGCCCCCGAGCCTGTGGGAGTGAGGCACTCTTCCAAAGGCTTGAGGATGACTGAACGTTGCTCTTAGGGCAAAGTACCCGTCGGTGGTCTAATTTTGAGAGAAGTCATCCGGTGGGTGCGCGCAAGCGCTCCCGCCGGGTGCAGCCCTAGAGGCACCCCTCCAAGGGCTTGAATTGAGTGTAGTGGTCTGCGTTGGCGTGGTCGGAGTGGTCTCCATTGGCACTGTCCTGGAGTGTGTTACCCTTGCATGTATCGGCCCTTGCCGTTCTCGTGCAACCATGGGGCGCGCGTGGAGCCCCTAAGCCCTAGCTTGTGGGGGCGTGACCATTCGTTGGGTCAGGGTGCAAGCATAGCCCCTGAGCCCCTGTGTGTTGCGGGAGACCGATCCGGCGGCCTCTCGTCTTTGTTTGTTGTCCCTCACGCGTCCTTTTGCGAAACGAAGGGGGTGAGCCGGGCCATGCTATCCTCGTTGGATGAACCATGGTGCTCGTTGAGCTGTTAACGGGTACGTTTGAGTGGAGCCCCGATTCCTGTTCGTCGGGCGCTGGCTTGTGGTCAAGCTGGTGACGCACTCTAGACTCCCGATGGTTGATTCATATAGTTCTCGGAATCGTTCGACTGGTCTGAGGGCTCGGTGCCTCCCGTCGAGGGATACCATAAATCAGTTACCAATTGAGACTCGAACATGGGTCGGGATGCCCTCAACGCTCGAACGCCAGGGTGCTGGCCGCTAGTGTGCCCATCCCTTGCCATCCCTGACTCTAAGTGTCCTGGGGCGGCTGTCAAACCCACGATGGGCCAGCCTTCAAACCCCTGACTGTAAATGGGCCGTAGGAGCATATATAGCTCCATATCGAGTTCTTACCTGCCGAGGCCCACAATTGGCCTGTGGAGCAGGAATACGCCCGAGCCCTACACGGTGGTGGGATAACAGTAGGCGTGGCATGCGAGGTGGACGGTGCGAGGTGATGGGGCGGGTTTGCAAGAGGCGTGTGCACGGTTACCGAAATATTTGGGGTCGTGATGAGATGTTCCTGCGACCGTAATTAATGCGGGTGGTTGGGGCCTCGAATCGCTTCATTTCCCCTCTTTTTAACCCAGTGGGTTTCCCTTCCCTTGCACACCTTTGCTCTCTGCCTCCCTCATGCTCGCGTTTCCTATCTGCCATAGCAAGCGAGAGAGAGAACTCACCCATCTGACACCGCCACCGCTGCCATTGTCGCCGGAGTGCTTTCTTGCTCCCTTGATGGACCCGTGGGGGCGCTCCACCTTCACCGACAAGAACGCATCGTGGCTCGTCGAGGATGGGCTCCTCTGTCCAGTGATGAACACCGCGCAACCGAAGTGGATCATCGCCGGCAACGAAGACGAGCTGAACCCCCCTCCCCCCGTCGGCTATGTTGTTAGCTTCGCACACTTCCACGAGCGGGGGTTTGGGATGCCGGTGAGCGACTTCTTTTGTGGGCTCCTCCACCACTACGGGATCGAGTTGCATAATCTCAACCCCAACTCGATTCTGCAGATCGTGGTCTTCGTCACCCTATGTGAGGGCTATTTGGGCATCAAGCCTAATTTCGCCCTGTGGAAGTACTACTTTTGTGCCACCGTCTTCTACAAGACGGTGAAGAAGGGCGAGATGGTGCCGGTGTGCATCAGTAGCTGTGCGATCTAGCTTCGCCAGAGTTGGGCAAATGAGTACATTCGAGGGCCTCGACGCGAACATGTCGCTATTCGCACGGAGGAAGTCGATGAGCACCGCTTCCTATTTAGGATTTAGGGCGGTGCCGATACACACTGTCTTACTGTCGGAGCTGCTAGGGTCGAGAGGGACCTCCCTGACCCCCTCGACAGGCTCGAAGGAGCCGGCAGACCGCTTGGGGTTGAGTGCCTCCTTGGCGCGCGCCTCCAGGTCGACTACAAGCGCTTCGGACTCGATGATTGCCTCGGCGTACTCGCAGCACCAGACGTCGCACTCGTAGGCGTGCTGGTAAGTGGTCCGGATGGTGATGACCTCGTTGGGCCCCGGCATCTTGACCTTGAGGTAGGTGTAGTTCAGGATGGCCATGAACTTCGCGTAGGATGGCCACCCTAGCATAGCGTGGCAGGTGCCGTGGAACCAAACAACCTCGAAGGTGAGGGTTTCCTTCCTGAAGTTGGATGGATCCCCAAAGGTGACGAACAGGTCAATCTGCTCGAGGGGCAGGGCCCGCTTCCCCGGTACGATGCCATGGAAAGGTGCTTCGCTTGGGCTGAGCTAGGACCGGCTGATCCCCATGGTGTCAAGGGTCTCAGCGTACATGATGTTGAGGCCACTGCCTCCGTCCATCAGTACCTTGGTGAGCCGCGTGTTGCCGATGATGGGGTCAACAAGCAGGTATCAGCCCCGCTGTGGAACACGATCCGGGTGGTCGTCGCGGTCGAAGCTGATGGCGGACCCGAACCAGTCGAAGAAGGCTGGCTCGGTGGCGTAGACCTCTCAGCGCTCCAGCTTGCGCTGGTGCCTAAAGTCATAGGCCGCGGGACCACCGAAGATCATGAAGTAGTTGTTGACAACAACAAAGTGGTCGTCCTTCTCCTTGCCGTCGCCCTTGTCCTCCTCAGGCCTCTTGCCTGGGTCACCCTTCCCCTAGGCACCCCTAGAGAAGTAGCGTTCCATCATGCCGCATTCCTTGAGGGTGTGTTTGACCGGGTCCCGATGGTACGGGCACAGCTTCTCGAGCATCTTGTCAAAAACTCTCGGGCCACCCTCGGGAGGGGCTCGGGGGTTCTTGCGCTCAGCGGTGGCCACAAGGGGGTTCCTGCGCGATTGCTTCTTCTTGGAGTTACGGCCGGAGCCGCACTCGTCAGTGTCCTCCTGCCGCTTCTCCTTGCCCTTGATGTCATGGAAGATGGCTCCTACCACCTCCTCGTCGGATGCAAAGTTGGTGGCAATGTCCAAGAGTTCCCTGGTAGTGTGTGGGCCCTTGCGTCTCAACTCATGGACCAACTCCTTGCAGGCGGTTCTCGTGAGGAACGCTCCGACGACATCGGTGTCAATAATGTTGGGCAACTCGGTGCACTGCCGGGAGAAGCGCCGAATGTACTCACAGAGAGTCTCATCTGGCTTTTGGCAGCAGCTCCTGGGATCCCAGGGGTTGCCAGGGCACACATAGGTGCCCTGGAAGTTCCCCACGAAAATGTTCATGTGGTCGGCCTAGATGTGGATGCGGCGGGGCAGGAGGTGCTCCAGCCAAGCTCTCGCTGAGTCCTCCAGGAACAGAGGGAGTTTGCGGATGAAGAAGTGGTCGTCGTTCGCACTGCCGAACTGGCAGGCGAGGCGGTAGTCGTCAAGCCAGAGCTCGGGGTTTGTCTCCCCGGAGTACTTGGTGACGTTGGCGGGTTGCCGAAACCGCGTCGGGAACAACGCGTTGTGAATGTCTTGGTTGAAGACCTAAGATCCTAGGGGTTCAAGAGATGGGCTCCGGTCCTTCTTGCTGTCATAGCGGCCGCCCCGGCGGGGGTGGTAGCCACGGCTAGCACCATCTTCCTTGTGCTTCTTGTGCGTGTTGATGACGTCGCGCGCGTCATTATTGTTACCGATGTGGTCGTGGACGGATGGGGGCTTGTTCCCTGCTTTCTGTTGTTCTGGGTGGACCGAAGCCTCCTTCTTGCATGGTGCCGACGGTGTGGGCTGATTGGGCTCGGGCTCGCGTCGCCGAGGCGCGGAGCTTTCAGCCTACTGCACCGTGGCACGCTCAAGGAGGGCGCGCAGCTCCTCGTAGGCTCGCCATCACTCCGGGGTCGATGGTTTGGGCATCACTCGGAGGAGGATTGCCACGGCGGCAACATTCTGGCTCGCCCGAGCGAAGAATGGTGGACGATCACCGTCGTTGTCGTCGCAGATGTGCCGGTGGATGTCACGAGCCCTACGTCGAGCCGTGCTACTGTCGTTGCGACTCCCGAGCACCTGCTCGAGCGTCACGCATAGTTGCACCAGCTGCTGTCGCTCCTCCTCGAGCTTCCTCTCTAGCTCTCGAAGTTGCTCCAACTAGGGCTATGGTTGCCCAATGGGTGGTGGCATGGCTAGACCCCCAGCGCGCGCCGTGGTATGGGCTGTGGCACCGGTCGGGGTGTGTTTGCCCTCGTTCTCATCGGAGACTCCCTCATGGAGCTCCCCATCGCACATGAAGCACTCTCAAGATGGGTTGTAGCTGTCATCATCGGAGTCAAAGCCCTTGAGAAGGTAGTCGTTGCTACTGAGGAACTAGCGTAGAGCCCCCAGGTCGTCGAGCCCGGAGAAGTCAGCGCCAGCCCAGCGGCCGCTGTCCTCCTCGGAGTTGATGCTTGAGGACGTCATGGTGCTCGCAAGGAGCTCTAAGAGGGACTGCAGGCGATAGCATGGCAAACTCGCGGATGTGTCCTTCGTAGTATGTGTGAGGCGACTATAGGTCCTTGTGGCATTGTGTAGCCCGTAAGGCCACACTAATTGCGTCGGCGCGGCACTCATCTCCGGGGAGAGCGGTGGTCCCCCCGAGAGCTGCGCCAAGGCGTTGGTGAAGACGAAGTAGAGGAAATGGAGATCCTCCTAGGACGGACGCGGTCCCAGGATGGCATCGAGTTGACGCTCCAACCTTGGGTAGTTGAAGTCGTGGGGCTGAGTGCCCTCAGAAGCCTGCGCCTCGTCGGCATGCAGACGAAGGCCGGCCATCGACTCGGTGATAGAGTCGACGTCGGCAGGTGAGTCGGATGACCTAGTGGTGGGTGGCAAGACGCACTTCTCCGTGCCGACAAGATCTAGGTCTCCGACGCGCTCGTCGGAACCTGGAGGGGAAGGAGGGTCGACCGGCACGGAAGTGGGGAGCAGGACCCGGTCATGATCCTCCCCCGTGTAGAGGAAATCCAGGCTCTCAAACCGGATATGGGAGCCCAGAGTGAAGCGGATGCGGTGATCGGCCATCCGAAGCCTGGCGAAGCAGATCGTGACGCACAGAAGCCCCTACCTGGCACGCCAACTATCGGTGTCTAGAATCGTGCTCTAGACACTAAGACGAGTAAATTTGTATCTACGCGTCTAGATCCGGATGGTGTGCAATGCGGACACAAGGGTTTATTCTGGTTAGGGCAAAAAATGTCCCTACGTCCAGTGGATGTTGCTGCTGCTTGTGTTGTCTTACACCAGAGTGCTCATAGTAGGGGTTATAAGCCTTCGAGAGAGGAAGCAGATCCTAAGTCTCTTTTGTGGTGTGCGAGCTTGAGTGCTTGCTCAGTGAGTTGTCTTTCAATCGGGGTCCTCCCCTAGATGTGGCGCCTGCCTCTCCTTTTATAGTTCCCGAGGGGAGGGCTCATGTCACAATTGTGGTAAAAAGGTGAAAGGGGAAAAGATGAAAGAGAAAAAAGAAAAAAGTGGTCTTGGGCGTGGCCGTCTTCCTCCTTATCTGGCGTAAGCAGTTTACCCTGTAGCGCAAGGACGCAATGAGCATCGAGCTTTTGGCTTCTCCGTCCACTAGTGCAACGTGCTGTAGCCACGCTTTGACCTGGGTGCTTTTGTGTCGTCGAGGATGGGCAGTGCGTGCGCTTGGATTTGCGTAGAGAGGGGGATAGGTAGCACAGTTGCCGTTACCCCCATTGCAGTAGAGGCATGGACATCGTCGTGGTGGAATGACTAGGGTCATGTCGAATCGTACCATGGCTCTTACGCCCCCGTTTACTGTGCACGGTCGTGTCCGTCCCATCATTGGGAATGGGTGTCGTGGCAGGGGCCCGCGTGACTCCCAATTGTGCCCGAGGCCTTGGCATGGCCCTCAAGCGAGGCGGAAAGATGTAATGACGTTATGAGGGCTCGGACGAGGCGAAGACTGCTCCCGAGGGGTCGGCCCGGCTCGAGGCCTTACGGTAGGGCTCGGGCGAGGCGGAGATCGCATCCGAGGGGTCTGCCTTGCCCGAGGCCTTTTAAGTTGGATCGGGCGAGGCGGAGATTACCCTTAAGCCTCGGGAAGTAAGTGTAGGCACATTGTTTACTACTTTTGGCTAGGTACCCCTGACATTGGTACCCGACACTATCAAACTGCTGAACACGGATAGTTTCTGAAAATAAGCCTAAGGATATTTTCTAACATGAGCTCTTTACTGTCTACCGACACTTGAAAAGATACCTTTGATCCTGTTAGTTTGAACAATAAGATAAGCCAACTTGGTTTGCAATTATAAATTTAGCTAAGTCATCATTTGCTTTACAATATCTTGCAGGCTGGTATGGTTGAGTTCAAGAGAGGCAAATTTAGCTGTACAAGAGATTTGATTATGAGTGATCCTCTATGTTGCACTGATCCGAGGACAATGAGTATTACATTTCACCAAGATTATTTCTGAGGCATGGTTCACATACCAAACAATGCCTATACAAGGTCCATGTAAATTCGATCCTTTATGACTTCTTAGCTTATTAGAAGTCGCTCTTTTCCAATTGGTGAAAGTGTAGTCAACATTATCACATCACAATGTTGTTGCATATTTTTGCATATCGTTACATCAACAGGCAGTCGGACATATATTTAGTAACTTTGTTCCTACTTCCTAATCTCCAAGCCATATGGAAGGACTCAATACTTTAATCATCTCTTTGTCCTGCGGACTGGCTCCTCCAGCGAAGGCGCGGCAAACGCCTGGTTTTCTAGTATAACATTACGTTCCAGGAGACGCAACTGGAAACTCAGGATCACTAAGCTCAAAATAGCACACCTCTTCTATATAAAAAAATACTAGCATTTCTGCAAGCCCCATGGAAATTGACGTCCTACAATCAGATATAAGAACACAACTATACTTTAGTTCTCATGTTTCAAGGAAAATGGCAGATGTAAGTACATCAAATACATAACTACGAAAAATGAAAATTACCAGATCGCTAATGGTTGATATTTTGAAATCTATTGCATTTTTCACGGACGCATAATAAAGTAATGTGGTCTTGGACAATACATCAATACATATTACACACCAACGCGTACATAGGAAAATAAAACTGTAAAGAAAAAATAATTAAATAATATAAATAGAAAATGTAAAAATAAAAAATAATGTAAAAGAAAACAACAAAATAAGGGTCTCAACTTATACCATGTCACATTTGGCAAAATCAATATCTGAATGAATTTCACGAAGGTCTTGTTCAATGGCAGCAGAATTCACAGATGAAAATGATTGTACTGCAACACAGATGGATTTCTCAAAAACAATGTCCTTGCCACTGAAGGACCTAAAACGGTGACCAGAGGAGATGAATAGGAGCCTCAAATTTCTTTTAAAAATTTAGGCCGCTGTCCCAAATCACTGCCAAACACGTGAACCAAACACTGTGATGTGCACGACCCAAAAAGTTGGTGGATGTTCTTTAGAAACATAATGAGACACCACAAAACAAGTGAACCGCTTGCCGAACCGAAGGACTGAAAATGGGATACTCAACTCTTTTAGAGGAGAAACGAGTTTCTAAATCTAAAATACCAAAGTCAACTGATGGCAAGAATGCCTGAATAGGTTCCGTGGATCGATGGAAGTCCAACGCAAAAAGAAGAACGTGAAACGGAAGTCAAACGCGCAAACCGTAGACGAAATAATGAGCCGAGAATTATAGACCGGAAGGCCGACACCAGAAATTCTGGGAGAGAGAAGGAGAGAGAAGACCTTGAACTCTCAACCGGGAGTACTATTTCAAACAATAATTTAATACTCCAATGATTAGCCAATGAAGCTTGTAGTAAATCACGGATGGAAGAACAAAGCCAAAGACCAATCAAAAACGTTCACAGGACTCAAAAGCAAGAACGAGCTGCTGCACTTGCTTGCCGCCGGAGGAAACTGGGAGCGATGCTCTCTGGATTTGATGATAGGTCCACCAACTGGTGATACTCCGAACTTACAGGCACAACAAGCTAGCCGGAAAACAGAGGGAGGGAGACAGACGCGAAGCTCAGAGAGATAGCCATGGCGGCCTGACAACGCGCCCTGCAGCTGGACGAACGGACGGAGCGCTGGGACGAGGCAAGTAAACGGGGTTCCAGGGGAAAGGCGCGAGCGCGGCTCTGGAGTGCACGCACGGCACCAGAATGCCGGCGCTGGTAGCGCTGCTGCAGGACCCCACAAGAACGCACCCGCACACGACGAACAGAGAAGCTGCTAGAACGAACTGGAGAAGTGGGCGACCAAAAAATCGAACCAAACTCGACTAAATCAAGGAAATTCGCTCTCAAACTTTGCACAGGTGATCTTCGTGGGGTTGGTGAGCTCTCCCAAAAGAATCATGGCTCGAACCCAACTCAAATTCCACGAAATTCAGATCATGGCAAAAAACACGAAATATTCCAAAAAAATGAAATCGCTCGATTTCTTCGTGCTCGTGTCGAATTAATTCAATTCTCTTGGTAGATAAGCTTAAGACATGTCCTTGCACGAATCAGAGAAAAAGAACGAACTAAATCGGTCTTAAACCGACGAATTGAAGCAATAAGGAAAGGGGGGGAAACGAAAAACACAGAGGGGCGAAAATCACACCCGGAGGACGAAAGGAGAATTCAGGCCTCTATTCTCAACTCGAAAACCTTAGTATTATATAACCATAAATTTTAGTTGCAGACATCTCTCAAGAACACTAAGGGTGTGTTTAGATGGAAAAAGTTGGGGTGAAAAGTTACCGTAGCACTTTTCGTTGTTATTTGGTAAAATTTGTCCAACCATGGATTAATTAGACTCAAAAGATTCGTCTCGAACTTTACAGACAAACTATGCAATTAGTTTTATTTTTTACCTACATTTAATGTTTCATGCATGCGTTTAAAGATTTGATGTGATGGGTGGAAGAGGAAATATTTTAGGATACTGTAGCCAAGTGAACGCGGCCTAAGAGAGAGAAAAAAAAACATAGGAAAAATGAAAAACAAAAAATGAGGAGAGATGAGAGGGTTTGGAGAGCCCTCTCTCTTATGAAGAGGCTATTACACATACCTCTAAATGCCCTTAGATATTTTAAAGCGAACCATCTAGCCTAAGAGTATTATAATCTAACTCAATTTCTGTCGATCCGACAGCCACACGTCTTTCATCACTTTGCTTCACCTTGATGCAAGTTCCACAATGACGCCAAATGCTGCCGCCGATTCTTGCCAAAACCGCACCTGAGTTTTGAGGACAAACCTGTGAAACCCTCCGTCGGTGGTTTTGAGGCCTAAACCATCAAACCGCTCGCGAGTAGCGTACTCCATACACATCCCCCGCTCCTCAACACCCGGCCGCCAAGTCTTCTAGAGCCTTCGCTCGACTTGCTCGACCGCCGTTTTGACTTGGTTAACACGACCACTCCTCTATGTATACTTACACTTGTCGATGTTCCAAGTGTCAACCACCGCGGCTAGTCACCCGACTTCTCTGGTCCCTCAATCCAAGCCTCCAGCATCTATCCTTCACCACTCCCGGTCCCTCGGCACAAACCTGCTTCACCTTCACCTTCGCTGTCGACCATCATCTCTGAGCTCTATGTCTGCACACCATAAGTCAAGAGATAAGTTGCACAGCACACTCACGCCATAGTTAGTTCAAAAACTCAACCCGAAGCGCCAGCTCGTTGACAATCACTTATCACAAACTCGAACCACAAGGATACATATCAACCTTGTGTTTGCAATCTCCCCTTGATGAGTGTATTGTCAGCACTAACACATGAAAGCTGAGAGTAAGCACAGAAGAAGAGGAAGAAGATAGAGAACTCATCCAAATGACCAATAGCCAAATAAAAGTCAAAACCAAGTCATTTCAAATTAGCAAAACTTAGCCCCCAAAGACATGGGCAACGGTTCGATGCAACCAAGCAAAACACAGCTAGCCCTCAAGAAGAGGCAAAACGGGCTCAACACCACTAGCAAAACTCAAAGCACAAGTTAAAACCCAAAAAACTGCTACTCCCTCTAGAAGAGGCAAAGGCTCAACATAACTAGCAAAAGAACTCAAAACCAAATCAGGCTCAAATGTACAACTCCTCCTGAACAAATGCAATCTCACAAATGCATTCACTCTCAACATTCTCCCATTGATGTGTGGAACAATTCTCCTCCTTGTTGACACCTGCACTTATCAAGCTAAAGCCCAAGACTGCAACTCCCCCTCAGGAAATGCTATGAAAATGCACAGGGATGCAAAAAATGCAGAAACTTAAGGAGTATATCATTCAAAATGAAAGAATGCTTTGAGGGATACTATCATGTGAGTAAAGCAATTAATCTGAAAGCTATAGCAGATGCTCAAGCTGATCATAGGATACAAATGTGAATTGCAAAGCATTTTGAGCCAATTTTAGTCTTGAGAAAACATTCACCACATAATTAGCACTGAGCATGTATAAGCAGGAAATCAATAAGTGCTTTCAAATCTATGCAAGGTGAACTACCTGAAGCAAGTGTCTAATCATTATGCCACGAAATGAATTCAAAACTTGTGTTTTGCATCAAAATTTTCATTAGATTTATTTTTCACAAGTAAGATATAAGGCATGTGATTGTGAGAGGTTGTAAGTACTATCTTGCCTAACTTTTTGACCAGGCAGAGCCTATGTCAAGAGACAATGAGAAGCTCAGAGCATCGGTCTCGGTCATACACTACACTACTCAAGTTCAACTCAAATGCAATGAGAAGCAGTCTTGATACAGTGATGTGTGATAATGGAAACCCCCTTGATCTTTCTATTTGAATTAACTAGGAGCAGTGTTTTCCTAAACGCTAAACGGTAAACCGTCGGTCACCTGCCGTTTAGCCATTATTCGGGCTAAACAGTTCATTAAACGGGCTAAACGGCCAATTAAACGGGCTAAACGGAAGACTAAACGAAAACGGCGTACCACTATGTAACATTTACATGGTGTTTAAAAGGGCTAAATGGCCATTTAGGCGAACAGTGACTAGGAGTCAAAATTTTAGCTAGATATCATTGGAGTAAATCAAGTGGAAGCGAAAGACTCCAAGACTAAGACATAGCAACCTAGCATAAACATGATAGAACCAAGATCTCACACATCCTACACATGCTAGGAGGTAGACTCAGTGGTGAACTAATTTTGTAGATTTAGCTATTAGAGACCAAGTTCACATTGAAAACAGACTTAGCTTATTACAAGTGTAACATATGATCAAAAGGAGCCTAAGCTAGCCATTCCAACATCATGTATCACATAGGCATCTATCACAAAGAGCATAATCTCATTCTTAAGGATATACACATGAAGCTCATGATGCATTATAATACATGATGCAATGCATAAAATGTATGATACAAAGCCAAAACAAAGACTAAACTAGAAAAGCAAGAAAAACAAAACTAATGTACAAGATCCAAAGCTTCCCTCCTCTAAAAAGGGAAGCAAACACCCAACTCCCCTTGCAAGCGGTCAAAGGTTGGTAGGTCGAGGGGATTGTGAGGATATCTGCAAGCTAGTTTTGGGTATCAATGTGGCAAAGTCAATGTCCCCTTTCTCATAGTGGTCGCGTAGGAAATGAAAGCAGGCATCTATGTGCTTGGTTTTGGAATGTAGAATAGGGTTCTTTGCCACACTTATAGCATTGGTACTATCGCAAAGAAGTGGGACTCTATCTATGCTCAACCCAAAATCTCTCAGGGTGTAAATCATCCAAAGCAACTAGGAACAACTACTAGCGACTGCTACATACTCAGCTTCGGTGGTGGATTGCGCTATGCTAGATTGCTTGCAAGAGGACCAAGAAACCAATGAAGGTCCCAAGAACTGACAAGTACCAGAAGTTGACTTACAATCCAAGCGAGACCTAGCAAAATCCGCATGAGAATAGCCACAAAGCGAAAGAGTCAAAGAAGAGGAATACCAAAGACTGAACTCAGGTGTGAAACGAAGGTACCTCATGATCCTCTTAACCGCCTGTTTGTGGGAAGTGCGCGCTAAAGCCTAAAAACGAGTGCATAGACACACTGCAAAGTGTATGTCTGGCCTCATAGCCGTTAGGTATAGGAGCGAGTCGATCATGCTCCTGTACTCCTTCTGGTCCATGGGCTCGCCATCCTCATCGGCATCCAACGCCGTTGTGGTTGTTGACGGTAGATAAGTGTCATTTTTAACCGTCAACATAGCATGAAATAGGACATAAATATAAATATCATCTAGCTATAGGGGTTACACTGACAAAATTCCACGAGTTTTGGTGAATATCTATTTTTTGCAGGAGGTTATCAGGAAATGACCAAAGAAGGCCCAAATGTCATGATTACATAGAGAGAAAAGACCCACGCATGTGAAGGAAGACTCTAGAAGACACGAGAAGGCACCAGAACGAACGGGAGGCCAATCTACCACGGTGGCAGGGCGCCCGTCCACCTATGTGGACCAATCAGGTCTAATCTTGCGGATCTTGCCCCCCACCACCTTTGAGGATAAATCTACACCGTGTATCAAGGTTGGTTTGGTCTGACGGCCGTGGTGCATTTGAGGAGGCTATATAAACAGCCCTAGACCCTAGGGTTTCATCCATTATTCATTGATCAATTCATTCAGTTGATTGAGAGGTGTCCTTTGAAAGGATAACCTCTCCTTCATACACCAGGAGGATTAGGTCTAGACTCTCCAATGTAGTAGCTAGAGAGAGAGGGGGTCGAGTTGGGCTCTTGCTCAAGGTTCTAGATCTAGTCTTGGAGGCTTGGTAAAGCCTTGTATCTTCACTTCAACATTTTGTAAGACTTATACTTATTTCCTTATTTACATGGCTATGCTTACTTTGAATATATCTTGCTAGTTGAGTTCATCAATGCTTTTGTGCGCTAGTTCATAGAGCGCTTAGCCTTCTAGTTTGTCGACTAGGCTAGGTAGTCGAGCTTCTATAAGCATGGTGCTTACACGATGCTCTGCCTATGAATACACCCTGTTCCCTGGTTGTATGATAGTTATGGGAGGTGACAGCCCCGTCCATATTAAATCGAGCAGGTTCTTAAATTGTAGGATTGTAGTCACATCAGTAGAGGTATCCTTTGTGATACTCTTTCCTTTCTAATGGCGTCTTGAAGTGCACAAGAGTACGGTAATTCTTAACATAGTTGGGTTTACTTTAACCATGTGATAAGAGTATCATAGGAATCTACCTTACCTGTTGACTTCCGAAGTTAACTAGCTTATCCTTGATGACCTATCCCCTGTGTGTCTTATTGCATAACTCCTATTATTACTTTTATCCCCTGCTCTAGCTGTGCTAGTATGTTGGTTAGTAGTCTTTCCATTGCTATCCATTAAGTCTTTACTCCATTGTTTCCCTGGGTAAAATATAAATAATGATACCTAGAATACTCCTGGTAAAATACTATAATGGTATATTCTATGCGCTTGTGGAATCCTTCATAGTTTATTTGCACTTAATAAATACCAACAAACATTTTTGGCGCCATTGCCAGAGAAACAATTAGCGTAAAGATTTAGATGATCAACATACCACTAGCTTTAGTAGGATTACCCCTTGTTCTATTGATTGTGGAATAGACAAGACATTAGATGCTATTTTGACCTTCCTACAAGATTCCACAGGAAAAGAAAAGATTCCACAAAAGAGACATTGAAGAACCCATGGTGCCTGTACATTCATGATTCATCAACATAAGAACCCTGCCATCTCATAGGTTTGTGAATACACATATATATTATTCTAACCATGTGTACATTAGAGAAAAGGTCGTCATCACAAGAATTCAAATTACATCTCAAGCGACAGACATAAATGTTGCACCACTCACAAATTCCATCTTGTGAGTCATGGTAAGTATGATCAAGAAACGTGAGATAGTCTTGCTCATGGACTTTAAACTTGATGAGTAGTTATCTCTTTAATTTTTGCATTCCATTGCATGTTTACTTTTAACAATCCATGTATCCACTCTGTTTAGTTTAATATGTTTTCTCATTCACTGCATGTTTAGTCCCTTGCATGCATCCATATCATTTGCATCTAAAAAGAGAAAGAAAAAAATCCTCACCATGATCATGCTTTGACATCTCAATTTGAGTTAATCTCTATAATGCTTTCATGCTACCTTTTATCTGCTATAGTATGCTTTGGTTTGGAAGTACTAGCTATACTTCTAGAGGCTTTTAAATTAAGCATGGTGCTTAGGTTAAATAGTCTTCCTTAATTGAATTAGCCATGAAGTCTACTTTGGTTATTGAACTAAAAATTACTAGTGTAGACATTGGTTATTTTGTTGGACTAACCCCTGCAGAAAATTCACAAATACAATTTGGGTAAGTCAAGGGATGAACTCACATCTGGGATGAAGCAAGGCATATGTTGAACTCCACAAAATACACGGCTCATTCATCATCCATGGAAGAACTGTAAGTATCAAATATCACTCCCTTTATCTTTTGCTACAAGTTACCTTTGCCTTGAAACATGTTAGAGTGCCATGAAATAAAAAAATGTAAAATAAAATAAATAAAACCTATGCTAAGAGTCACTCAAAAGCTATCTTTTTATTAGCATAGATGTAATTCAAATAAATTGTGGAAACTAACCCCTACATTAAATTTGTTGCAATCCTTCGGGTATGTGTCCACTAACATTTTACAGGAAAGAAAGAATTTATGATGTGCCTGCTCATAGTTTGGCATGAACCTGGCAAAGCACCACTTCAGTAATAGAATAAAGGAGACGAGTGCCATACAACAGGATCGACATTAATAGCACTCACTCAAAGGAAGCGGATAAACAAAGAGACATGTCATGAGCAATGTTGAAGATATCCTAGCATTGAGTCTTCAAAAAACTCGGGCTAGGATGTCAATGAGAAGCAAAGTGCAGCTCACCTCAAATCAGCAAATCTGAGGCCTGCTCTGATTATCTTTGAAGACACCATCTTGCATCTCAGTAGAAGGATAAGAATGATGATGCCATTATAAGCATGGCATGCATCCTTGTGTCAACAAAACATCAATCAAGGGTTAACTATTGGCTAAGTTCTAATAAAAGACCATAAACAACTACGATTGCAAGATGATGTCCTCAAAGCCATTGGAGATAAAGCCTACATGCAAATACCAATGAAGTTCCTTTCTCGACCATCAAGACGGATGTCATATCATTAATTGAATAATTCTTCGCCATGCCGCTAGAAGACCATCAAGGGGAACTCGAGTCTGCATCTCCAATGAACACCAATTTATTGACCAAGACTTAACAAAAATCAACAATGGGTGATGAAGAAAGAAGAGCATGCAACTATCTGCATCATCATCTCCTGGATCGGATAATCCAAAGAAAAGATGAATGCAAGGGAGAAGTCTTGCTCAACGGACCTAAAATCATGAGCTCTCTGTCTGAGGACATGGAGTTACAACACACTCTAAGGGATGATTCAACATTCAGACTTGACTTGAAGTGTCGAGCGACAGCAAGGTTCAAGCTTGGGGAAGGAAGGTGAAACAATCTCGATTTTTCTCGAAGGGAAAATCCACAGATACGATTTATAATGCAGTAGATTACGAGAGCAATCCATCACATTATCAATTATCAGTTGATATCATAGTCATACATCGTAGATTTACATGTTACAAGGCTTTACAACACTAGTTAACACACCTATTACAGCGATTAATCTAGTGGAAACACACACACATCTTCATCAAAGTCGTTGTAGCGCATTAGCGGGTGAAGGCTCCTCCTTCACAGCAGTCATCAGAGTTGGCGTAGAATGTCAGCGGGCGTTGACTCCATCTTCTCAACCACACTTGAGCATAGGCACGAGACCATCTACTCCTAATCCAAGTCCTCGTGGTCATCGTAGATTTCGTCCAAACCTGTCCAAAATCTATCAGTACGATTTGTACTGGCCACTGTCTCCCACCCTATGCTTTTGCGTATGCGTTGTGGTAAGTGGAATGCAAGGGCAGAAGAAAAGGCCTATATATGGCTGTAGGTTTCCTATGCAAGTTCAACAAGATTTTATAGTAATAGTTCATCAAGTTTTAATTCATCTCATCCACACGTTCTCCCATCCCATCACACACATCTCACCACACTCTCACACTCTCTAGGCGGCAAGGACGACACCCGCTCGTACCTTGCCTCAATGGCCAAAGCCGGATCCAACACCAAAACCAGGGGAAAGGTAAAAAGGACTCCTCTCTCTAGTCAAGTGAAGCGTAGGTCATAGGAATGTCCATATCCGCGGACGCGGCTATATGTATAGATCAGTCAACTCTGCAGAGTGTGTACACCTGGAAATCCACAAGATCACCATCATCGGCGGTGCCCCGCCTAGGCTGATGCCGACTGCCTCCCAACCGATACGGTACCACCCTACCACTGAGCCCTGGGCCACCCCGGAGTCCACCGAAACGCTGAGACTGTGAGATGTAGTTCCGGGCCCCCAAGGTCACTACGCTATCTTAGGAGGGTGTGGGTCCCCATGCCCGTACCTCCCTACACTATCACCTTCCAACCTAGTAGCAGTGGCACCGCCCTAGTCAGTCGGGTAATCGTCTCCCGCCCATCGGGAGCGAGTGGTGTGCACGAAGGGTCCTATGATTCCGGTTCTCAAGACATACCAGTCCTTAGGGGGACCGGACAGGATATCTTCTTAAGGGGATAACCAACACCCCGTGCCACGATGGCACCTCCACCGGGGATAACCAACACCCCGCCTGCTCACACATTGTTGATATTTGGTAACGCAATTAGGAAATAGGATCCGCAAGCGCACGGATATCGGTGAGCACTTCACCCGAGATGTTATCCTGGGTATCGTATTTATATTTTTACCTTTAGGAGAAAGAGTGCATCTGACTAACCAAATCTATTACTACTAACCTTTAGGCTACAACCACTATGATTCGATGTGAGTGATGTATAGAGAAGACTACAACCGCACTCTTCTTCTAACCTTGGTAAGGATGATCTACTATTCTATTGGGGGGGTTTACGGAATCTAGACACCACAAAGGATGTTCAACCCGCACCTATAAACCCTATCGATCCTGCTAACGGGATATGGAATACAAAGGTAACTCGGAATTGTCATGTTCCTCGCTACTACCACGGTCCGGCTAGACGAGGGGATATCTATGAGTATCCTAGCTTAAACACCACGTTTACGCTAGAGATGATTACTCTAAACTCTACGCGAAGAGATCAAAGTAAACTCATAAACCAAAGAACAATAAAACAAAGAACTTACTAGAATTTAGAAGTCGAAATACTGAAGAATCCTGAGAACAAGCCTCGGGTTAGAAGAACTTGCTCCCGCAGGTATAACCTCGGAGTAGATACCGACAGGCCGGCTTCCTCCGATCTACACCTCCACTCTATCTCTCTCAATCTAGTAGAACTAATTCTACTTTCACATTGGATGCTAAGCCCTAAGAGGTGGGAACCCTAGAGGGAACCTCTCTCTCTAAACCCTAACTAGAGATATGCAACTGAATAATGAATTGGGGTCTTCTCCACCAGGGGTCAGGAGCCTTGCTTATATAGCCCTTTTGGATGAATCTGGACCGTCGGATCAAACCGACCTTCATCCTACGGTTTTCCTTGATCCTCAAAGGCGGTGGAGCATAATCCGCGAGACTCGACCTGATTGGTCCTGGGGGCAGGGCGGGCGCCCTAGGGCACAGGGCGGGCGCCCTATGTCTGGCCCCGTTACGGCTCCCGTTCGTTCCCGTGGCTTCTGGAATCTTCTAGATGTAAGATAATTACGTGTTCGGTTAATATCCCGTCATTAATCCGACATGTGGGCCTTTCTTCCGTATTTCCTGATAACCCCCTGCAGAAATAGATAAACAGCAAAACTCGTGGAATTCTGTTAGATCAAACCCTAATTCTAGGTGTTGCTTGCATATAGGTCCTTTTCTTTATTTATTTGATGGTTATAATTGATACTTAAGAACCGTCAACAAACACCCCTATACTTAGGCTTTTACTCGTCCTGGAGAAAAGGTTGGTTAATAAAACATCTAGGGTTGAAACATTCTTTCATACCTGCAGGGTGTTGTAAAAATCCACTGTGCACTTATAGTCAGGGAAATATATGGTCAGAGTAAAGAGCCTTTCTTCTTCTTAATCCCTATCACTTGGAGTTTTTACATATTTTTGAAAAGAAAAACTTAGCATACCTTTATCCTCATAGGTGCTCTCAGAGTCACTCATTATCTTTTATATTTCTCTCTGAGGCTGTTTTGATTTTGCAAAAATAATTCTTTAAGCATACATACCTTGCATTTATTGTATGGTCAAAACCGGATCCGAGGAGAAGAATGACATACTCTTAGATCAAAGATTTTGAAAATTAAAAACTTGTCACTCTTACTGGCATATTGCTTATTAGAGGGACCATGGGCTATCATTTTCTTTCCATCATATTTTTATCATATCTCATTTTTTTCATTTTGGGTGGATACCGAGGTACCCCTAATTCTACTGCCGGACACTTGTCCATTTTTTCCACGAGGTTATCGAGCACTTGCTCCTTTTTATTTCCTCGATATATTTATAATTTTGCATAGCCCATGCCTCTAACGCAATAATACTTCGGAAGAGTGAATCTTTCTGAATAAAAATGTCTTGATCTTAGGAGTATGATAAATCTCTCAACAAGGGTCTAACTTGTTTTGAACAAACTCAATACAAAGCAGATAGCTTTAATTAATATTTTCATGTTTAGCAGGCATATAAAACTTGAGGATGGTAGCTATAATTTTGAGATTTTTAAAACAAATTCTCCAAGCAATAAAGATACTAAGAATAAGGTACTCATACCCTTACCATCTCTTATTCCACAATGACTTTTAGCAACACAGGGTTTTGAAATAATTTTAATAATTGCAGGTTTTCAGGAAATATCACAGAGTGAGATTGATCATGATTATAAGCATTTTTATCCTTTTAATTTATCATGTTTAGAGAGAAAAAATTCTGCACAAACTAAGGTGAGTGTGTAAGTGTGTAATAAAAGTGTGCAGAGTGTGTACCTGGTTCATGGAGTGGTGCGATCGAAGTGTGTGTGACATGTCAGGGAATCTCCCCCATACTTGTTTTCTGCTTTCTTGCACAAAAGTAAAGTAGAGACACACAAGACATACTAATAATAATCTTTATTAATCTTGAGGCATTTATTACAACCGAATAATAATAATAACCGAATATAATAGATCTAAACTGATTATAAGCGAACCTAATCGAATCTAATAATAACTAAGACATATATAGCCCCAAGATCTAATCTAGATAGCTCAGCGACGCTCACGCCTCCTAAGACTATGCTCTAACTCATCGATCCTCTTGTTGGCATCGGGCTTTAATTTTTAATTGGAAGGTAAAAATTGATCACGTCTATTTCTTCTAATTCTTTATTGGGCTCTAAAAATAATTTAAGACGTTGACCATTTACCTTGAATAACGTACCTTCGTCATTTTGAAGTGTGATAGCTCCGTGGGATGATGAATGAATTACCTTGAATGGTCCTTCCCATTTACTCCGGAGTTTTCCATGCCCGAAAAGCTTCACCCTGGAATTAAAAAGTAATACCTTATCTCCGGGTGAGAACTCCTTCTTCTTGATCCTCTTGTCATGCCATCTCTTGACTCTTTCTTTGTAGATCTTTGAATTGTGATATGCTTTCTCCCGCCATTCTTCTAACTCTGATAATTGCATTCTTCTATGTTTTCCGGCGATATCTAGGTCCATATTCCATCTTTTTATGGCCCAGTGTGCCTTGAACTCAAGTTCAACAGGTAGGTGACAGGTCTTTCCGTACACCAATTGGTATGGAGACATTCCAATTGGGGTTTTGTATGCTGTCCGGTAAGCCCAGAGTGCATCGGGTAACTTGTCCTTCCATGCCGTTCCCATCTCGTTCACCGTCTTCTGAAGAATGTTCTTGATTTGCTTGTTAGAAGTCTCTGCTTGGCCACTTGTCTGAGGATGATAGGGAGTAGCGACATTGTGATGGATTCCATGTCTTGATAGATAGTGCTCGAAGCGCTTGTCAATGAAGTGTGATCCTCCATCACTTATCACTATCCTGGGGACTCCAAATCTTGGAAATATGATTTCCTCAAACATCCTCTTCGAACTGATATTGTCGGCATGTTTGCAAGGTAGTGCCTCTACCCACTTGGAGACGTAATCAACCGCCACCAAGATGAACTCACACTTCTTAGATGGGGGAAATGGACCCATGTAGTCTATTCCCCAGACATCAAAGAGTTCAATCTGAAGGTTGTTGGTGAGTGGCATGGCATCCCTTGTATTTATGTTTCCGTGCCTTTGACATGGCCCACATCTTCTGATATATTGCTTCGTGTCATCGTACATTGTAGGCCAGTAGAATCCACATTGCCAGATCTTTGAATGTGTACGGAATGCTCCATAGTGACCTCCGTATGGTGATGAGTGACATCTGTCGATGATCTTCAATCCTTCCTCAGTGGTCACACATCTTCTAAGTAGGCCATCAGCGCATACTCGGAAGAGATATGGCTCATCCCATATATGTGAACGACTTTCCTGAATAAGCTTCTTCTTGTTTGCTCCGGGTGGTACATAACCTGAAACCATAAAATTAACAATATCTGCATACCAGGGGTCAGATCTGTTAATTCCATAGAGCATGTCGTCCTGGAGTGAATCATTAATGGGTGTTTCCTGTGGATCCTTAAAGTACATTCTAGACAAGTGATCAGCAACAGAATTTTCTACTCCCTTTTTATCTTTTATTTCTAAGCCAAATTCTTGGAGTAATAAAATCCATCTGATTAAGCGAGGTTTAGCATCTTTCTTAGTGAGCAAATATTTTAGTGCAGCATGATCAGTGTAAACAATTATCTTAGCTCCAACTAAATAAGATCTAAATTTATCAATGGCAAAAACAACAGCCAGAAGCTCTTTTTCAGTGGTTGCATAATTAAGTTGAGCTCCTGTTAAAGTTTTACTTGCATAAGCAATTGCATGATGCTTTTTATCTTTAGTTTGTCCCAAAACTGCCCCCACAGCATAATCACTAGCATCACACATAATTTCAAAAGGCAACGACCAATCAGGGGGTTGAATGATTGGTGCAGAGATGAGTGCTTGCTTTAATAAATTGAAAGAATTTAGACATGCATCATCAAATTCGAAAGGAGCATCCTTGGCTAGCAAAAGAGTAAGTGGTCTCGCAATAAATGAAAAGTCTTTTATAAATCTGCGATAAAAACCAGCATGGCCAAGAAAACTTCGAATTCCTTTTATATTCACAGGTGGAGGTAGTTGTTCAATTACTTCAATTTTAGCTCTATCTACCTCAATACCTCTTTCAGACACTAGGTGTCCTAGCACTATTCCTTCTCTAACCATAAAATGACATTTTTCCCAATTAAGGATTAAGTGCTTTTCTTCACATCTTTGCAAAACCTTGTCTAAGTTCTCAAGACAACTATCAAAAGTTTTTCCATAAACTGAGAAATCATCCATGAAAACTTCCATAATCTCTTCAATCATATCAGAAAATATAGACATCATACATCTTTGAAAAGAAGCTGGTGCATTACATAACCCAAAAGACATTCTACGATAAGCATACGTTCCATATGGGCATGTAAAAGTGGTTTTGCTTTGATCATTAGGATGGATAGGGATCTGGTGATATCCTGAATATCCATCTAGAAAACAGAAAAACGAGTGTTTTGCTAACCGCTCAAGCATCTCATCTATAAAAGGCAAAGGAAAATGATCCTTTTTCGTGGCTTTATTAAGTTTTCTATAGTCTATGCACATCCGCCACCCAGTGACGGTGCGTTGCAGAATTAGCTCATTCTTATCATTAGTAACAACAGTCATGCCTCCCTTTTTAGGCACAACTTGAACAGGGCTTACCCACTCACTATGCGGCACAGGATATATAATCCCTGCATGCAGCATCTTTATAACTTCTTTTTTAACTACCTCTCTCATCGCGTTGTTAAGTCTACGTTGAGGCTCTCGAGAGGGTGTAACAGAAGGATCTGTCGGAATACGATGGGTACAAATCATAGGACTGATTCCTGTGAGATCTTGAAGTGAGTAGCCGAAAACAGAGTGGTGTTTTTCAAGAATGGTCATTAATCGCAGAGTTTGCTCCTGAGTGAGTTTATTACTAACAATCACAGGAAACTCTGGATTATTGTTTAGGAAAGCATAGGTAAGACCGGGTGGTAAAGTTTTAAGTTCTATGGGGGGTCTAGGTGTTTCTGCAAACTCATCTAAGGGTTCAGGTTCAGAAGGTTCGGCCTCTTCTTCAGTGAAGAAGGGGGCTTCCTCTTCTAAGTCTGGATCATCTAAAAGTTCTAGAGATGCAGCCTTTACCTCCTCCATAGGATCAGGCAAAAGATATGGCTCGGTCTTATTATTCAAGGAGTGAGTTATTGTAATTGGAAGTTTAAAATCCTTTCCCAAGGAAATGTGGAGCTTTCCAGTTTGACTTTCATAAAGGAGTCTTCTAAAAGGTTGATCCAGACTTAGAAGAGGACATTAATAATTCCAAGACTGGGGACTAATCGTCCCGAAGATTCCTTTATGACCTTTGTTGTGGGGGTTAAAACAAGTTTCCCAAATAAATTAAGTGCAAAAGCTTCGGACATAATATTGATCCCCACAACAGGATTATAGAGAGCGTTAAATTGATCAGAATTATAAGCACAGCGTATAGTTATAGAGGGTGTGTCCACTCGGATTACTTCAGAGGAAAGCTCTGACTCCTCTAACCATTCGCTACTCATGACTGAGATAAGCTCTCTCAATTGATATTCACTTGGTAAACAAATGCTAAATTGGCCGTTTTGGGGTCGGTCTATAGAATGGTAGTTTGAAATGTTTCCAAAATCGACAAAGAGATCGGATTCTATGTCTAGCATGAAATCAGATGGTAGAATTTCTTCCTTTTGTGGCTCAGAACCTGGGATAGCTAAAGTAGATGAAAAATTTGGCAGAGTGTCTACTTCGGCTTCGTAGGTTTTATCATGGAGGGCATTATCCATCTCAGCTTCTAGGATTCTATTCAAGATCCCCTTAGCTTCATCAGTAGGGATACGAAAGAAAGAACCTCTAGCCATAGTACGCAGCATTTGTTTATTATCTTTCTGAAGACCTCGAAAAAAGTGAAATAAAAGAACAGTGTCTTCAAGCAAAAGTTTTGGACCAGATTCTAAAAGATCAGAAAAACGTTTCCAGGATTTCCCCAAAGTTTCATTATCTTTTTGTTTAAAAGATAGGACTTCGAGTCTAAGGTCACCAGTACGGTCAAGGAAATAAAAATCTAGACAAAAGTTGGCTCTTAAAACTCCCCATTCACCTTGCTGTTGACTTACCTTCTGACTATACCATCGTCTAGCTTCTCCTCTTAAAGAAAAAGGAAAAAGCTTCCAACGTAAAGTCTTATCAGAGATGCCATCAATGCGAAGACAATCGCATGTCTGCTCAAAATCTCTAATATGAAGGTAAGGGTTTTCGTCTTCCTTTCCCGAAAAAGATAAATTTTGAATCATCGCAATCAACCTTAAACTTAACTTATACTGGGATGTTTGGATAGGCTGTGATGACTCCCATGGTAAAAGGTCAGTTGCTGAAGGTGTTGCGGCATCAAAGATAGATATAGAACCTTGGTTTTCCATTTTTGGTAAAAAGAAAAAGAAAGAATGAAAAAGATAAGAAAATAAAAAGTATGAATACAAGCTAGTAGTAAGACTCAAGGTTATCTCAGCAAACCGTCTTTCTCCCCGGCAACGGCGCCAGAAATGCTTGTTGATATTTGGTAACGCAATTAGGAAATAGGATCCGCAAGCGCACGGATATCGGTGAGCACTTCACCCGAGATGTTATCCTGGGTATCGTATTTATATTTTTACCTTTAGGAGAAAGAGTGCATCTGACTAACCAAATCTATTACTACTAACCTTTAGGCTACAACCACTATGATTCGATGTGAGTGATGTATAGAGAAGACTACAACCGCACTCTTCTTCTAACCTTGGTAAGGATGATCTACTATTCTATTGGGGGGGTTTACGGAATCTAGACACCACAAAGGATGTTCAACCCGCACCTATAAACCCTATCGATCCTGCTAACGGGATATGGAATACAAAGGTAACTCGGAATTGTCACGTTCCTCGCTACTACCACGGTCCGGCTAGACGAGGGGATATCTATGAGTATCCTAGCTTAAACACCACGTTTATGCTAGAGATGATTACTCTAAACTCTACGCGAAGAGATCAAAGTAAACTCATAAACCAAAGAACAATAAAACAAAGAACTTACTAGAATTTAGAAGTCGAAATACTGAAGAATCCTGAGAACAAGCCTCGGGTTAGAAGAACTTGCTCCCGCAGGTACAACCTCGGAGTAGATACCGACAGGCCGGCTTCCTCCGATCTACACCTCCACTCTATCTCTCTCAATCTAGTAGAACTAATTCTACTTTCACATTGGATGCTAAGCCCTAAGAGGTGGGAACCCTAGAGGGAACCTCTCTCTCTAAACCCTAACTAGAGATATGCAACTGAATAATGAATTGGGGTCTTCTCCACCAGGGGTCAGGGGCCTTGCTTATATAGCCCTTTTGGATGAATCTGGACCGTCGGATCAAACCGACCTTCATCCTACGGTTTTCCTTGATCCTCAAAGGCGGTGGAGCATAATCCGCGAGACTCGACCTGATTGGTCCTGGGGGCAGGGCGGGCGCCCTAGGGCACAGGGCGGGCGCCCTATGTCTGGCCCCGTTATGGCTCCCGTTCGTTCCCGTGGCTTCTGGAATCTTCTAGATGTAAGATAATTACGTGTTCGGTTAATATCCCGTCATTAATCCGACATGTGGGCCTTTCTTCCGTATTTCCTGATAACCCCCTGCAGAAATAGATAAACAGCAAAACTCGTGGAATTCTGTTAGATCAAACCCTAATTCTAGGTGTTGCTTGCATATAGGTCCTTTTCTTTATTTATTTGATGGTTATAATTGATACTTAAGAACCGTCAACACACATGCACCCGCCATAGGTACTTCTCTTGAGGGATGCCCAGGTCGCACCCCTCCGGCATGACTTGCCCCAAAGACTCGTCGTAGAATCCTGTCCGATCGACTCAACCCTCACCACACACCCAAGACGCACGCCAAGATCTCCCCAAGGTTATTATCTAGTTTTACCAAGTTATCGGCACCATGTGCCTTATCCACTCACGTTATCCCTTCACCAAGCATCACGTCACAGATATAATGCGTAGTGAAAGTAAAGGAGTAAGTAGTATGCGAGCGTCTAGCCTAACAGCGGGTGTGCAGGGGAATAGGTTGCGAGAAGGTAATGGCTTACAAGCAATCTACCATGCAACCTATCACAGTTCAATTGCAAGAAAGTAAAGCACTAGCATCTATATGTAGCATGTCTAATAGGTTCTACGAGGTTGGGTGGGATGTGGAACACCTGTTAAATGTCATATCCAAGATCATCTGTGCACTTGTAGTCGTACTCCTCCATGGTCCTTCCTCCATCCGCATGTCCTTTCTCCAACGGTCCCGATCCGATCTTTGGTATCCTTGACACAACTACCTCGATACGGCAACAAGCAAAAGAGCAATCAGACCACTAGACCTAGAAATACTGCAAAAAGAGAGGCAACAAGGCATAGAAAGAACAACTACACCGATAGAACACAAAAGGAAGAATGACTTAGCCCTCTCGGCGGATGTCCGATCCCCGGACCAAAGAACAGGAGTGGTGATTCGCTAAGCACAAGCTTAAGCCTTAGCCTAGCCAGTACTTCCCGGGTCGATCGTGTCGACCTGTACGGCTTAAATAGAAATAGCATAGGCCTTAGCTCATTCTAAGCAAACACCATGGCTTGTGGCTTTCAATCCAATCGTCATAGAGACTAACGAGAACCAAAAGGACTTCAAGCAAGAGAAGTTCCGTTCTCTCTCAATCCGAACGCCACTATAACTGGACGAGAACCAAGAGAGGGTGGAACGGGGAAGAGAAGAGCAGAGGCGGTCTACTTCTCCCAATACACACATCACGGTAAAAGACGAGGCATTGGAAAGGAGCGACACACAAAAGAAGACGAGTGCCCAAACAACTTGTAGGGTACCACGACCTAGGTGCACTAAATGCACTGAGACATCCCCAGGGTTCTTAGCGGTGCGATTGTCACTGCAAGAACCAATGAGACACTATGGTCTACAAGGTACAAGCATACAAGGGTTCAACACGACAGCCAAAAGATGGTAAAGACACATGATTCACCCTCCTTTGATCCACACGCCATAGCAACGACAGGAATCAAAGGAATAGAATCAAAAGAGAAACAAACACCAAACAAGCAAGGGACCCAACCCTCATCTTTCTAGATCGATGGGAATCGAGAACAAAGGAAGAGAGAGAAGAACGAAATCCGCGCTCCTTCAACCAACTCGTCACGGAACAAACGAAGGTTGGAAGAAAGGAGACACGATCCCACGATCCAAACCCACTCGTAGGGCACCACGACCATGCAACTAAGTCGGCACAAGGCTATCCCTAAGGTCCATAGCGATGCGGTTGTCACCGCTAGATCCGAAGGAACGCTATGGTCAAAGTGGCACAAGCATACGAGGTAGTTAGGATAAACAAGCGTGCAAAAGGGTAAAACCCGATGGTCATGGCGAGGCAACTCGCGGCCATGAGCTTCACCCACACTAGTTGGCTTCCGCCAGTCTTACAAAGGTTGTCTCCCAATTCCTATCCCACTAGAGAAGGTCACAGAGGGCTCGAGTGGTGCGGATGTAACCACGTCGATATCGACATCGAGTCCCAAATGACCATATCCTAGGGACAAAGATAGGAGCTAACGCTCGTAATCCGACGGTGTCAACCAAACACGAGGCAAGGGACCATGCTCGGCGTTACGGTCATGGCGAGACGACTTGCGATCGCAATGAATGAGTAGGTCGCTTCCCAACCGGCTCAAAGGCACGGTCCACAGAAGACACGCGAACAACCCGCAAAGGACCTACAACGCACAACGCACGACATGACAACTGACGGAGTAGCGCTTCTCCATAGCAATAACAAGAAGATAGATAGACCGGCGGCGAAGGCACGGCACAGGCATAGGATATTTAGAGATATCATGTAGATGGACAAGAGTAGATAATAAATAAAGATAAGTCATGTATCAAGTGCATGAACAAGTAGAGATGATAGATAATAAGTTGATGTATGAACAGGTGGATAAAAGGAAAAACGGAGGTTTACCGATGCCAGGATAGCGTCGGCTAGGTTAAAAAGGTTGACCTTGGGGCGGAGGGCTGTGGTGGAGCGCTCCAGCGGGTTGAGGCTAGCTGAGGGTTGCTGGACGTGGCCGGGGCCGGTCGACGAGGTTTGGCAACAGCGTCCAGCTCCCACGAAAGCTCCCCTGCACAACAAGTTTCATGGCTCGAGGGCCGGACATAGATGGTGCACATCAGCAGAGTCAGCAGCGGCATCTCGCTCTCAGGCATCGATGTTCATGGGGGTTCCATTCTGCAGCAGTGAGACAGACACGGCACGAAGGCCGGTTTTAGCGGATCAGTGATGAAAAGAAGGAGAAGGGAGGGCCTTGCTGTTGGTGGCTCACCGGCAAGCTGTTCATGAGATGGTGGTGCTACTGCTGCACTCCGAAGTGTGAACGCCGGGTAGGTGGATGTGGCTCGGCGGGAGGTACGCGAGGCGCAGCCAAGCAGACGACGTTGCCATGAGGAATCGCGTCCCTCGCGGTCCAGCATAGCGAGGGGGAAGTGGCGCTCGTTGGGTGGATGCGGGTTGACAGCGAGGTAGATCGTGGTTGGGCACTGCTCGGCACCGAGTTCTGTTGCGGGGCACGTCGGGGTGGAGGACGCACAGGCGCTGCAGCTTGGCGAGGATGGGCTCGGCACGCCGTCGAGCAGAGACCAAGGATCTGGGATTCGGCCCGAATGGCCCGAATCTCACCGAATTTCGTCCAATTCGGTGAGGCCCGAGACAAAACTAAACTGGCCAAATAATTTTGGCTCAATTTAAATTTCCAGCACATCATAAGATGTAAAACGGCCCACTGATATCTCCCCTAGGTATAAAAGTGCAAAGCCCACGCTAGAAACTATAGTTTTCTCATATTCTCCTCTGTTCCTCACCTGATGGCGGCTGCTCAAGCTCTCGCCTCTCTGTCGCTCCTCCCCAGTCCACACTCGCGTTCTTTTCCGTTGTTCTGCACCTCCTCTTCCTCAAATCCACAATCGATCCTAACTGCAGTTCTCGAACAGCTCGGTGTGAAGGTCGTTTCCATGGGCAAAGGCCACGTGCGTGCCATCTGGATTGCGCAATGGAGCTGAGATTGCGCCTGAGATTGCGCAGAGGGGCTGATCTGTTCTGTATGCGCAGATTCAAAAATCGAAGAGCTCAGACAAGTCTACGATCGTTGCTTGAGGGTTTCTGATGTTGGGCAGCAAGGCGTCCGCAGTTGTAATGCTGCACTTACAAGCTGCGGACGATTTCTGTTAAATTTGACAAATTTTGATCAAAATTCAAAATTTTGACCGGTCAATTTAGTTGAATCCCGGTCTGAATTTTCCGAAATTTCTGAATTTCGTCCAATTCGGTGGCCTCTGAAATTTTTACAGTTTTGAATCCCAAAACCTTGGCAGAGACACGGCGAAGCAAAGAAGGCCGCGGCGTTCCTGGCCACGGATGTCGGAGCACAGCGGCAAGGAGGAGGCTTGGCCGGTGCTTGGTGAGGGACGTAGTTCGGCTCAAGGTGGAGGCGCGTCCGTCAGACGAGCTCCGGTACAGCTCGGGGTCGTCGATGTTCAGCATGGTGGACACCGGCGTACGGGGATAGAAGCAGGGCCCGACGCGTCCACGGCTTGGCGTCGTGGGCGAGGTCGCGGTCGTCGTGACTGGTGGCAGCGTCCGCACGCGACATCATGGACGAGCTGGATGCTCACCGCGGCACCCCACGACGGCGCGTCGCGGTGACGGTGAAAAGGGGTGGCGTCGCGAGCGACTCGGAGCAGAGGCGGTCTGACGCTGGTGCAGGTCGATCTCGGTGGCGTGGCCCCCCTTCGTCGCGGGCGCGGCCGAGTGCCAGCGCGACGGCGAGACGGAGCTCCTTCGCCGCGGCGTCGCGTGGCTCCACGCTATGGGGAGCTCAGGCGAATATGGGTTACCCGAGGCGGCACGGAGAGCAGGGTGCTCGGCATCTACGGAGAGCAGCTGGGTGGCGGTGCTGCTTGCTGGAGGGAGAAGGGCAATGGAGTGGCGGCGGCTGCGGGAAACATGGAGAAGGGCGGCGGCTGGAGGAACCGGGTGGGGGAGAGGCCTCGGCTTGGCCTTTATAGCCCAGTGACTAGGGTTCTGTCGAGGGGCGCCGGTGTCTACGCCCTTGATGGGACGGCTACCGCGACGTGGTGTTCATCTGAGGCCTGGAGCAGGTGAGCAGGTGGAGCGGGTGATGTGGGGTGCAGGTGAGGTGCAGGTGAGCGAACCGGAAAGCTTCGAGATGTGGGGTCGCGGGTGCGTACAGAGGCGTTTGCGATCCGTGGTGCGGAGCGCGCGGCTCGTCGCGTCGTGGGGCCTCCTGCTGGCGTGCGTGGGCATCCGATGGGGGCTGCCTGGCTTCTCCTGGGCTCCAGCGGTGGGCGGAAAAGAGGTGCGCTGCTCTGCTTCGGACGAAGAGCGAAGGAAAACGACGGCGTCCGTACGGGAAAGAAGACGGGAGGAGACGGAGGCAAGCGATCTCCCATCTGATCTACCGGCTGACTGATGAGTCCAGCTGACGGCGGTTCATCGCGCGTGCCGCGCACGCGAGCTGGGGAACAAGCATCAATAGGGCGTCTGACCGGTGGGGCCTTGCTGCGGCGTTGCCTTCTACTGCATGCGTGCCGAGCACGTGCGTCCATGGAGCGAGCGGTGGCCTCCTCAAGTGCATGCCGCGCACGTGATTGGCAGAGCAGGGGAAAACTGGGCTGTGGCTGGTGCTCGTGCTGGGCCGGTTCGCTTACCAGGCTGGGCTAAGAGAGATGACGGTGGTTGGGGCATTTGTGCACGGACGTGTCCATACACGTATATATACGGCACAAGATCATGCATGTTGGCAGCTCGTGCAACCTGCTGGCTGGCCGTGCGGCATTTGTGTACATATATACACGTATACACTTGACACAAGAGCATGCACAAGCTAGATAGTGCAGCTTGCTGGATATGAGATGCAGAAGAACGGTTTCCCATTTACGAATTATGAAACAAGGAATTTGATATGAGTTTCAAAGGGGATTTGAGAAAGGGAATTCCTAAAAGGATTAAGATGAATTTAACAGAGAACTCAGACGGATTAGAAGACGAGATTCGGGATGGAATTTCGAGGGGTTGATCAAGGGAATTTAAAATGAAATCCAAATGAGGTCGAGTTAAAATCCAAGGAAAATTGAGAAGGGGTCATGAGCTTGGAGATGAATTTAGAAAGGATGCGAGAGGATCTTGCTACGAGTTTGTGCACTCCGACACAAAATCCTGAACCACTAAAGAACTTCGGCACACTCCTACAAACAAATCTAAATCCATGCAACGATTCATCAGTGAGTTAGGCTCGGGTTGGACCTAGAACTACATGCTTCACACACTTGCAGGAAAATTTTTGAAAAACTCTTATTTTTGACTACTCGAAAACTCGGGATGTTACAGAAGGCCGATGACTCCTGTAAAGATGATCCAATAATGCTCTTCCTCCTCTCAAGCTCCCGTCGCTCTGACACGCTGAGAAGAAATAATGAGTGGAGCAAAAGGTCTGAACACAATTCTGAAACAAAAGAAGAGGAAGGAGAAAGGAGTCTCTAGAAGACAAGATGCTTATGAACAAGTGAACTGAGGAAAGCAAGCTTCAAGCAGAAGGAAAGGACCACCAAATGACATCTACCCAACATCACATGGTGTCATCATGCCCTAGTGATAAAGCTTCCACCACTAATGTTTCACTTCGAATTGTTGGACGAGCAAAGAACATGGGCGACAACATCCTCAAAACCACCATCTGAAGAGGCGATGTCATTAATATCTCCATCATTGGGGTTAGATGGTACATCTAAGGAGTGAACATGCCAAGAAGTCTTGTTTGGAGGACTTAAAACACCGAACCCTCGCCAGGGAGGTAAACATGGTAGTTATCCATATTTTCCTTTTCAATATTGCATTAATTATTTTTCCTTTAGCATATTTACTTTTCTATATTAACATAATCAATTCTTGCTACATATTTACTTTATTACACCTATATTAAAAAAGAAAATAAAAATGTTATTGTATTGCATCCTAAAAATGCTAAGCCCCATGTGGATAATTCTGTGGCGTGTAACAACCTATAGGGATAATCACCGTGGTGGTACAAAAATAAAAATAAATATGCATTCATCTTGTTGCATTTTCTCTTGCTTCATATAAAATATAAAAATACAAAAATATTGAGAAAGAGATCTTGTTGAAATTCTGCTTGGAAGAATAATCATGAAGCTCTAGGCAACCAAGACTTAGGTGGTTAATCACTACGCCTAATCAGTTCCACAAGTTTTGTTGTCTATTTGAGCTCCACACGATTTGAAGGATCAAGAAGAACTGACAAGCAAGTGGAGGTAATATCCACTTTTGGAGCACGCTTCAGTAGTCATCAACATCAATTAATGCATCACTAGAGGAAGAACATCTCCACTGCTAGTCTGCTACCCTGCAAGATCGAACGACTATGTCAACATGCAGCTTGGGGGAGAGCAACCCCCATGTATCTAGCTAAGTATCTCTTTTCCCTTTTTATAATTTTAAAATTAATTTGGCTTTGCTAAGCACTAAATAAATAAAAAGATGCATAATCTTAAAACTAAATAAAGATTTCCTTTCATAGCTATAGTCTTGTACTATCTTTAAGTTTGGAATAAAATAAAAAGTGAGGGTGTACAAGGGTTTGCCTACTAAAAATGAAACCCTAGAATAAACTCTTATATGGAAATGATGAATAGTTGCTCTGCCGTAATTCCTTTCAAGTACCTAGTTTTCAACCTTGAATTCTCCCGAGTTTTGGATACAATGGTTTTGATTTAAGATTTGCTCTAAACCTAAACTCGTGGGTAGCGAATGCTTGATCTAAGTCTAGGTAGTTGACAGATATGATATGGGAAGGTTTGAGCTGTTATTTATCTTGTTCCTAGAGATACTAGAGTTCTGGAGAATTTATCTTTTAAAAATTAAAATTGCTGCATGATGAGTTCCTATATGACGAAAGCTTAAATTCCTACCACAGCCATATATACATGCTATTATGCCTAATGCCAAAAGTATCACATATCTTGAGTGAAGAGAAAAGGCATACTTCATAAATGCCTTGGTAAGGATCCACAAATACCACAAATGAGAGACTTGAGAGGGTCATACAAAGGAAACTCTGAGTTTTATTTTGAAAATCTACAAAAACTCTGGAATGAAGTTTGATCGAAGAACTTGAAACACGGTGCTTGACTTAACCATTTTATCTTTCAACTACTCAAGACCTAAGTGAAGGCTACAAGCCCCATGGTGGAAGATAATATGGGTACGTTTGCGAGTTAGAATAGTTCACTCTAATCTGGAGGAGAGTTCTTGTTTGAATGCATGTGTACTTTCAAGGTGTGAAAGCATTGTAGCAACTCCTAATGCATCACTAAGTCTATCTTTGCTCAGGGACAAGCAAAAGGAAAGCTTGGGGGAGTTGTTGATGGTAGATAAGTGTTATTTTTAACCGTCAACATAGACCTAAATATAAATATCATCTAGCTATAGGGGTTACACTGACAGAATTCCTTGAGTTTTGGTGAATATCTATTTTTGCAAGGGGTTATCAGGAAATGACCAAAGAAGGCCCACATGTAATGTATTCATAGAGAGAAAAGACCCACACACGTGAAGAAAGACTCTAGAAGACAAGAGAAGGCACCAGAACGAATGGGTGGCCAATCTACCATGGTGGCAGGGCGCCCGCCCACCTATGTGCACCAATCAGGTCTAGTCTCGCGGATCCTGCCCCCACCGCCTTTGAGGATAAATCTACACCATGTATCAAGGTCGGTTTGATCTGACGGCCATGGTGCATTTGAGGAGGCTATATAAACAGCCCTAGACCCAGGGTTTCATTCATTATTCATTGATCAATTCATTCAGTTGATTGAGAGGTGTCCCTTGAACGGATAACCTCTCCTTCATACACCAGGAGGATTAGGTCTAGACTCTCCAATGTAGTAGCTAGAGAGAGAGAGGGGGTCGAGTTGGGATCTTGTTCAAGGTTTCGAATCTAGTCTTGGAGGCTTGGTAAAGCCTTGTATCTTCACTTCAACATTTTGTAAGACTTATACTTATTCTCTTGTTTACATGGCTATGCTTACTTTGAATATATGTTGCTAGTTGAGTTTATCAATGCTTTTGTGTGCTAGTTCATAGAGCGCTTAGCCTTCTAGTTTGTCGACTAGGCTAGGTAGCCGAGCTTCTATAAGCATGGTGCTTACACGATGCTCTGCCTATGAATACACCCTGTTCCCTGGTTGTATGATAGTTACGGGAGGTGACAGCCCCGTCCATATTAAATCGAGCAGGTTCTTAAATTGTAGGACCGTAGTCACGTCAGTAGAGGTATCCTTTGTGGTACTCTTTCCTATCTAGTGGCGTCCCGAAGTGCACAAGAGTAAGGTAATTCTTAACATAGTTGGGTTTACTTTAACCATGTGATAAGAGTATCATAGGAATTTACCTCACCTGTTGACCTCCCAAGTTAACTAGCTTATCCTTGATGACCTATCCCCTGTGTGTCTTATTGCATAACTCCTATTATTACTTTTATCCCCTGCTCTAGCTGTGCTAGCATACTTGTTAGTAGTCTTTCCATTGCTATCCATTGAGTCTTTACTCCATTGTTTCCCTGTGGTAAAATATAAATAACGATACCTGGAATACTCCTGGTAAAATGCTACAATGGTATATTCTGTGTGCTTGTGGAATATTTCATATTTTATTTGCATTTAATAAATACCAACAGTGGTTGACATGGGCGTCGAAAGAGGCTTGGCCTCGCCCATGTGAAACTTCTTCAGGAGATCCTTTGTATACTTGCCTTACAAAGGTCCCGTCCTGGGTCTGCTTGATTTGCAACCCAAGGAAGAAGTTGAGTTTGCCCATCATACTCATCTCAAACTCCCTGCTCATTATCTCTGCAAACTTGGCAACCAAAGCATGTGAAGGGCCACCAAAAATGATATCATTCATGTAACTCTGAACCAAGAGAGTGTCAGTGCCTTGCTTGAGGAGAAACAAAGTTTTATCAACAGAATCCATTTTTAAACCCTTTTAAGCAAGAAGGTTTTCAAACGCTCATACCATGCTCTCGGGGCTTATTTCAAACCATACAAGGCTTTGTAGAGTTTAAAAACATGGTTTGGAAACTTTGGGTTCTTGAAACTAGGGGGTTGCCTCACATAGACCTCTTCCTCTATATACCCGTTCAAGAAAGCGCTTTTGACATTTGTTGATGCAAAAGTGAATCTGCAAACACAAAGGGCTAACACCCGAAGTCGATATCCAAAGCGTGCCAGTCGATTTGACCTGTTAATCGACAAGGGTGAAGATACGAGCACTTTGGTCCTGACAACAGCGATACGCCCGGAAGTCACGGCCAAGAGGTACTCACACGGAACTCGAGGATCGTCGAAGATTGCACTAGAGCAATGCAACTCGCCGAATCGATGAGAACTCGTAAAAAGGAAAATATGCAAATTGACGAAGTCGCCGAAAGTAGATGTAAATAAGAGTAAAAGCTGTTTTTTGATGTATTGATTGATCCCTTATTACATTGCCCTTCACTCTATATTTATATCCTGATCTACAGAAACGTAACCAAATACGACTAGGACACTAAATCCAAATCTATGGAAACACATGACTCTGATACAACTCAGACTCTACTAAACGTATACAAGGAAATTAACTCCCATTTTATCCCATAGTCCGCCTCAATCACGATGGTATTCTCATTGACCTTCTTTTCATCGGCACAATCTCTGTTCCATCGGTAGCAGCCTTCACGTTCCTTCCATCGGTACATTCCCTGTTTCATCGGTAGCAGTCTTCATATCTTCTTTTATCGGTACATTCCCTGTTTCATCGACAGCAGTCTTCAAACCCTCTTTCATCGGCATCGGCAATAATACCCTTAACCTTATCGGCAACACTTCAATTTGAATCCATACGCTACCACCACTCATAAACAAGCTTATTCTCCTCGGCTATCAATCTACACAGTAATCTTTCCTCTGCTGATTAGCCCTTCCTGATCATCTTGACACGTGCTAAAAACGATGTCAACACATGCCCCCCAATTTCGGAGTATAAGATACTGATGCTCCGAAATTTACTCCAGATAATGCTTGCTATTACCTATTTTTCAACCCATTCTCCAAGCATAACATGATCTGTTACTAGATTTAATCAAATCTAGATCTAATCCATGTATCTCAGTAAATATCGCACACTTTCCAACTGCCTTTGCCTTAATTATGGTCGAGATACCAAAATAACAATCCATCAGCAAGATCTTATCATAGCACATCACTTTTTTAGAACTGAAAAATCCTACATCGAGATATCCTTCAAGTCATGATTACTTGCCATCAAATCTTCTGTACCCTCCCTTGATTGTCGTGCGAACAGTTACCATATCCATCTGAACCACCTCGATCCATCCGCGTACGGCATAGAGATAAGTCAAGAATACCCCTACCCCAAATGGCCTATAAATAGATTTCTCCGGACTGCTCATCTTCTACCTTCAAACTTCATCCTTTGGCATTCTCACTCCGGCGGCAACCCTAATCAACAACCGCGCATCCTCGACTCACCAGAGCCCCTTCCATCGTCATCTTCAAGTTCCCAGCTCGCGCCCTCATCCTTTTCGAAGCAATGGCTGTCAACTTCGACGTCCCTGCGGTTCGTTCTTCTTCTATTACCTTTACTTTAATCCTTTCAGTTCCCCGCGAGTTCTTACAGTCGGCATTTTCCTATTTCTTCCATTTTCTTGATCCTCCAAACTCAGGAACTACGCAACACACTGGTAATTCCAACCAATCAACCTCCCCTCCATTGCCTAGGTCTAATGGGCGACCCAGATCCAACTGACTTGATCAATGCAGAGGCAAATCGTATTCCCTTCAAAGCTCAAAATTTCTCTTTGAATCTGTGGAAAGATACGTTCCGCTCTTGGCCCAAACCCACCAAAGGGTGGAAAAACTGGTTCTTGAGGGTCAACAGATCAATGCAAGTGTTCTGGGCAGAACAGAAGATAGATCAATGTATTAGGCTATCCATTGCCGATATACAAAAGAATGAATCCATGATGATAGCTGCCGCTCACTTTTGGTCAGATACCACCAATACCTTCATGTTCGGCCATGGCCCATGCGCCCCTACCCTTGCCGATGTATATATGCTCACAGACTTGGACATCTCAACTATCGATGAAGGCCACATTTTTGGCAGAAAAGCTGAATATAGAGTGAGTACACGCAACATCGGCGGCTGGACGGGATACATCCAAGAGTACCAAAAGACTGGTATTGTCAATCAAAGGGAACACGCCACAATCCTGAACATGTGGCTGGAGAAATTTATTTTCTGTGGTCGATCGGTAGGACCAACCAACGCTTTCCTCCCAGCACCAGAACTCTTAGCCAACGGTGTCAGATTCCCACTTGGCCGATACCTCCTAAGCTCAACCTACCACCTTCTCCACCAAGTATCTCAGAAGCTTATACTTGGTGAACCCATCGGCAATCTGGGAGGCCCATGGTGGTTCATCAATATGTGGTTAAACGCTCACATGCATAAGCATTTACAGTGGGATTTCTTTGCTCAAGAATTCCCACGAGAGATTCCCGAAGATTACGTCCTTAGAGACGACGAATCGGCAACACGCCCCCCTCTGTAACGGATCAACGTAATTATACGAGATTAAGTAAGAAAATCTTCCACCGAGGCGGTTAATTTAACAAACTTAAGTCCGTATAACTCGAGATTCCGTGAAATCACGAAGGATTTCAAACTAACCAACATACAACCAAGATCGTACTGATTTAGCAGCCACAGTTCACACGATACATAAAGTTGACCATAAGGTAAGATACATCGGAGTTCAGAAATAAAAGTTATTACAACATAGTTCAACATAAAGTAGCAGAAGCAAATAGTTTTACGCACACACCCTTAGTTCAATTACAGTGCCAGTAGATAGTCATGGTCCACAAAAGCAGTAGATAAGACAAACGGAACGACCTCTGCCCAAGGTCCTAGTTGTCACCCATCGCCGGATACAGACAGTTGGAGCAGTACCCGTAGTACATCTGACCATCTGCAACAACAATGGGAACAACGCCCTGAGTACGAGAATATACTCAGCTAGACTTACCCGTCACAAACCAGAAATAACGTGACACCAAGGAGCATGCAAGGCTTTATATAGTGTACTGGCTTGACTCATTTGCGAAAGGCATAAGTTATTAGGAATAACTAAAGATCACTACTTTTAGCATCATTTTTATGATAACCTATTCATGCTAGGTAAGCACCTATTACTAAAACAATCACTTGATTAACCATTAGCATCAAAGGTTACCATCTCAGGTTTAGCATTTCCAACATTAACCACATAACCATCCGTGTTCCATCATTAACACTACGATGCCGTAGCTCGAGTCAAGTGCTCACTAACCGGGAGCGACGGCGATTCGAATCAAATTCCTATCCAGCTGGAGATTTATTCCTCACACAAACCATGCTTTCCCCCGTCAGGGTCGCGTAGATCACCAATGACACTTTCCAAGAAGCCGCGGGATAACAATCATGGATCGCACTACCCAGGGACCGCCCGACTGCCAGGACGCACCTTGGGCTTACTCTTCGCGTCCCCGTACACCCCCTTCAACACCAGTCTGCCAACCCGAGTTTATCCCGGCTCGAAAAGTGTCGCTAGCTTCGCGGTCGAAAGGTACTCTATTCGGCCAGCTAAATGTGAGGCATGCGTTCAACATGACAAGAGGGACGAGCAACGATCGGTCCTTAATCGACATAGACGGAATCACTATAGTCCAAAACCCTATAAGACTCCGCCCGGTCTCCATTTATCCATCAACACTTGGTTACTTTTCAAGATTCATAAATACTGCTAACCATAGCCAGGTACTCACCTATAGCTCGCAGGTGACAGGAAATCACCCGACTTCTACCGATCTAAGCATGGCTAAGCAATTTACTCGATCTTGACCTAATAAGGTAACATTATTCTGGTGGACAAGGATAGTAATGCAACAACGGTTTCACTCAACTCCTATCACTTAATGCAACAATATATAATTATAATTCAGGTAAATAAGAATAGCTTTTATAAAATAGGAGACTTATAATGCTCCGGGGCTTGCCTCTTTCGAACGAGCTAGGATGGTGGTCGACGCACTCTGGCAGTTCCTCGCTTGGCTCTTCCTCCTCGGGCACCTCCTGTGCCTGGGGCTCCTGCTGGTCCGTCCAAGCCTGCTCCTCCAGTACTGCTGCCTGCGACTCCTCCTGCGATCCTGTATGATGCAAGTGCATAAGTACATGCGAATGATGCATCGGATTATGATGGAATGATGAGGTGACATGAGATGTAGACGAGCACATGGAATGAGCAGATAATACAAAACTTCATCTTCTACAAGGTAGTCCACGTCATCCCAGAGTATTCTTACCCTAACTAAGCTACCACTAAATTTTCATGGTAAATAGAACTGTAAAACTACCTGTACAAAATAAACAAATTATAGCCTAAATGTGAGCATGAAATTGTTTTATACTAGGAAAAGTATCAAACAACAGATTTCATATTTGTCCTAGGTTACCAACAGTAAACTAACATACTACAAAAATTATCATAAGTATGTTATATACAAATATTGCTTTCTACTAAAAATAACAAATATTAACAAATAAAGGCATTTGAACTACACTTCAAAAATTTCCCACAGAACATGCTTCACTAGCATTTTTCCTAGAAAGTACATCACTAAGAAAGATTAATGCAACAAGAATCACCTTTTTCACTATATTATTTTATTTACTGCAATTTTTCTAAGATAACAGCATATATAACAATTAAATAAAAATGTACAGTAAAGTGTCACAAAAATAACATGGGATATTTTTAAACTGTAGATCTATTCACAAGGAACATTTTAAAATTTATTTCATGATTTTTGGAGCTATAAATTGTACACAACATTTTCTAAAGCATTTTCTTTTCCCAAATAATAATAAGAATTCAAAAACGAAATTTGAAATCGCCGAACGGGCCGGCCCACGCGGCAGCACTGGCCCGCGGCCGAAATTGGCTGGGCGTCGCGCGGGAAACAGAAGGGGGGGGGGGCGGCCTGGCTTGGCGGCTCGGCCCAGCCGGTGGCCCAGCCACCAAAGAGGGGAGGAGGCGGATGCGGAGCGCGGCCACGGGCGCCGTGGCCCCGACGTCGCGGAGGCGGAGCGGTGGTCGCCGTCGGCCATCGGCCGACCTTCGGCTCGAAGTCGAAACCCCGAGCACGCATGGCTCCCTCGCAAGGGTGGCGAGCACAACCGCGCGAAGCAAGGGGAGAAGGAGGGAGCGAGGGCGCCGGAGGCGGAGCTCGAGCCCGGCGGCCGGCGACGGTGGTGCGAGCGGGAAAGGAAGAAATTGAGCCTCACCGTCGGCGAGCAAGGGATACCGAACCCCGTTCGGAGAAGAGGAGAATGTGGCGGAGCCGGTGGCGAGATGAATCGAGAAATAGTGCGGCCGTTGAGCGGGAACGGCGGTGTTCGCTCGGGCGGAACGGCGGCGAGCGCGCGGAGGCGGCGAGCGGCTACGGCTGCTGCTCGCGTGTAACACCCTAAATTTTGAGATAACAAAATTGGAATAAGTTAGATGATAAATAAATACAAAACTAAAATAATAATAAATTATATTTGTGTTGCATTCATGCTGTTGCATATATTTTATTGCGTGGTGTGAATTTGTTATACTTTATTTTATATTATTTTGGATGAGAGTGTATTTTAAATACTTTTGAAAACAAGTAAATGAAGAAAAAAAAAGAGAAACTTACCTGCTGATACTCGGCCCGAAGCCATCTGGCCGGCCTGTTGGCCAGCGGCCGAGTTGGGCTTGGCAAGAGCTGGGCGGGGTCCTTTGGGCCGGTCCGATCAGCAGCCGCGCGGCCCAAGTTGGCCCAGTGCCGCGGCAGCCGTTCTCTTCCCCTCTTGGAGTCACTGACCAGTGGGGACGCGGCGTCAGCTTCTTCCTCCTCATATCGTAACCGAGTAGAACTCGAACGGAAGAACATCGTTGTGAATCCTCCGTGATATCCGGGATTTGGTAGTCGAATTCGGTTGTTTGAGGCTATAAATAGGGAGAGGGGATCCTCTAGTTTCCGTTTTTCACTTAAAACGTTAGGGTTGCCACAAGAGATCGGAGCTTTTAGGGTTTGGGAGTTCGTCGGGTTTCGGTTGCCGTCGGTGGGGCTTGCGGTTCGGTGCGAGCTCCTTTTCTTCGCGTTGGTGAGTTTGTCATCTCCTTCTCTTCCTCCCCGTGCTTTTCTTTAGGGTTGAGGTGCTTCGAATCGGGGTTTTGGAGGTCGCCGACGAGTCGGCAATGGAGCCGCCGTCCCCTTGCTGTCGCGGGTAGCATGCGGTGACCCTAGGTGGCTTGTTTTTGGGTAGATGTGATCGCGTGGAGTTTCTCCACCGATTGGAGATGGTAGGGGGAAGAATGGTGGCCGGAAAACTTGTTTTCGAGAAACTCCGGCGAGGTTCCATGGCGGGCGCGGTGGCCGGCGGCCGGAGTTGGAGAAGAGGGGATCGGATGTTGTACTGTGCGCCTGCTGGTGAACGAGGGCCGTCCGATTTGAGATGAAGGGCCGAGATTAGATCATACCCCTTCGCGGGGTAAACTTCATAAAGAGCCCCTGTGTTTTTCTTTATTAGAACCCGCGGTCCTTGGCGCATTCCGAGAAAATCCGTTTTCGCGTTTTGAAAGCGTATTCTTTACCGGTTAATTCAAAAATACGTTTTCAGCAATTTACAGTTTTGCCATTAGCACTGTTTTAGCCATAAAAACTTCGTTTTAACTCCGATTTGATCCATTCAAATTGCGTTAGGTTCGTAATTGCAAACTCTACATGTTAGTATAATTTTACAGTTAGTTTTGATAATTTATTTTTCGAGTTTATAATTAAGTATTTATTAATCAATAGGAAATCTTGGAAAATTCATAACTTCTACGTTTTAACTCCGATTTTGGTGATCTTTACGTCTGTGTGATCGTAGAAACGTGTAGAAGAGTTTTATAAACTTTTATTACTGTTTTGTTACTGTTGGTGTACTGTTCTAATTATATCTATTTGTTTGCTTCGTGTATGTTTGATTGGATGCATGTATGTTGTTGATTGATGATCGAGAATAGGAGGTGAGCAGTATTTGGACGATTCGGAGTATTACTTTGAGCCAAGTCAGCAGTACTTTTTGGAGAGCTTTGATCAAGGCAAGTATAACACAGGACCATCCTTGTTACCTATTCATCAAAATTATCATACATATGCATATGCTTACCTTGACAACCTTAGAGATTATAACTTAGTGTTTGATGTCTTGATTCCTTGTCAACCTTGGGTATGCATATGGGTAGCTATGGCTAGTGCTTAAATTAAGAACAATGATCTTGTGATATGATTAATGGAACAAGCAACCAATTATTAAGATGGTTTAATTATTGTTAAAAGGGGACTAGAGCCTATGTGTTATTTTTGTTGCTCTAGTTACTCTCCATAAGGACTTATCTGTAAGCATTAACCGGGATTGACAGTACAGCTGTGAGGGCTATATGGCTCTGGCTTTAGTTGTTCAAGAGACCTTTTCTAGCTTGTTAGAGGTTACCTTAAATGGCGTAAGAATGGCTTGCCACGTTGGGTGTAGTGCGAGCCCCTGGCCTAGTGTGTATAGGCTGCGGTTGTTGTGCCACAGGGAAGGGGGGTTCTACATCTGCCTGCCGAGTGAATCTAATGGCCCTAACTTGTTAGACGAACTCTTGAGTGGCTTTATATGGTTTTTGGGTGTTTGGGCTTGATCTCCCCACTCATTTGGAAATCATGACTCACAGTGAAAGTGTACACCTCTGCGCAGAGTTAAAAACTGGTATACTAGCCGTGCTCACGGATACGAGCGGCCTTGGGTATTCTTACGGAATAGATGATCACCATTGTTATATTATGTTTAATTATTGTTGATTAATATTATGCTCTTGTGAATGTTATTCGTTATCATTATCGCAATTGATCATTGGTTCTTTAATGGGAAGTGGTTTATCTTGATGCTACTCAAATGTAAGTTATAAGATTAAAAGCTAACCGCAGTCAAACAGTGTCTAGCCATTTGAGCCTCATGAACCCTGTGTTATATTTGTTGAGTTCGACATGGACTCACTCTTGCTATTTCCACCATAACAGATGAAGATTATGATGAGGATTACCGTAATGAGTACTAGTCTTGGTGTCAACCAGTCAACCGTGTCCCTGTGTGGAGTTTCCGCTGGAGATTATCATTAGACATTATTGTTTATTGTTCAAGACTATGTTTTAAACATATATTCGTTATGTAATAAGCACTGTGATGATACTATGTAATTTGTCTGCTTATGTGTGCGATCATGACCTGGGGCGCACATGAGTACTTTATGCATCCTATTTTTGTCCTTAAAAATGGGTGTGACAGATTGGTATCAGAGCCGTGTTGACTGTAGGACGCAAGCCTAGTTAGAATGGTCGTTGATAGCATCCATACTTCATCTAATTCATGCTTCCTCTTTTTACCTTGTTAATTACTAAAGTTTTATGCTTCCTCTACTTTATTCTATTGCGAAAATACATTGATTCTATCTAATCTATGTCTAAATCTTGTAGATGCCTCCTCATCCCCGTCTGTCAGCTGCACAATATGTTGCTCGTTTCAAACCCCAGGAGCCAAAGGAAGATGGTGATCAAGAGCTATCTGATGCTGAATCAAGAGTTGGAGATACACCTATGGAGGATGTAGTTATGGGGTGGACTACGAAGTTTCATATCATGGTTCCGAAGGCTGATGCTTTCTTCCATGATATATTGACAAGAACCTTGGACAACTACTATTACGACTGGGAGGCTACTTTAGAGTATCGCAGTGCGGAGTATAGTCATCCATGGATGGATTCTTATTGGAAGACGGAGTTATGGGTCAAGAAAAGGGATCCTACCACTAAGGAGCCTAAGGTGGAGTCAAAGTTTATTACCCGAGTGAGCCGGGCAACCGTGGAGACAAGTATGGAGGATGTCGCTTACAATGCATTCGTTTACTACCATGGTCTACGCTCGGACAAGACGCTGAAGGGTGCACTTCGGCATTTTCCTTGTTTCTTGCATGACAAGGGAATTTGGACCGTGCCACTTGCGGATGATTCCTCCTTGACTTTGCAAGCAACGGTGGCATTAGCTCGCGAATTGGCTCTTCATGAGGCGGACTTGAAGGATGAGTTGCTGAAGGAAAAGGAACTTAAGGAGCAAGCTTACAAGGAGATTGACCAATTGAGGGCGGAGTTAGGTCGTCCTAAGATTTATGAGAAGCTTAATTAGGAAATAGGAAAAATCCCTATGTAATAAGAACGATAGTAGTTGCGAGTTAATTTCTAGTTTGGATTGTTTTAAGAGTCAGTTTGTGGTGTGAACAATTGTGTGATTGATGGATTGTTATTATGATAATGTGTGATTTGGATCTTTGTAATGTGTGCTGGAGTTTTGTCGACATGCTTACAAATTCTATTGTTAAGAATATTAAGATTGATCAAGATATATTAGTGAACATGAGGTTAACTTAGTTCTGTCCTTTGCTGATTTCTGGATCAGTCTGGGATGTTTTAGAAATAACTTAAAATCCGTTCGTGGGAAAATTAAGAAATTTTACTGGGAATAAATAGACTTCTGTATCTTTCTAATCCCACAAGAGTCACCTTAATATCTATTATGAGTTAAGAGATATACCTGTTTCAAGTTGGAGTTACTGCACAGTCTGGAATTCGGGAACAGTTTCTGTTAAGTTCAGATTTTGACCAATTTATTGACAGAATCAGAAAAAGTGCTGTGAATACGAGTTGTAGATAATTTGATAAGCTTTCCAACCATGTAAAGATCATCTGATTTGGACGTCTGTAGCTCGAGATATGACAGTTTTACTGAGTTGCTGAAATTGGAGTTCGCCCAGAAAATCAGATTTTATTTATCTATTATATACATCATCTTGGTTTGTACTGAAAATCCATCTTCTGTGTTTTGGAAACAGATGTCAGGCAGAGGTCGTGGCAGAGGTCGTGGGGGTGCTAATCCACCCATTACTATGGAGGAACTCATGCAAACTCAGAATCAGCTGATGCAGATGTTTATGCAGCATATGCAGAACAATCCCCCTGTTGGAGGACCACCACCTGTCCAAGTAAGGGATAAGCGTGGAGAATTTTTGAAGGGACGCCCTCCAGTGTTTTCTCATGCTGCTGATCCTTTAGAAGCAGATGATTGGGTGAGGGCAGTGGAGAAACAGCTGAACATAGCCCAATGCAATGATATGGAGAAGGTGTTGTATGCATCTGGACAGTTACAAGGAACAGCTCAGACTTGGTGGGAGTCGTACCAGGCTGCACGCCCTGACAATGCTCCTCCTATTACTTGGAATGAGTTTGTTAGAGATTTTCGAGCTCGTCATATTCCTGAAGGTATAATTGAGCTGAAGCAGGAAGAATTCAGAAACCTGAGGATGGGACAGATGAGTGTGAGCGAATATCATGACAAGTTTACCCAGTTGGCTCGCTATGCTCCCAATGAAGTTAGGGAAGATGCAGACAAGCAACGTCTTTTCTTGAAGGGAATTTATTATGATCTTCGCTTGCAACTGAAGGGGAATAGCTATGCTAGCTTTCAGGAGCTGGTGAACAAGGCTATTGTGCTGGATAATGAACGTAAGGAGATGGATAGGAAGAGAAAGATGAAGGTGCAAGGCTCAGGAAGCAACAACCGTCAACGCACAAATTCTCAGCATGGCTTTCATCAGAAGTTTCAGGGGCCAGTTAGCCAGTGGAATCGCAATTCAAATCAGAGGTGGTCCCAGAATTGGCAAAACAATCAGTCGCAACAGCGTTCATCATATCCACAGCGTCAGCAGTATCAGCAGAGTGGGCAACAGACTCCTCGCACTGGGAATCCCAATGCTACCCCCATGAAGAATAATTCTCCCAGCACTCCTATTAGATGCTTTGTCTGTGGTAAAGAGGGCCATTTGTCTTATAATTGTCCTGAGAAGCAGAATCAACAGACTCCTCAGAGCCAGAAGAGCAACCAGAGGCAATCGGGTACTGGAAGGGTGAACCACGTGTCTTCTGATACAGCTCATGGTGCACCAGAAGTTATGATTGGTACGTTCAATGTACATTCCACTCCCGCAACTGTTCTTTTTGACTCTGGAGCATCTCATACATTCATATCCAACATTTTTGTTAAAATGCATAGTATACCCATGCTAGCTATGAAAGAACCTCTCTTAGTAAATTCACCTGGAGGTACCATGCAAACCAGTAATCGTTGTCTTCCAATTAGTATGGTATTAAGGGGGGTAGAGTTTAAGATAACTCCTATAGTGTTGAGAACATCTGGAATTGATGTGATATTGGGTATGGACTGGATGAAACAAAATCATTCAGAGATTCAGTGTCAGCAGAAAGTGGTAGTTGTGACTGCGCCTAATGGAGATAAAATCAATGTGGATGTAGCAATGCAGAAGCAACCAACCGCGGTGGTGAATCAGATTGAAGATACAATTAATGAGAATTCAGTGATTGAGGAATTTCCGGATGTCTTCCCTGATGAATTGCCAGGTATGCCGCCTGACCGAGACATTGAATTTCTTATTGAATTATTACCTGGAACTGCACCTATAGCCAAACGACCATATAGGATGGGAGTAGATGAATTAGAAGAACTTAAGAAACAAATTAAAGAATTACAAGAAAAAGGTTTTATTCGACCTAGTTCATCACCTTAGGGAGCACCAGTTATTTTTGTTGATAAGAAAGATGGTGGTCAGAGGATGTGTGTTGATTATCGGTCACTAAATGAAGTAACTATCAAGAATAAGTATCCTTTGCCCCGGATTGATGACTTGTTTGATCAGTTGAGAGGTGCTTGTGTGTTCTCTAAGATTGATTTACGTTCTGGATATCATCAGTTGAAGATTCGTGCCTCTGATATTCCAAAGACAGCTTTTACTACAAGGTATGGATTGTATGAGTATACTGTTATGTCGTTTGGATTGACCAATGCACCTGCATACTTTATGTACATGATGAATAAGGTGTTCATGGAATACTTGGATAAGTTTGTGGTAGTGTTTATTGATGATATACTGGTATTTTCCAAGACAGAGGTAGAGCATGCTGAACATTTGAGGTTGGTATTGCAGAAGCTTAGAGAGCATAAACTGTATGCGAAGCGAAGTAAATGTGAGTTTTGGTTGAAGGAAGTTTCTTTTCTTGGTCATATTGTTTCTAATGGAGGTATATCAGTGGATCCAGGCAAGGTGAAGGATGTATTGAATTGGAAACCACCTACAGATGTTAGCGAGATTCGCAGTTTCCTGGGTTTAGCTGGATATTATAGACGGTTCATTGAAGGGTTTTCTAAACTTGCTAAACCTATGACATCTCTGTTAGAAAAGAATGCTAAATTTGTGTGGTCTGATAAATGTCAAGCTAGTTTTGAGGAGTTGAAGAAGAGGTTGACTACAGCGCCAGTTTTGGTTTTACCAGATTTGAGTAAGAAGTTTTCTATTTATTGTGATGCTTCTCGTCAAGGTTTGGGATGTGTTCTTATGCAAGAAGGTAGGGTTGTGGCTTATGCATCTAGACAGTTGAGAAAGCATGAGTTGAATTATCCTACACATGATTTGGAGTTAGCAGCTGTTGTTCATGCTTTAAAGATTTGGAGACATTATTTGATTGGACATAAGAGTGATATATACACTGATCATAAGAGTTTGAAGTATATTTTCACTCAGTCAGATCTGAATTTGAGGCAACGCAGATGGTTGGAGTTGATTAAGGATTATGATATTGAGATACACTATCATCCTGGTAAGGCTAATGTAGTAGCTGATGCTCTTAGTAGGAAAAGTTATGCCAATGAGATAAGAACATTGTCTATGACTAGTGAGTTATGTGCTGAATTTGAATATCTGAACTTGGGAATTGTTACTAATGCAATGGAATTAGTAATAGAGCCTACTTTAGAGCAAGAGATCTATAAGGGTCAATTGAAGGATGAGAAACTAAAGAAGATAGCGGAGGATATAGTGATTGGTAAATCACCGGGCTTTAGAATGGATGATAATGGAATTTTGTGGTTTGGAAAGAGACTGTGTGTACCTGAGGATCAAGCTATTAGACAGGCAATTCTTCGTGAGGCTCATGAGTCAGCTTATTCTATTCATCCTGGTAGTACTAAGATGTATCTAGATCTCAAACAGAAATATTGGTGGGTTGGATTAAAGCGAGATGTGGCTGAGTATGTAGCAATATGTGACACGTGTCAGAGGGTAAAAGCTGAGCATCAGAGACCTGCAGGATTGCTGCAACCAATGAAGATTCCTGAGTGGAAGTGGGAAGAAGTTGGTATGGACTTTATAGTGGGGTTACCTCGTACTCAGAAAGGTTATGACTCTATTTGGGTGATAGTAGATCGTTTGACTAAAGTTGCTCATTTTATACCAGTTAGAACTACCTATCAAGGACCAAAATTGGCAGAGTTGTATATGGAGAGGATAGTGTGTTTGCATGGAGTTCCGAAGAAGATTGTATCTGATCGAGGTTCGCAATTTACATCACATTTTTGGAAGGTTGTACATGAATCTTTAGGAACTAAGCTAAACTTTAGTACAGCATATCATCCACAGACAGATGGACAGACTGAAAGGACCAACCAGGTATTAGAGGATATGTTGAGAGCCTGTGCATTGCAATATGGAACTAGTTGGGATAAGAGTTTGCCTTATGCAGAATTTTCTTACAATAATAGTTATCAACAGAGTCTTAAGATGGCACCGTTTGAAGCTTTGTATGGACGTAAGTGTAGAACCCCATTGTTTTGGGATCAGACAGGTGAATCTCAGGTGTTTGGTACAGATGTTCTTAGAAACGCAGAAGATCAAGTGCGAGTGATTCGTGAGAATTTGAGAGTGGCACAGTCTCGTCAGAAGAGTTATGCTGATAATAGGAGAAGAGATCTAGTTTTTGAAGTAGGTGATTATGTTTATTTGAAGGTGTCACCTATGAGAAGTGTGAAGAGATTTAACATGAAAGGTAAACTAGCACCAAGGTATGTTGGACCATTTAAAGTTATTGCTAGACGTGGGGAAGTTGCTTATCAATTAGAGTTACCTGAGAATTTATCTGGGGTGCATGATGTGTTTCATGTTTCACAACTTAAGAAGTGTTTGAGGGTGCCTGAGGAGCAGATACCTTTGGAAGAATTGACTGTTAATGAGGATCTTACATATGAAGAGGTTCCGATTAAGATTTTAGAGACTGCTGAGAGGGTTACTCGAAGTCGGGTTATTAAGATGTGCAAAGTACAGTGGAATCGATATTCAGAGGCAGAGGCAACTTGGGAAAGAGAGGATGAATTGAGAAAATCACATCCGCAGTTGTTTGAGTAAGCAATCCAATCTCGAGGACGAGATTCTTTTAAGGGGGGTAGAATTTGTAACACCCTAAATTTTGAGATAACAAAATTGGAATAAGTTAGATGATAAATAAATACAAAACTAAAATAATAATAAATTATATTTGTGTTGCATTCATGCTGTTGCATATATTTTATTGCGTGGTGTGAATTTGTTATACTTTATTTTATATTATTTTGGATGAGAGTGTATTTTAAATACTTTTGAAAACAAGTAAATGAAGAAAAAAAAGAGAAACTTACCTGCTGATACTCGGCCCGAAGCCATCTGGCCGGCCTGTTGGCCAGCGGCCGAGTTGGGCTTGGCAAGAGCTGGGCGGGGTCCTTTGGGCCGGTCCGATCAGCAGCCGCGCGGCCCAAGTTGGCCCAGTGCCGCGGCAGCCGTTCTCTTCCCCTCTTGGAGTCACTGACCGGTGGGGACGCGGCGTCAGCTTCTTCCTCCTCATATCGTAACCGAGTAGAACTCGAACGGAAGAACATCGTTGTGAATCCTCCGTGATATCCGGGATTTGGTAGTCGAATTCGGTTGTTTGAGGCTATAAATAGGGAGAGGGGATCCTCTAGTTTCCGTTTTTCACTTAAAACGTTAGGGTTGCCACAAGAGATCGGAGCTTTTAGGGTTTGGGAGTTCGTCGGGTTTCGGTTGCCGTCGGTGGGGCTTGCGGTTCGGTGCGAGCTCCTTTTCTTCGCGTTGGTGAGTTTGTCATCTCCTTCTCTTCCTCCCCGTGCTTTTCTTTAGGGTTGAGGTGCTTCGAATCGGGGTTTTGGAGGTCGCCGACGAGTCGGCAATGGAGCCGCCGTCCCCTTGCTGTCGCGGGTAGCATGCGGTGACCCTAGGTGGCTTGTTTTTGGGTAGATGTGATCGCGTGGAGTTTCTCCACCGATTGGAGATGGTAGGGGGAAGAATGGTGGCCGGAAAACTTGTTTTCGAGAAACTCCGGCGAGGTTCCATGGCGGGCGCGGTGGCCGGCGGCCGGAGTTGGAGAAGAGGGGATCGGATGTTGTACTGTGCGCCTGCTGGTGAACGAGGGCCGTCCGATTTGAGATGAAGGGCCGAGATTAGATCATACCCCTTCGCGGGGTAAACTTCATAAAGAGCCCCTGTGTTTTTCTTTATTAGAACCCGCGGTCCTTGGCGCATTCCGAGAAAATCCGTTTTCGCGTTTTGAAAGCGTATTCTTTACCGGTTAATTCAAAAATACGTTTTCAGCAATTTACAGTTTTGCCATTAGCACTGTTTTAGCCATAAAAACTTCGTTTTAACTCCGATTTGATCCATTCAAATTGCGTTAGGTTCGTAATTGCGAACTCTACATGTTAGTATAATTTTACAGTTAGTTTTGATAATTTATTTTTCGAGTTTATAATTAAGTATTTATTAATCAATAGGAAATCTTGGAAAATTCATAACTTCTACGTTTTAACTCCGATTTTGGTGATCTTTACGTCTGTGTGATCGTAGAAACGTGTAGAAGAGTTTTATAAACTTTTATTACTGTTTTGTTACTGTTGGTGTACTGTTCTAATTATATCTATTTGTTTGCTTCGTGTATGTTTGATTGGATGCATGTATGTTGTTGATTGATGATCGAGAATAGGAGGTGAGCAGTATTTGGACGATTTGGAGTATTACTTTGAGCCAAGTCAGCAGTACTTTTTGGAGAGCTTTGATCAAGGCAAGTATAACACAGGACCATCCTTGTTACCTATTCATCAAAATTATCATACATATGCATATGCTTACCTTGACAACCTTAGAGATTATAACTTAGTGTTTGATGTCTTGATTCCTTGTCAACCTTGGGTATGCATATGGGTAGCTATGGCTAGTGCTTAAATTAAGAACAATGATCTTGTGATATGATTAATGGAACAAGCAACCAATTATTAAGATGGTTTAATTATTGTTAAAAGGGGACTAGAGCCTATGTGTTATTTTTGTTGCTCTAGTTACTCTCCATAAGGACTTATCTGTAAGCATTAACCGGGATTGACAGTACAGCTGTGAGGGCTATATGGCTCTGGCTTTAGTTGTTCAAGAGACCTTTTCTAGCTTGTTAGAGGTTACCTTAAATGGCGTAAGAATGGCTTGCCACGTTGGGTGTAGTGCGAGCCCCTGGCCTAGTGTGTATAGGCTGCGGTTGTTGTGCCACAGGGAAGGGGGGTTCTACATCTGCCTGCCGAGTGAATCTAATGGCCCTAACTTGTTAGACGAACTCTTGAGTGGCTTTATATGGTTTTTGGGTGTTTGGGCTTGATCTCCCCACTCATTTGGAAATCATGACTCACAGTGAAAGTGTACACCTCTGCGCAGAGTTAAAAACTGGTATACTAGCCGTGCTCACGGATACGAGCGGCCTTGGGTATTCTTACGGAATAGATGATCACCATTGTTATATTATGTTTAATTATTGTTGATTAATATTATGCTCTTGTGAATGTTATTCGTTATCATTATCGCAATTGATCATTGGTTCTTTAATGGGAAGTGGTTTATCTTGATGCTACTCAAATGTAAGTTATAAGATTAAAAGCTAACCGCAGTCAAACAGTGTCTAGCCATTTGAGCCTCATGAACCCTGTGTTATATTTGTTGAGTTCGACATGGACTCACTCTTGCTATTTCCACCATAACAGATGAAGATTATGATGAGGATTACCGTAATGAGTACTAGTCTTGGTGTCAACCAGTCAACCGTGTCCCTGTGTGGAGTTTCCGCTGGAGATTATCATTAGACATTATTGTTTATTGTTCAAGACTATGTTTTAAACATATATTCGTTATGTAATAAGCACTGTGATGATACTATGTAATTTGTCTGCTTATGTGTGCGATCATGACCTGGGGCGCACATGAGTACTTTATGCATCCTATTTTTGTCCTTAAAAATGGGTGTGACATCGCGCGAGGCCGGGAGGAGGAGAATGCGAGAGTGACTGGCGAGGAAGAGGCGGGCGCGGCTTCAAGGCGCGTGGTGCGGCCGGTGGAGCCCACGGCTCGCCACCCGTACGCCGGAGGCGGCGAGCGGCGGCCGCGGCCTGAGCGCGGCGTGCGCTGGCGCGAGCGCGCGCGCGGGCGGGGGCGCGAGGCGGGCCAGGCTGGCTTCGGCCGTGGGCCGAGAAATGAGGCCGAAGCCCAGTAAGGCGAAAATTGATTTTTCTTTTTCAATTAATTTCCAGATTTTAAATCTCGGTTTGAAATTTGAATTTGAGGATGAAAAAGGGGTTTTCAGGAATTTGACCCAAAATAAAAGTTGTTCAAAATTTTATTCTCTACAACTTTCATATAGAACATTTTTCAAAATTCCCCATAGATTTTAAATTTGAGATTTAAAGCTAATTTAAAAAATCAAAACTCATTTATTTAGAAAAATTTTAAAACAGAATTTGAGGAGAATTTGAATCCAAATTTTGCTCCAATAATCAAGTTGATTTATTCTAGATTATTTAAAATTGCTACTTCTAAAAAGTACACCAACTTTTTAACATTTATTTTAAACTTAGGGTTCCCATTTTATTTGTTTTTCAAGTTAAATTTGAAAAGGGCTACAATTCAAACAATGTTAAACATGCAATGATGTTGAATGCTTATGCTTTGAAATGATAATGCATGCTTAACACCCAGGGGTGTTACAGCCCTCCCCCCTTATAAGAATCTCGTCCCGAGATTTTAAGTTACGAACCATTTATCGTAAAAATCTTTATAAGCAGTTTGAAGATATTCTCCCGTTTCCCAAGAAGCATCGCTCTCGTCATGATGACTCCACTGAACCTTGTAGGTTGTGACCACTTTGTTCTGAGTGACTCGGTCCTTGGTATCCAGGACTCGGACTGGTTGCTCGTGATATTCCAAATCTGCCTTGATCCGAATACCCTGAGGTTGTATTCTCTCCTCTGGAACACGTAGACACTTCTTCAATTGGGATACGTGGAAGACGGGAAAGATCGAACTCATCTCTTCTGGTAACTGTAACTTATATGCCACGGGGCCCTTTTTCTCCAAGATCTGGTATGGCCCTATATATCTAGCAGATAGTTTCTTCTTGATTCCAAACCGTTTCTTCTTCATTGGGGTAACCTTTAAATAGACATAGTCACCTACTTGGAATTCCAATGGTCTTCTTCTCTTATCCGCATAACTCTTCTGACGAGACTGCGCTGCTTGCATGTTTTGTTGAATAACACGGACTTTCTTCTCTGCCTCATCTACAAAATCAATTCCGTAAAACCTTCTTTCTCCGGGCTCTACCCAATTTAACGGTGTTCTGCACTTCCGGCCATACAAAGCTTCAAATGGTGCCATCTTGATACTCTCTTGGTAACTGTTGTTATAAGCAAATTCTGCCAACGGTAACCAGGATTCCCATGAACCTCTGGATGATAACACACAAGCTCTAAGCATATCTTCCAGTACTGCATTAACTCTTTCTGTCTGCCCATCAGTCTGTGGGTGGTAAGCCGTGCTACGAATCAAACTAGTGCCCAAACCTTGATGAAGATGTTCCCAAAAGTGAGAGGTAAACTGTGAACCACGATCAGACACTATTGTTTTTGGTATTCCATGCAATCGGACAATCTCAGCAATATACTTTTCTGCATATTGAGGTGGTCGGAAACTCGTTTTGACTGGCAGAAAGTGAGCCGACTTGGTAAGGCGATCGACTATTACCCAAATGGAATCATGGCCCTTCTGTGTGGTGGGGAGACCAGTGATAAAGTCCATACTTATATCATCCCACTTCCAATCGGGTACCGACAAAGGTTGTAGAAGTCCTGCAGGTCTCATGTGAAGAGCTTTAACTCTACAACACATGTCGCATCGAGCAACGTATGCTGCAATCTCCTTTTTCATCTTAGTCCACCAATAACGGGGTCATAAATCTTGGTACATCTTGCTACTTCCGGGGTGAATAGATAGCTTAGAACGATGGGCCTCATCCATCAGCTTGTTTTTAAGCTCTCTATCCTTAGGTACTACCAGGCGATCCTTGAACCATAACACTCCTTGTTCATCCAAGCGAAAGTGTTTGGTGGGTTCTCTCTTTATCTTTTCTTTGATATGAAAGATTCCCTTATCTGTTTTCTGACCATCAATGATCTGGCTTTCCAGAGTGCAACTGATCTGAATATTATGCAACACAGCGGGATGTAGCAAATTGAACCCTTCTTCAAACAACGGTTACACATCAATAGCGTGAGATTTTCTGCTCAGTGCATCTGCTACTACATTAGCCTTTCCAGGGTGATAGTGCACGTTCAGATTATAGTCCTTTATCAACTCTAACCATCTCCTCTGTCGCATGTTCAACTCAGATTGGGTAAAGATGTATTTGAGACTCTTATGATCTGTGAAGATATTACACTCATTACCCAACAGGTAGTGCCTCCAAATCTTTAGAGCATGCACCACTGCTGCGAGCTCTAAATCATGTGTAGGATAGTTAACTTCATGCTTCCTCAGCTGTCGTGATGCGTAAGCAATGACTCTTCCATTTTGCATCAGCACACATCCTAACCCATTCTTGGATGCGTCACAGAAAACATCAAACGGCTTTTCTATGTCTGGTTGGGCCAGAACAGGAGCAGTGGTCAACAACTTCCGCAAAGTACAGAAAGCTGCTTCGCACTCCTCTGTCCATACAAACTTATGATCCTTCTGTAACAGGCTTGTCATTGGTTTGGCAATCTTCGAGAACTCTGGTATGAAGCGACGGTAGTAACCGGCTAAACCAAGGAAACTGCGAACTTCGTGAACTGAAGTTGGTGACTTCCAGTCCATAACCTCTTGTACTTTACTAGGGTCTACAGAAATGCCATTTTCAGACAACACATGGCCGAGAAAAGGAACTGTCCTGAGCCAGAACTCACACTTGCTGAACTTAGCATACAGTCGATGCTCTCTGAGTCTAGTCAAGACTATCCTGAGGTGTTCTGCGTGTTCTTCTTCATTTTCTGAGTATATTAGTATGTCATCAATGAACACTATCACAAACTTGTCCAATTCGGGCATGAAAACCGAATTCATCAGGTACATAAAGTATGCAGGAGCATTTGTCAGTCCGAAAGACATGACAAGATACTCGTACAAACCATACCTGGTCGAGAATGCAGTCTTAGGCACATCTTGCGGCCTAATCTTTATCTGATGGTACCCTGATCTCAAATCTATCTTAGAGAACACTTTGGCTTTAGACAATTGGTCAAACAAGATATCAATCCGAGGAAGAGGATACTTGTTTTTAATTGTCACTGCATTCAGTGGCCGATAGTCCACGCACATGCGTAAGGAGTTATCCTTCTTCTTTTTCACAAACAGAGCGGGGCATCCCCATTCGGACGAGCTGGGACAAATCAACCCTTTCTTTAGCAAGTCCTGAAGTTGTTTCTTCAATTCTGCCAACTCATTGGGAGGCATCCGATAAGGCCTTCTCGAGATCGGTGCTGTTCCTGGAATTAACTCAATGGCAAACTCGACATCTCGGTCTGGCGGCAGTCCAGGTAACTCCTCTGGAAACACATCTGGAAACTCACAGACCACTGGAATCTGGGCTAGCAGAGTAGTTTGGACCACACAAGATGTGCTAGCTAGGTCTACCCTCCTAGGTAGGACCACCCGAAAGGTGCCTTCCCCATTGGGTTCCTTAAGAGAGATACTCCTTCCTCCAACATCAATTACAACTCCCATGTGATTCATCCAGTTCATACCCATGATCACATCCAAAACTAACCCTGGCATGACTATCAGATTAAGCTTATATTGCTGGTTTGATATGTTTAGGGTTACTCCCTGAACTATCTGATTAGTCAACAGATCAGCCCCAGCTGAACTAATTTTATATGCACATTCCAATTCAACTATCTTTTGCTCATGCCTTTTAACAAATGCTTGACTTACAAAGGAATGAGACGATCCGGAATCAAACAAGACTACTGCAGGATGATTGTTGATAGAAAACATACCAGCTGTCACCGGTTCTCCTTTAGGGATATCATCCACAGTGGTGTGGTGCACACGAGCTTGATACTACGTTTGCTGTTTCTTAGGATAGGGACAATACTTTGCAAAGTGCCCAGGTTGGTTGCAGTTGAAGCACGGTCCCTTCACTTGAGCCACGGTTCCCGATGAACTGCCTTGTCCTGTCTTTGCTTGAGGCAATGCCATCTTGAACGGCTTCTGGTTTCTCTGGGGTGGCTGAGCATTCTGATTCTTCCGTTGCGGTGGCCTAAACCTTGCACCGGGGACGGGCGATCGATAAGCCGGGCGGTTGGTCACTGGGGCCCTAGACTGAGATGAACCTGACTCAAAAGCCCTCTTACGGATCTTGGAAGCGGCATAAACATTGTTGTTCTTCTCTTGCTTCAAACAGTCACTAACGAAGTCATTGAAATTAGTTCTCATGTTTGTACCCACATGTTTCATCATCTTGGGACTCAGGCCTCTCTTGAAACTAGCGATCTTCTTGGCATCAGTATTCACCATATCAGGGGCATAACGGCTCAGGTTATTGAATGCATGCAGATATTGAGTCACAGTCTTCGTGCCTTGATTTAACGCCAGAAATTCCCCAAGCTTCATCTCGGTCAGAATTGGTGGAATGTATGTTCCACGGAAGGCGTCAGTGAACTCCCTCCAAGTGATATGGGCGTGGGGAGCAAAAGTGGTGCGGTGATGCTTCCACCACATTCCTGCCGGACCTTGAAGCTGATGAGCTGCGTACTCAGTCTTCAACACTTCAGTCATCCTCAGGACATGAAACTTATCTTCCATCGTATTAATACATTCTTCTGCATCTAAAGGTTCTGCGGCTTCCTTGAAGATCGGTGGGCGAGTATCCATGAAGTCCTTAAAACTGCTGTACTGGTTTGCTTCGTGGCCACCCTGGTTTATCCCCCGACGGGTATTATCTGCGATACTGCGCAGCGCAACTTCCATATTCTGTTGCATGCTTTCCATGTTGCGTTGGCTTCCCAGGAATTGGGCGAAAAACTGTTCTGCCGTGTAGGGTGGAGGAGGCGGTGGTGGATCACGGTCATCATTAGCAGCTGCACTACCACCAGCCTCGGCGGCACCATACACGGTACGGTGAGTGTTCGGCATCTGCATGTTTCAGCAACAGTAATTATTAGGTGATGTTGTAGAAATTGCAACCGAATGAAAAATTATGCCAAACTGAATTCACTGGAGAGGATAAATTCATACAATAAAATAGGGGCACAATAAGTCATTCCAATTAACACAACATCACTAATTATATTACTTAAAGCACACACATCGCGTCCATTACAACCAAGTTGCCAGCATACATACACTGGACTTTTGACGTTCGGATATCGTCACAAACACATCCAAGCTTTCCAACATTACATCAAGCTCTAGTCTTCTACTCATTATTACATGCTCAAGTGCCAACAACGCAAAAGATCATGCAAGCAGAACCTAGTAGCTAGCGCAACAACTACTAGCCTACTCATCGTGGTCGCTGTCTAGGTCAGAGACGTTGGCGTTGCCGCCAACTGCAGCGTCGTCGTGCTCCTCAGCTGGCGCCATGGGCTCTGCAGGATCTTCGCCTACATCCAAATCCATCTCGGCTGCGCCAGGGAGGTCATAAGGGTTAAGCTGATTGTTCAGCCTATGGACCTCTTCATGCAAGTTATCATTGTACTCCTCTGCATCGGCCAACCGCTGCTCGAGCTCAAACTGTCTAGCTCTCAACACATTCTCTGCGGACCAGGCTTCATTCCTCTGATGGAGCACATGAGCCAGCATGCTCTCAGCATTCCTGTGGGCGGTGGTCAGTCGCTCAAGCTGCTCTCTCAGGGCACGTACATCTCCCTCAAAAACCACAGTCCTCTGAGTGGCCTGATCTCTCTGACGAGTCAACTGAGCCATCTCAGCAGTGAGCCTCTCAATCTCGGCGTCGTGATCTCTTTGAAGCTGACGGCGGTCATCACGAGCCTGACCAAGAGCACTAGAAACACGTCTCAGACTACCTTCCACTCCATCGAAGGCCCTCATCACTGCGAACATGGCACTCATAGCAGGGTTGTCACTGTTTTGTGCCTCTGCTGCGCTAATCTCCAAAGATCTGCCCTTTGCCTGCTGCCACGAGTCAGTGGAGGGGTTGCCCCTCGGAAAGACTCCAACTATAGCTGCTGCCAACTCCTGAGGAAAGCGATCCATGATATCCCTCAGGATCCCAAAGGCTGCCCTCTCAGCGGCTTCTTCAGGGGTCCTGCCAGTTGACTCAAAACGCCAACCGATCCACTTAGAACCATCACCTCGGGGACGAACTACTGCTTCCACAGTCACCAAAAGTCCTTCGCCCAACCGCTCATTTGACCAAAAGTAGCGGGGCTCCATCCCATCAGGATAGCCTACATAACTGAGCACTCTCCACAAGAGTGTAGGCATCCCAAACTCTCCAAGAAAAGTGTGGCGCTGGCGAGTGCGCGGAGCAAGCTGATGACGGGGAGCTCTGCCGGTGGACTTGCGGGCTGTCTGCTTGGTACGTGCCATCTGTAGCAAAATTTTATTACAGGGGTGAGAACAAATTTTTTAAGTTGGCATTTTTATCGAAATGAGATAAGCAACTTATAAGGGGAGGAACAATGCCATGAATGAAATGCATAACATGATGCATGCACGTTCTGTACGTCCTCACAAACTTAGAAAATCAATAACTACTAACGGAATAAACGGTGGCATACAACGATCTCTTGTAACGTAACTAATACGTGCTACTCGAAAGCGCTGTTATGTACCTGCAGAAAATCACTCCAGCCCAAACCTCACAGTATGAAAACATGCAAGAAAGCAGTAAAGTAAGTTACTCGCTCTACACGCATCCCCAGATACGATTATAACGGTAACCACTACCCGAATCGTCGTCCTATTGACGGCATCGTCACTGCATGACGGAATTTCCCACCAATGATACCCTTATACAAACATGCGCATGGCACGTGAGTACTTCGGAATCACTGAAGCACTCCCCTAGATCGGCAGTGTATCCGACCATGCACTCACAACTCTCACTTACCAAGGCGTAGAGGTAATTGATCCATACATTACCACTCAAGTGAATGGCACTCATACAATAGCACGCCGTATGAGCGACGAAATTTAAATATGATGCAAACCCCCAAGTTAGTACTTAAATAAGCCACCTAGAGTCCTTATCGGGCATAAAGGATATGACCACTGGCACACTTTTAAGTTCAAAAACTCATTTGAAAAACACAGTTTTGTTTTTAAATACTCATGTGAACAGTAACATGCTAAACCATGCTCCGATACCAGCTGTAACGGATCAACGTAATTATATGAGATTAAGTAAGAAAATCTTCCACCGAGGCGGTTAATTTAACAAACTTAAGTCCGTATAACTCGAGATTCCGTGAAATCATGAAGGATTTCAAACTAACCAACATACAACCAAGATCGTACTGATTTAGCAGCCACAGTTCACACGATACATAAAGTTGACCATAAGGTAAGATACATCGGAGTTCAGAAATAAAAGTTATTACAACATAGTTCAACATAAAGTAGCGGAAGCAAATAGTTTTACGCACACACCCTTAGTTCAATTACAGTGCCAGTAGATAGTCATGGTCCACAAAAGCAGTAGATAAGACAAACGGAACGACCTCTGCCCAAGGTCCTAGTTGTCACCCATCGCCGGATACAGACAGTTGGAGCAGTACCCGTAGTACATCTGACCATCTGCAACAACAATGGGAACAACGCCCTGAGTACGAGAATGTACTCAGCTAGACTTACCCGTCACAAACCAGAAATAACGTGACACCAAGGAGCATGCAAGGCTTTATATAGTGTACTGGCTTGACTCATTTGCGAAAGGCATAAGTTATTAGGAATAACTAAAGATCACTACTTTTAGCATCATTTTTATGATAACCTATTCATGCTAGGTAAGCACCTATTACTAAAACAATCACTTGATTAACCATTAACATCAAAGGTTACCATCTCAGGTTTAGCATTTCCAACATTAACCACATAACCATCCGTGTTCCATCATTAACACTACGATGCCGTAGCTCGAGTCAAGTGCTCACTAACCGGGAGCGACGGCGATTCGAATCGAATTCCTATCCAGCTGGAGATTTATTCCTCACACAAACCATGCTTTCCCCCGTCAGGGTCGCGTAGATCACCAATGACACTTTCCAAGAAGCCGCGGGATAACAATCATGGATCGCACTACCCAGGGACCGCCCGACTGCCAGGACGCACCTTGGGCTTACTCTTCGCGTCCCCGTACACCCCCTTCAACACCAGTCTGCCAACCCGAGTTTATCCCGGCTCGAAAAGTGTCGCTAGCTTCGCGGTCGAAAGGTACTCTATTCGGTCAGCTAAATGTGAGGCATGCGTTCAACATGACAAGAGGGACGAGCAACGATCGGTCCTTAATCGACATAGACGGAATCACTATAGTCCAAAACCCTATAAGACTCCGCCCGGTCTCCATTTATCCATCAACACTTGGTTACTTTTCAAGATTCATAAATACTGCTAACCATAGCCAGGTACTCACCTATAGCTCGCAGGTGACAGGAAATCACCCGACTTCTACCGATCTAAGCATGGCTAAGCAATTTACTCGATCTTGACCTAATAAGGTAACATTATTCTGGTGGACAAGGATAGTAATGCAACAACGGTTTCACTCAACTCCTATCACTTAATGCAACAATATATAATTATAATTCAGGTAAATAAGAATAGCTTTTATAAAATAGGAGACTTATAATGCTCCGGGGCTTGCCTCTTTCGAACGAGCTAGGATGGTGGTCGACGCACTCTGGCAGTTCCTCGCTTGGCTCTTCCTCCTCGGGCACCTCCTGTGCCTGGGGCTCCTGCTGGTCCGTCCAAGCCTGCTCCTCCGGTACTGCTGCCTGCGACTCCTCCTGCGATCCTGTATGATGCAAGTGCATAAGTACATGCAAATGATGCATCAGATTATGATGGAATGATGAGGTGACATGAGATGTAGACGAGCACATGGAATGAGCAGATAGTACAAAACTTCATCTTCTACAAGGTAGTCCACGTCATCCCAGAACATGTACCCTAAGGTTTACCCAATTTGATTACACTAATTATCATACACCTGACACAAGCAAGTGACCCTAAATAACCAAACATTACCACCCTAACTCACTCACAACATCAGCAAGACCTAGTGATGCTTCAAAGATACACCAAACATATTTTATCCTTCTTAAATTCTCATAAAGAATAATCATTTATTCCTTATTTAACTAGGGTTGTACTGCAACACCTATCTCTGGTGTAGATAAAAATCTACAAAAATTATAGTAGAGTATTCTTACCCTAACTAAGCTACCACTAAATTTTCATGGTAAATGGAACTGCAAAACTACCTGTACAAAATAAACAAATTATAGCCTAAATGTGAGCATGAAATTGTTTTATACTAGGAAAAGTATCAAACAACAGATTCACATTTTTCCTAGGTTACCAACAGTAAACTAACATACTACAAAAATTATCATAAGTATGTTATATACAAATATTGCTTTCTACTAAAAATAACAAATATTAACAAATAAAGGCATTTGAACTACACTTCAAAAATTTCCCACAGAACATGCTTCACTAACATTTTTCCTAGAAAGTACATCACTAAGAAAGATTAATGCAACAAGAATCACCTTTTTCACTATATTATTTTATTTACTGCAATTTTTCTAAGATAACAGCATATATAACAATTAAATAAAAATGTACAGTAAAGTGTCACAAAAATAACATGGGATATTTTTAAACTGTAGATCTATTCACAAGGAACATTTTAAAATTTATTTCATGATTTTTGGAGCTATAAATTGTACACAACATTTTCTAAAGCATTTTCTTTTCCCAAATAATAATAAGAATTCAAAAACGAAATTTGAAATCGCCGAACGGGCCGGCCCACGTGGCAGCACTGGCCCGCGGCCGAAATTGGCTGGGCGTCGCGCGGGAAACAGAAGGGGGGGCGGCCCGGCTTGGCGGCTCGGCCCAAGCCGGTGGCCCATCCACCAAAGAGGGGAGGAGGCGGACGCGGAGCGCGGCCACGGGCGCCGTGGCCCCGACGTCGCGGTGGCGGAGCGGTGGTCGCCGTCGGCCATCGGCCGACCTCCGGCTCGAAGTCGAAACCCCGAGCACGCATGGCTCCCTCGCAAGGGTGGCGAGCACAACCGCGCGAAGCAAGGGGAGAAGGAGGGAGCGAGGGCGCCGGAGGCGGAGCTCGAGCCCGGCGGCCGGCGACGGTGGTGCGAGCGGGAAAGGAAGAAATTGAGCCTCACCGTCGGCGAGCAAGGGATACCGAACCCCGTTCGGAGAAGAGGAGAATGTGGCGGAGCCGGTGGCGAGATGAATCGAGAAATGGTGCGGCCGTTGAGCGGGAACGGCGGTGTTCGCTCGGGCGGAACGGCGGTGAGCGCGCGGAGGCGGCGAGCGGCTGCGGCTGCTGCTCGCGCGAGGCCGGGAGGAGGAGAATGCGAGAGTGACTGGCGAGGAAGAGGCGGGCGCGGCTTCAAGGCGCGTGGCGCGGCCGGTGGAGCCCACGGCTCGCCACCCGTACGCCGGAGGCGGCGAGCGGCGGCCACGCGGCGGCCGCGGCCTGAGCGCGGCGTGCGCTGGCGCGAGCGCGCGCGCGGGCGGGGGCGCGAGGCGGGCCAGGCCGGCTTCGGCCGTGGGCCGAGAAATGAGGCCGAAGCCCAGTAAGGCGAAAATTGATTTTTCTTTTTCAATTAATTTCCAGATTTTAAATCTCGGTTTGAAATTTGAATTTGAGGATGAAAAAGGGGTTTTCAGGAATTTGACCCAAAATAAAAGTTGTTCAAAATTTTATTCTCTACAACTTTCATATAGAACATTTTTCAAAATTCCCCATAGATTTTAAATTTGAGATTTAAAGCTAATTTAAAAAATCAAAACTCATTTATTTAGAAAAAATTTAAAACAGAATTTGAGGAGAATTTGAATCCAAATTTTGCTCCAATAATCAAGTTGATTTATTCTAGATTATTTAAAATTGCTACTTCTAAAAAGTACACCAACTTTTTAACATTTATTTTAAACTTAGGGTTCCCATTTTATTTGTTTTTCAAGTTAAATTTGAAAAGGGCTACAATTCAAACAATGTTAAACATGCAATGATGTTGAATGCTTATGCTTTGAAATGATAATGCATGCTTAACACCCAGGGGTGTTACACCCTCTCAACTTCGGCGAAGCCATAATTGTCCTTCCCGGAACAAAGGCCAATGAAGATCAAATCGGTAGATTTTTTCAGAATTTCTACCATGGTCTCCCTCGTGATCTCAGGGCTTGGGTACCTTATATTGATGAGGATAACAAGTTCCCTCTTCTCTTCAATTTTGCCGATAGCGATCTGAACCAAGACAATGATCTTATGATGGCTATTATCACCCCCAGAGCAATCCCAGTCAACACATTTGGTAGCGGGAAAGCTTTCCATATTACTTATGAATTCTACAATCCATCGGCAGTATCTCGCCAGCTGGCCTTTGGGCAACTGCCAATCAAGCTATGCTTTGCCGATGTGATCAAGCCTAGAGAAATCATTACCGCTGGAACTGAATGGAGTAGGATAGTAAGACTTGCTCCCGATGCCGATATCTCAAATGTTGATCTCTCCGTCTGGTCACCAGCATCTTTCATCACAGAGTCATATAAGCAATGGTGGCAAGAGTGGAAAGAACAGCTATTTTCAACATCTGTTCACACATATCGGCACATGATCGATCCCGACTATGCCGTTCCTGACGATGCAGTAAGTTCCTTTTAACTTTTATCTCTTTCCTTCCTTTTATATGTATATCGGTAGCTAATTTTCCTTGAAATAGGCCGATGATCCAGTTCCATCAATAAGCAAAAGTGGAAAACCCTTCAACCTCCACCCAACCTCTCCAGTCTCAATAATTGGCTACAATGCCCCTACCTTAGAGGCCTTGACCTTCCAGAGGACTCGCGCCAAAACTATCACCTCCAGACCAAGACTGGGAACATCCAGGGCTACTCCAAAGGCTGCTGCTTCAAGCCTAATCAAGGCTTTTAAGGTAATAACCTTGCTTACTTTGTTTTCTGCCGATACACTCTATATTAACATACAACTATCAGGGTGTGCAAGCTTCAGCTGGATCGTCATCGGCAACTCTACCAAGCACCACGACCTCTACCCCTCCTTCAGAGGTATTCTCTTATTTTATATTTTTCCCTGTTAAATATCCAATCTTATACCCATTTTTGCAGCAACAAACGGGCACATCGGCAAGCACGATAAGCATGCAAGCTCCCCAATCAACACATGTCGATGCCCCCCAGCCAATTGTCGCTGAGACCCAAACAAAGCGCAAAGCTTTGACCGATGCTGAAGCTCAACAAAAGCGACAGAAATCTACACCAGCCCCTGCGTCTGCTCCAACACCTATCAGTCAACCCACTGATGTAACTAAACAAGCTGCTCCTTCTGCACAAGATACATCATCGGCCATTTCAACCCAAGGGACAACTACCGATGAGATCGTAGAAGACATTCCATCGGCATCCTCTGCCGATCCTTCGTATGATCCTCTTCGAGCCACTCCCTCAAGTCAGGCTTAAGAAATTGCCCTGAAGCAGGTAAACCAATTAATTGTTTGGTTTATAATATCCCCAGATATCACAGATAGGATTTCTAACTCTCTTTATTTCACAGGAACAAGATTCTCCCGATAGCTTGTTCTCTTTTGCTATCGACGTCTCTGATGATAACGGAGAAGAGGCGAGTTCTTCCCTGGCATTGGGAACAATATCGGCAGACACCTATGGCAAACTAGAAGCTCTCCTAAATCTGCTGCAACAAGATACTGCCCAATTGGTGATCGATTCAGACCCTGTAAGGACCATCTTCAAAACGATCCGCGGCCAAGTCCCTGCCAATGTTGAAGAAACCATCTTCCCAGCAGTTCATCTGAAGAGCAGACAACATCAATATCAAAGGGTTGTTCATCGTATTGCTGACAAAGCAGCTCAGGCTCAACTTAAGGAAGAAATGCTGCAGCTGAAGCAAACTGCCGATGAGAAGCACAAGAACATCAGCAACTTGCAAGCCTCCAGTGCTGATCTTAAGCAGAAAATCTTAGATCTATTGGCAAAGAGGGCAGCCCTGCTAGCTGAACTGAAAAAGGTTGAAATAGCTTTGACTCAAGCCAAACAAGAAGAAGACCAGCTTCCTGACGCTATCTGTAACACCCAAATTTTAGGAGTAGTAAATTTTTAAATAATTTAGAGAAGGGGAATTAAAATAATAAAATATATTTGGTGTTGCATTCATGCTGTTGCATTTATTTTGTTATGTGGAGTGGTTTTGTTTTATTTTATTTTGGATTAGAAAATTTATTTGAGATAATTTGTGAAAAATAAATAAAAAAAAGAAACTTACCTTTAGCTGGTGGCCGACGGCCCGTTCGGCGGCCTACTTCGACTTCACTGTGCCGCGTGGGCCGAGCCAGTCAAGCCCAGCATCGCCGTGGCCCAGTCGGCCGATCCGTAGCCGCGCCCTCCCTCCTTTCTATCGCTGACAGGTGGGGCCGGACGTCGGTCTTCTTCTACCTCTCGTATCCGTTCCGGACTCCAAACCGAACACGACCATGTCGGTCGGTTCCGTGATTTCTGGTCAAGTCTAACCAAAATCGATGATTTGAGGCTATAAATAGGACGCCTTGACCCTCTATTTTCCGTTTTCCATCTAAAACCCGAGCTTCATCACATGAGTTTGAGCGTAGGAAGCCGGAACCCTAGGCTCGTTCGGTTGGTCGTCGGTGGAGCTTGTGGGTAGGTTCGGGCTCTTTTTCTTCGCATTGGTGAGTTCGCTATCTCCTCCTCTTTCTTCCCGTGCTCTCCTTTTGTGTTGAGACGCTTTGAATCACGGTTTTGGTGAGCTCCGGTGCACCGGTAATGGCACCGCCGCCCTATCCTAGCCGCATCCCGATCCCGCGCTATCGTAATCTTCCTAAACTATGTAGACAAGTTCGGGGGGCTCTTCTCTTTTGAATGGTGTCGGTTGGGGGATGTTTGGCGGTCGGGAACGACGAGGCCGAACTTTTCCGGCGAGGTGGGTGTGGTGGTAATGGTGGCCGGCGGCCAGCGTTGGAAGAGATGGCCGGAATTCTCTTTCTCCCTCCTGGATCGAATTATGACTGTCCAATCTCAGATCAACGGTTGAGATTAGAACGTAACTGTTCGCGGGTAAATTTCTTAAAGAGACCCTCGGTTTTTTAGAAATCAACCCGTGGTCCTTAGCGTAGTTTTGAAAATACGTTTTCGCGTTGTGAAGGCGTATTGTTTTCCGGTTTATTCAAAAATACGTTTTCAGGAAATTACAGATTTGCCACTAGAACTGTTTTAGTCATAAAAACTTCGTTTTAACTCTGATTTGATCCGTTCAAGTTGCGTTAGGTTTGTAATTGCGAGCTCTACATGTTAGTGTAGTTGTACAGTTAGTTTTGATAATTTATTTTTTGAGTTTATAATTAAGTATTTATTTATCTATAGGAAATCTTAGAAAATTCATAACTTTCACGTTTTAACTCCGAATATGGTGATCTTTGCGTCTGTGTGATCGTAGAAACGTGTAGAAGAGTTTTATAAACTTTTATTACTGTTTTGCTACTGTTGGTGTACTGTTCTAATTATATCTCTTTGTTTGCTTCGTGTATGTTTGATTGGATGCATGTATGTTGTTGATTGATGATCGAGTATAGAAGGTGAGCAATATTTGGACGATTCGGAGTATTACTTTGAGCCAAGTAAACAGTATTACTTGGAGAGCTTTGATCAAGGCAAGTATAACACAGGACTATCCTTGTTACCTATACATCGAATTATCATACATATGTATGTGCTTACCTTGACAACCATAGAGATTATAACTTAGCTATTGATATCTTGTTTCCTTGTCACCTATGGGTTATGCATTTGGGTAGCTATTGCTAGTGCTTAATTATGAACAATGATCTTGTAATTTGACTAATGGATTATGCAATCAACCAATTAAGATGATTTTATTACTGTTGAAAGGGGGCTAGAGCATGTGGGTTATTTTAATGCTCTAGTTATTCTCCGTAAGGACTTATCTGTAAGTGTTAACCGGGACATACAGTACAGCTGTGAGGGCTATATGGCTCTGGCTCTAGTTGTTCGAGAGACCTTTTCTAGCTTGTTAGTGGTTACCTTAAATGGCGTAAGAAAGGCTTGCCACGTTGGGTGTAGTGCGAGCCCCTGGCCTAGTGTGTATAGGCTGCGGTTGTTGTGCCACAGGGAAGGGGGGTTCTACATCTGCCTGCCGAGTGAATCTAATGGCCCTAACTTGTTAGACGAACTTTTGAATGGCTTTATGTGGTTCTCTGGTGTTTGGGCTTGATCTCCCCACTCATTTGGAAATCATGACTCACAGTGAAAGTGTACACCTCTGCACAGAGTTAAAAACTGGTATACTAGCCGTGCTCATGGATACGAGCGGCCTTGGAACATTTACAGATAGATGATCACCATTGCTATATTATGTTTAATTATTGTTGATTATTATTATGCTCATGTTAAAGCTATTCGTTATCATTATTGCAATTGATCATTGGTTCTTTAATGGAAAGCAGTTTATCTTGATGCTATTCAATTTGCTAATTATATAATTAAAAGCTAAACGCAGTTAAACAGTGTCTAGCCATTTGAGCCTCATGAACCCTGTGTTATATTTGTTGAGTTCGACATGGACTCACTCTTGCTATTTCCACCATAACAGATGAAGATTATGATGAAGATTATCATAATGAGTACTAGTCTTGGTGTCAACCAGTCAACCGTGTCCCTGTGTGGAGTTTCCGCTGGAGATTACTATTAGTTATTATTATTTATCGTTCAAGACTATGTCTTAAATATTTATTCGCTATGTAATAAGCACTGTGATGATACTATGTAATTTGTCTACTTATGTGTGCGATCATGTCCTGGGGCGCACATGAGTAATTTATGCATCCTATTTTTGTCCTTAAAAATGGGTGTGACAGATTGGTATCAGAGCCGTGTTGACTGTGGGACGCAAGCCTAGTTAGAATGGTCATTGATAGCATCCATACTTCACTTAATTCATGCTTCCTCTTTTCACCTTGTTAATTACTAAAGTTTTATGCTTCCTCTACTTTATTCTATTGTGAAAATACATTGATTCTATCTAATCTATGTCTAAATCTTGTAGATGCCTCCTCATCCCCGTCTGTCGGCTGCACAGTACGTTGCCCGTTTCAAACCTCAGGAGCCATATGAAGAGGGTGATCAAGAGCTATCTGATGCTGAATCAAGAATTGGTGATATACCTATGGAGGATGTAGTTATGGGGTGGACTACGAAGTTTCATATCGTGGTTCGTAAGGCTGATGCTTTCTTCCATGATATGTTGACAAGAACTTTGGACAACTACTACTACGATTGGGAAGCTACTTTGGAGTATCGCAGTGTGGAGTTTAGTCATCCATGGATGGATTCCTATTGGGAAACGGAGTTATGGGTCAAGAAAAGGGATCCTACCACTAAGGAGCCTAAGGTGGAGTCAAAGTTCATTACCAGAGTGAGCTGGGCAACCGTGGAGACAAGCATGGAGGATGTCGCTTTCAATGCATTTGTTTACTACCATGGTCTACGCTCGGACAAGACGTTAAAGGGTGCACTCCGGTATTTCCCTTGTTTCCTTCATGACAAGGGTATTTGGACCGTGCCACTTGCAGATGATTCCGCTTTGACTTTACAAGCTACGGTGGGATTAGCCCGTGAATTGGCTCTCCATGAGGTGGATTTGAAGGATGAGTTGTTGAAGGAAAAAGAACTTAAGGAGCAAGCTTATAAGGAGATTGACCAATTAAGGGCGGAGTTAGGTCGTCCCAAGATTTATGAGAAGCTTAATTAGGAAATAGGAAAAACCCCTATGTAATAAGAACGATAGTAGTTGCGAGTTAATTTTAAGTTTGAATTGTTTTAAGAGTCAGTTTGTGGTGTGAACAATTGTGTGATTGATGGATTGTTATTATGATAATGTGTGATTTGGATCTTTGTAATGTGTGCTGGAGTTTTGTAGACATACCTACAAGTTCCATGGTTAAGTATATTAAGTTTGATCAAAATATATTAGTTGAATATGAGGTTAACTTAGTTCTGTCCTTTGCTGATTTTTGGATTAGTCTGGGATGTTTTGGAAATAACTTAAAATCCGTTCATGAGAAATTTAAGAAATTTTACTGGGAATAATTAGACTTCTATATCTTTCCAATCCCACAAGAATCACTTTAATATCTATTATGAGTTAAGAGATATATCTGTTCCAAGTTGGAGTTACTGCACAGTCTGGAATTCTGAAACAGTTTCGGTTAAGTTCAGTTTTGACCAATTTATTGACAGAATCAGAAAAAGTGTTGTGAATAAAAGTTGTAGATAATTTTATAAGCTTTCCAACCATGTAAAGATCACCTGAATTGGACATCTGTAGCTCGAGATATGACAGTTTTACTGAGTTGCTGAAATTGGAGTTCGCCCAGAAAAATCAGATTTTGTTTATCTATTGAATACATCATTTCGGATCGTACTGAAGTTCATCTTCTGTGTTTTGGAAACAGATGTCAGGCAGAGGTCGTGGAGGTGCTAATCCACCCATTACTATGGAGGAACTCATGCAGATGTTTATGCAGCACATGCAGAACAATCCCCCTGCAGGAGGACCACCACCTGTTCAAGTAAGAGATAAGCGGGGAGAATTTTTGAAGGGACGCCCTCTAGTGTTTTCTCATGCTGCTGATCCTTTAGAAGCAGATGATTGGGTGAGAGCAGTGGAGAAACAGTTGAACATAGCTCAATGCAATGATATGGAAAAGGTGTTATATGCGTCTGGTCAGTTACAAGGGACAGCTCAGACTTGGTGGGAGTCGTACCAGGCTGCACGCCCTGACAATGCTCCTCCTATCACTTGGAATGAGTTTGTTAGAGATTTTCGAGCTCGTCATATTCCTGAAGGTATAATTGAGCTAAAACAGGAAGAATTCAGAAACCTGAGGATGGGACAGATGAGCGTGAGTGAATATCATGACAGGTTCACCCAGTTGGCTCGCTATGCTCCCAATGAAGTTAGGGAAGATGCAGACAGGCAGCGTCTTTTCTTGAAGGGAATTTATTATGATCTTCGCTTGCAATTGAAGGGGAACAGCTATGCTAGTTTTCAAGAGTTGGTAAATAAAGCTATTGTGCTTGATAATGAGCGTAGGTAGATGGACAGAAAGAGGAAGATGAAGGTGCAAAGCTCGGGAAGCAACAACCGTCAACGCACAAATTCTCAGCATGGTTTTCATCAGAAGTTTCAGGGACCGGTTAGCCAGTGGAATCGCAATCCGAATCTGTAACACCCAAATTTTGAGATAACAAAATTGGAATAAGTTAGATAATAAATAATTACAAAACTAAAATAATAATAAAATAAGTTTGATGTTGCATTCATGCTGTTGCATTTATTTTTATTGTGTGGTGTGGATTTGATTTATTTTATTTTGGATTAGAATGTATTTGGAATATTTTTGAAAACAAGTAAAAAGAAGAAAAGAAAGAAAGAGCTTACCTGCTGCTAGCGGCCTGGGAATCCATCTGGACCGGCCTGCTTCTTTTTCTCGCGGGTGGGCCGGCCCGGCAGTTTCGCGCGGCCCAAGTTGGCCCAGTGCCACAGCCGCTCCTTCCCTTTCCCTCTCTGAGCCGCTGACCGGTGGGACCTAGCTGTCAGTCGTCTTCAAGCTCTCGTAACCGGACCGGAGTCGAACCTCCACCGACCGAACTTCAATCGAGTCTTGTTTCCGGGATTTGGTAACCGAAATCGGTGATTGATGCTATAAATAGGTCGCATAGGTCCTCTAGTTTCCGTTTTCACCTAAAATCGTGAGTTCCGCCGCGAATCGTCGTGTTCTAGGGTTGGGGTCGGTTGGATACGGCGGACGTTGGGGAGAGGTGTATTCGGGGTGCTTTGGGGGCTAATTCGTCGTGTTGGTAAGCTCGCAAATCTTCTCCTCTTTCTTCCCGTGTCCTTCTTTGGTGTTGAGGAGTTACGAATCATGGTTTTGGGTGAGCTCGGGTGCTTGGCAATGGCGCCGCCGTCCCCTTGTGGCCGCGCGGCGGGTTATGGGTAGATGTAGGTTGTTTTGTCACTTGGGGTGAGATCGCGTGGAGCTTCTCTTTCGATTGGACCAAGTCGCGGGTTGTTTGGTGGTCGGGAACGACGTGGCCGATGGACTCCGGCGAGGCGGCCATGGCGGGCATGGCGGCCGGTGGCCGGACTTGGAGATGGCGGCCGGAATTGTAACTGTGGAGATGCAGGTGATCGTGAGCCGTTCGATTTGAAATCAACGCACGAGATTAGAACTTACCCTTTCGATGGCAATCTTGTTAAAGAGCCCCTGCCTTTTCTGGAAATCAACCCGCGGTCCCAAGGCGTAAAGCTGAGATTACGTTTTTGTATTTTGAAAGCGTATTTTCATCCGGTTAAATCAAAAATACGTTTTCAGCAATTTACAGTTTTGCCACTAGAATTGTTTTAGTCATAAAATCTTCGTTTTAACTCCGATTTGATCCGTTCAAATTGCGTTAGGTTCGTATTTGCGAACTCTACATGTTAGTGTAGTTTTACAGTTAGTTTTGATAATTTATTTTTCGAGTTTATAATTAAGTATTTATTTATCTATAGGAAATCTTAGAAAATTCATAACTTTCACGTTTTAACTCCGATTTTGGTGATCTTTGCGTCTGTGTGATCGTAGAAACGTGTAGAAGAGTTTTATAAACTTTTATTACTGTTTTGTTACTGTTGGTGTACTGTTCTAATTATATCTATTTGTTTGCTTCGTGTATGTTTGATTGGATGCATGTATGTTGTTGATTGATGATCGAGTATAGAAGGTGAGCAGTACTTGGACGATTCGGAGTATTACTTTGAGCCAAATCAGCAGTACTACTTGGAGAGCTTTGATCAAGGCAAGTATAACACAGGACTATCCTTGTTACCTATTCATTGAATTATCATACATATGCATGTGCTTACCTTGGCAACCTTAGAGATTTTAGCTTAGCGATTGATATCTTGATTCCTTGTCACCTATGGGATTATGCATTTGGGTAGCTTGGCTAGTGCTTGATTTATGAACATTGATCTTGTAATTTGACTAATGAATGGTGAAATCAACCATTAAGATGATTTAATTCCTGCTACAAGGGGACTAGAGCACTGTGTTGTTTGTTTGATGCTCTAGTTACTCTCCATAAGGACTTATCTGTAAGCATTAACCGGGATTGATAGTACAACTATGAGGGCTATATGGCTCTGGCTTTAGTTGTTCAAGAGACCTTTTCTAGCTTGTTAGTGGTTACCTTAAATGGCGTAAGAATGGCTTGACACGTTGGGTGTAGTGCGAGCCCCTGGCCTAGTGTGTATAGGCTGCGGTTGTTGTGCCACAGGGAAGGGGGGTTCTACATCTGCCTGCCGAGTAAATCTAATGGCCCTAACTTGTTAGACGAACTTTTGAGTGGCTTTATATGGTTCTCCGGTGTTTGGGTTTGATCTCCCCACACATTTGGAAATCATGACTCACAGTGAAAGTGTACACCTCTGCGTAGAGTTTAATAAACTGGTATACTAGCCGTGCTCACGGATACGAGCGGCCTTGGGTATTCTTACAGAATAAATGATCACAATTGATATATCATGCTTTATACTGATGTTGTTATTATTATACCATGTTAATGCTATTTCATTATTCTTATTACAATTGATCAATTGTTCATTAACGGGAATTGGAATACCTTGATGCTACTCAACTGCTAAGTTAATGATGACTAAAAGCTAAAAGCAGTCAAACAGTGTCTAGCCATTTGAGCCTCATGAACCCTGTGTTATATTTGTTGAGTTCGACATGGACTCACTCTTGCTATTTCCACCATAACAGATGAAGATTATGATGAGGATTATCGTAATGAGTACTAGTCTTGGTGTCAACCAGTCAACCGTGTCCCTGTGTGGAGTTTCCGCTGGAGATTACTATTAGTTATTATTATTTATCGTTCAAGACTATGTCTTAAATATTTATTCGCTATGTAATAAGCACTGTGATGATACTATGTAATTTGTCTACTTATGTGTGCGATCATGTCCTGGGGCGCACATGAGTACTTTATGCATCCTATTTTTGTCCTTAAAAATGGGTGTAACAGATTGGTATCGGAGCCGTGTTGACTGTAGGACGCAAGCCTAGTTAGAATGGTCGTTGATAGCATCCATACTTCACTTAATTCATGCTTTCTCTTTTCACCTTGTTAATTACTAAAGTTTTATGCTTCCTCTACTTTATTCTATTGCGAAAATACATTGATTCTATCTAATCTATGTCTAAATCTTGTAGATGCCTCCTCATCCCCGTCTGTCAGCTGCACAATATGTTGCTCGTTTCAAACCCCAGGAGCCAAAGGAAGAGGGTGATCAAGAGCTATCTGATGCTGAATCAAGAGTTGGTGATACACCTATGGAGGATGTAGTTATGGGGTGGACTACGAAGTTTCATATCATGGTCCCTAAGGCTGATGCTTTCTTCCATGATATGTTGACAAGAACCTTGGACAACTGCTACTACGACTGGGAGGCTACTTTAGAGTATCGCAGTGCAGAGTATAGTCATCCATGGATGGATTCCTATTGGAAGACGGAGTTATGGGTCAAGAAAAGGGATCCTACCACTAAGGAGCCTAAGGTGGAGTCAAAGTTCATTACCCGAGTGAGCCGGGCAACTGTGGAGACAAGCATGGAGGATGTCGCTTTCAATGCATTTGTTTACTACCATGGTCTACGCTCGGACAAGACGCTAAAGGGTGCACTTCGGCACTTTCCTTGTTTCTTGCATGACAAGGGTACTTGGACCGTGCCACTTGCTGATGATTCCTCCTTGACTTTACAAGCTACGGTGGCATTAGCTCGTGAATTGGCTCTTCATGAGGCGGACCTGAAGGATGAGTTGCTGAAGGAAAAAGAACTTAAGGAGCAAGCTTACAAGGAGATTGACCAATTAAGGGCGGAGTTAGGTCGTCCTAAGATTTATGAGAAGCTTAATTAGGAAATAGGAAAAATCCCTATGTAATAAGAACGATAGTAGTTGCGAGTTAATTTTAAGTTTGGATGGTTTTAAGAGTCAGTTTGTGGTGTGAACAATTGTGTGATTGATGGATTGTTATTATGATAATGTGTGATTTGGATCTTTGTAATGTGTGCTGGAGTTTTGTAGACATGCCTACAAATTCCATGGTTAAGAATATTAAGTTCGATCAAGATATATTAGTGAATATGAGGTTAACTTAGTTCTGTCCTTTGCTGATTTTTGGATCAGTCTGGGAAGTTTTAGAAATAACTTAAAATCCGTTCATGGGAAATTTAAGAAATTCTACTGGGAATAATTAGACTTCTATATCTTTCCAATCCCACAAGAATCACCTTAATATCTATTATGAGTTAAGAGATATACCTGTTTCAAGTTGGAGTTACTGCACAGTCTGGAATTCGGGAACAGTTTCTGTTAAGTTCAGTTTTTGACCAATTTATTGACAGAATCAGAAAAAGTGTTGTGAATACGAGTTGTAGGTAATTTTATAAGCTTTCCAACCATGTAAAGATCATCTGATTTGGATATCTGTAGCTCGAGATATGACAGTTTTACTGAGTTGCTGAAATTGGAGTTTGCCCAGAAAAATCAGATTTTGTTTATCTATTGTATACATCATCTTGGATCGTACTGAATTTCATCTTCTGTATTTTGGAAACAGATGTCAGGCAGAGGTCGTGGCAGAGGTCGTGGGGGTGTTAATCCACCCATTACTATGGAGGAACTCATGCAAACCCAGAATCAGCTGATGCAGATGTTTATGCAGCATATGCAGAACAATCCCCCTTTTGGAGGACCACCACCTGTTCAAGTAAGGGATAAGCGTGGAGAATTTTTGAAGGGACGCCCTCCAGTGTTTTCTCATGCTGCTGATCCTTTAGAAGCAGATGATTGGATGAGGGCAGTGGAGAAACAGCTGAATATAGCCCAATGCAATGATATGGAGAAGGTGTTGTATGCATCTGGTCAGTTACAAGGGATAGCTCAGACTTGGTGGGAGTCGTATCAGGCTGCACGCCCTGACAATGCTCCTCCTATCACTTGGAATGAGTTTGTTAGAGATTTTCGAGCTCGTCATATTCCAGAAGGTATAATTGAGCTGAAGCAGGAAGAATTCAGAAACCTGAGGATGGGACAGATGAGTGTGAGTGAATATCATGGCAGGTTTACCCAGTTGGCTCGCTATGCTCCCAATGAAGTTAGGGAAGATGCAGACAGGCAGCGTCTTTTCTTGAAGGGAATTTATTATGATCTTCGCTTGCAACTGAAGGGGAATAGCTATGCTAGTTTTCAAGAGCTGGTGAACAAAGCTATTGTGCTTGATAATGAGCGTAGGGAGATGGATAGAAAAAGAAAGATGAAGGTGCAAGGCTCAGGAAGCAACAACCGTCAACGCACAAATTCTCAGCATGGCTTTCATCAGAAGTTTCAGGGACCGGTTAGCCAGTGGAATCGCAATTCAAACCAGAGGTGGTCCCAAAATTGGCAAAACAATCAGTCGCAACAGCGTTCATCATATCCACAGCGTCAACAGTATCAGCAGACTGGGCAACAGACTCCTCGCACTGGAAATCCCAATGTTACCCCCATGAAGAATAGTACTCCCAGCACTCCTATTAGATGCTTTGTCTGTGGTAAAGAGGGCCATTTGTCTTATAATTGTCCTGAGAAGCAGAACCAACAGACTCCTCAGAGCCAGAAGAGCAACCAGAGGCAATCGGGTACTGGAAGGGTGAATCACGTGTCTTCTGATACAGCTCATGATGCACCAGAAGTTATGATTGGTACGTTCAATGTACATTCCACTCCCGCAACTGTTCTTTTTGACTCTGGAGCATCTCATACATTCATATCCAATATTTTTGTTAAAATGCATAGTATACCCATGCTAGCTATGAAAGAACCTCTCTTAGTAAATTCACCTGGAGGTACCATGCAAACCAGTAATCGTTGTCTTCCAATTAGTATGGTATTAAGGGGGGTAGAGTTTAAGATAACTCCTATAGTGTTGCGAACATCTGGGATTGATGTGATATTGGGTATGGACTGGATGATGCAAAATCAGGCAGAGATTCAGTGTCAGCAGAAAGTGGTAGTTGTGACTGCGCCTAATGGAGATAAAATCAATGTGGATGTAGCAATGCAGAAGCAACCAACCGCGGTGGTGAATCAGATTGAAGATACTATTAAGGAGAATTCAGTGATTGAGGAATTTCCGGATGTCTTCCCTGATGAATTGCCAGGTATGCCACCTGACCGAGACATTGAATTTCTTATTGAATTATTACCTGGAACTGCACCTATAGCCAAACGACCATATAGGATGGGAGTAGATGAATTAGAAGAACTTAAGAAACAAATTAAAGAATTACAAGAAAAAGGTTTTATTCGACCTAGTTCATCACCTTGGGGAGCACCAGTCATTTTTGTTGATAAGAAGGATGGTGGTCAGAGGATGTGTGTTGATTATCGGTCACTAAATGAAGTAACTATCAAGAATAAGTATCCTTTGCCCCGGATTGATGACTTGTTTGATCAGTTGAGAGGTGCTTGTGTGTTTTCTAAGATTGATTTACGTTCTGGATATCATCAGTTGAAGATTCGAGCCTCTGATATTCCAAAGACAGCTTTTACTACAAGGTATGGATTGTATGAGTATACTGTTATGTCGTTTGGATTGACCAATGCACCTGCATACTTTATGTACATGATGAATAAGGTGTTCATGGAATATTTGGATAAGTTTGTGCTGGTATTTATCGATGATATACTGGTATTTTCCAAGACAGATGTAGAGCATGCTGAACATTTGAGGTTGGTATTGCAGAAGCTTAGAGAGCATAAACTGTATGCGAAGCGAAGTAAATGTGAGTTTTGGTTGAAGGAAGTTTCTTTTCTTGGTCATATTGTTTCTAATGGAGGTATATCGGTGGATCCAGGCAAGGTGAAGGATGTATTGAATTGGAAACCACCTACCGATGTTAGTGAGATTCGCAGTTTCTTGGGTTTAGCTGGATATTATAGACGGTTCATTGAAGGGTTTTCTAAACTTGCTAAACCTATGACATCTCTGTTAGAAAAGAATGCCAAATTTGTGTGGTCTGATAAATGTCAAGCTAGTTTTGAGGAGTTGAAGAAGAGGTTGACTACAGCGCCTGTTTTGGTTTTACCAGATCTGAGTAAGAAGTTTTCCATTTATTGTGATGCTTCTCGTCAAGGTTTGGGATGTGTTCTTATGCAAGAAGGCAGAGTTGTGGCTTATGCATCTAGACAGTTGAGAAAGCATGAGCTGAATTATCCTACACATGATTTGGAGTTAGCAGCTGTTGTTCATGCATTAAAGATTTGGAGACATTATTTGATTGGACATAAGAGTGATATATACACTGATCATAAGAGTTTGAAGTATATTTTCACTCAGTCAGATCTGAATTTGAGGCAACGCAGATGGTTAGAGTTGATTAAGGATTATGATATTGAGATACACTATCATCCTGGTAAAGCCAATGTTGTTGCCGATGCTCTTAGCAGAAAGAGTTATGTCAATGAGATGCAAATGTCGTCTATGTCAAGTGAATTGTGTGCTGAATTCGAACACCTGAACTTGGGAATTGTTACCAATGCAATGGAGTTGGTGATAGAACCTACACTAGAGCAAGAGATATACAAGGGTCAGTTGAAAGATGAGAAACTGAAGAAGATAGCGGAAGACATAGTCATTGGTAAGTCACCAGGTTTCCGAATTGATGATAATGGAACTCTTTGGTTTGGAAAAAGGTTGTGTGTACCTGAGGATCAGGCTATTAGGCAAGCAATTCTTCGTGAAGCTCATGAATCAGCTTATTCTATTCATCCTGGTAGTACTAAGATGTATCTGGATCTCAAACAGAAGTATTGGTGGGTTGGATTAAAGCGTGATGTGGCTGAGTATGTAGCAGTATGTGACACATGTCAGAGGGTAAAAGCTGAGCATCAGAGACCTGCAGGATTATTGCAACCAATGAAGATTCCTGAGTGGAAGTGGGAAGAAGTTGGTATGGACTTTATAGTGGGGTTACCTCATACTCAGAAAGGTTATGACTCTATTTGGGTGATAGTAGATCGGTTAACTAAAGTTGCTCATTTTATACCGGTTAGAACTACCTATCAAGGATCAAAATTGGTAGAGTTGTATATGGAGAAGATAGTGTGTTTGCATGGAGTTCCGAAGAAGATTGTATCTGATCGAGGTTCGCAATTTACATCACATTTTTGGAAGGTTGTACATGAATCTTTAGGAACTAAGCTGAATTTTAGTACAGCATATCATCCACAGACAGATGGACAGACTGAAAGGACCAACCAGGTATTAGAGGATATGTTGAGAGCCTGTGCATTGCAATATGGAACTAGTTGGGATAAGAGTTTGCCTTATGCAGAATTTTCTTACAATAATAGTTATCAACAGAGTCTTAAGATGGCACCGTTTGAAGCTTTGTATGGACGTAAGTGTAGAACTCCATTGTTTTGGGATCAGACAGGTGAATCTCAGGTGTTTGGTACAGATGTTCTTAGAAACGCAGAAGATCAAGTACGAGTGATTCGTGAGAATTTGAGAGTGGCACAGTCTCGTCAGAAGAGTTATGCTGATAATAGGAGAAGAGATTTAGTTTTTGAAGTGGGTGATTATGTTTATTTGAAGGTGTCACCTATGAGAAGTGTGAAGAGATTTAACATGAAAGGTAAACTAGCACCAAGGTATGTTGGACCATTTAAAGTTATTGCTAGACGTGGGGAAGTTGCTTACCAATTAGAGTTGCCTGAGAATTTATCTGGGGTGCATGATGTGTTTCATGTTTCACAACTTAAGAAGTGTTTGAGGGTGCCTGAGGAACAGATACCTTTAGAAGAGTTGACTGTTAAGGAGGATCTTACATATGAAGAGATTTCGATTAAGATTTTGGAGACTGCGGAGCGGGTTACTCGAAGTCGGGTTATTAAGACGTGTAAAGTGCAGTGGAATCGATATTCAGAGGCAGAGGCAACTTGGGAAAGAGAGGATGAATTGAGGAAATCATATCCGCAGTTGTTTGAGTAAGCAGTCCAATCTCGAGGACGAGATTCTTTTAAGGGGGGTAGAATTTGTAACACCCAAATTTTGAGATAACAAAATTGGAATAAGTTAGATAATAAATAATTACAAAACTAAAATAATAATAAAATAAGTTTGATGTTGCATTCATGCTGTTGCATTTATTTTTATTGTGTGGTGTGGATTTGATTTATTTTATTTTGGATTAGAATGTATTTGGAATATTTTTGAAAACAAGTAAAAAGAAGAAAAGAAAGAAAGAGCTTACCTGCTGCTAGCGGCCTGGGAATCCATCTGGACCGGCCTGCTTCTTTTTCTCGCGGGTGGGCCGGCCCGGCAGTTTCGCGTGGCCCAAGTTGGCCCAGTGCCACAGCCGCTCCTTCCCTTTCCCTCTCTGAGCCGCTGACCGGTGGGACCTAGCTGTCAGTCGTCTTCAAGCTCTCGTAACCGGACCGGAGTCGAACCTCCACCGACTGAACTTCAATCGAGTCTTGTTTCCGGGATTTGGTAACCGAAATCGGTGATTGATGCTATAAATAGGTCGCATAGGTCCTCTAGTTTCCGTTTTTCACCTAAAATCGTGAGTTCCGCCGCGAATCGTCGTGTTCTAGGGTTGGGGTCGGTTGGATACGGCGGACGTTGGGGAGAGGTGTATTCGGGTGCTTTGGGGGCTAATTCGTCGTGTTGGTAAGCTCGCAAATCTTCTCCTCTTTCTTCCCGTGTCCTTCTTTGGTGTTGAGGAGTTACGAATCATGGTTTTGGGTGAGCTCGGGTGCTTGGCAATGGCGCCGCCGTCCCCTTGTGGCCGCGCGGCGGGTTATGGGTAGATGTAGGTTGTTTTGTCACTTGGGGTGAGATCGCGTGGAGCTTCTCTTTCGATTGGACCAAGTCGCGGGTTGTTTGGTGGTCGGGAACGACGTGGCCGATGGACTCCGGCGAGGCGGCCATGGCGGGCATGGCGGCCGGTGGCCGGACTTGGAGATGGCGGTCGGAATTGTAACTGTGGAGATGCAGGTGATCGTGAGCCGTTCGATTTGAAATCAACGCACGAGATTAGAACTTACCCTTTCGATGGCAATCTTGTTAAAGAGCCCCTGCCTTTTCTGGAAATCAACCCGCGGTCCCAAGGCGTAAAGCTGAGATTACGTTTTTGTATTTTGAAAGCGTATTTTCATCCGGTTAAATCAAAAATACGTTTTTAGCAATTTACAGTTTCGCCACTAGAATTGTTTTAGTCATAAAATCTTCGTTTTAACTCCGATTTGATCCGTTCAAATTGCATTAGGTTCGTATTTGCGAACTCTACATGTTAGTGTAGTTTTACAGTTAGTTTTGATAATTTATTTTTCGAGTTTATAATTAAGTATTTATTTATCTATAGGAAATCTTAGAAAATTCATAACTTTCACGTTTTAACTCCGATTTTGGTGATCTTTGCGTCTGTGTGATCGTAGAAACGTGTAGAAGAGTTTTATAAACTTTTATTACTGTTTTGTTACTGTTGGTGTACTGTTCTAATTATATCTATTTGTTTGCTTCGTGTATGTTTGATTGGATGCATGTATGTTGTTGATTGATGATCGAGTATAGAAGGTGAGCAGTACTTGGACGATTCGGAGTATTACTTTGAGCCAAATCAGCAGTACTACTTGGAGAGCTTTGATCAAGGCAAGTATAACACAGGACTATCCTTGTTACCTATTCATTGAATTATCATACATATGCATGTGCTTACCTTGGCAACCTTAGTGATTTTAACTTAGCGATTGATATCTTGATTCCTTGTCACCTATGGGATTATGCATTTGGGTAGCTTGGCTAGTGCTTGATTTATGAACATTGATCTTGTAATTTGACTAATGAATGGTGAAATCAACCATTAAGATGATTTAATTCCTGCTACAAGGGGACTAGAGCACTGTGTTGTTTGTTTGTTGCTCTAGTTACTCTCCATAAGGACTTATCTGTAAGCATTAACCGGGATTGACAGTACAACTGTGAGGGCTATATGGCTCTGGCTTTAGTTGTTCAAGAGACCTTTTCTAGCTTGTTAGTGGTTACCTTAAATGGCGTAAGAATGGCTTGACACGTTGGGTGTAGTGCGAGCCCCTGGCCTAGTGTGTATAGGCTGCAGTTGTTGTGCCACAGGGAAGGGGGGTTCTACATCTGCCTGCCGAGTAAATCTAATGGCCCTAACTTGTTAGACGAACTTTTGAGTGGCTTTATATGGTTCTCCGGTGTTTGGGTTTGATCTCCCCACACATTTGGAAATCATGACTCACAGTGAAAGTGTACACCTCTGCGTAGAGTTTAATAAACTGGTATACTAGCCGTGCTCACGGATACGAGTGGCCTTGGGTATTCTTACAGAATAAATGATCACAATTGATATATCATGCTTTATACTAATGTTGTTATTATTATACCATGTTAATGCTATTTTATTATTCTTATTACAATTGATCAATTGTTCATTAACGGGAATTGGAATACCTTGATGCTACTCAACTGCTAAGTTAATGATGACTAAAAGCTAAAAGCAGTCAAACAGTGTCTAGCCATTTGAGCCTCATGAACCATGTGTTATATTTGTTGAGTTCGACATGGACTCACTCTTGCTATTTCCACCATAACAGATGAAGATTATAATGAGGATTATCGTAATGAGTACTAGTCTTGGTGTCAACCAGTCAACCGTGTCCCTGTGTGGAGTTTCCGCTGGAGATTATCTTTAGATTTTATTATTTATCGTTCAAGACTATGTTTTAAATATTTATTCGCTATGTAATAAGCACTGTGATGATACTATGTAATTTGTCTGCTTATGTGTGCGATCATGACCTGGGGCGCACATGAGTACTTTATGCATCCTATTTTTGTCCTTAAAAATGGGTGTAACAGAATCAGAGGTGGTCCCAAAATTGGCAAAGTAATCAGTCGCAGCAGCGTTCATCATATCCACAGCGTCAACAGTATCAGCAGACTGGGCAACAGACTCCTCGCACTGGAAATCCCAATGTTACCCCCATGAAGAATAGTACTCCCAGCACTCCTATTAGATGCTTTGTCTGTGGTAAAGAGGGCCATTTGTCTTATAATTGTCCTGAGAAGCAGAACCAACAGACTCCTCAGAGCCAGAAGAGCAACCAGAGGCAATCTGGTACTGGAAGGGTGAATCACGTGTCTTTTGATACAGCTCATGATGCACCAGAAGTTATGATTGGTACGTTCAATGTACATTCCACTCCCGCAACTATTCTTTTTGACTCTGGAGCATCTCATACATTCATATCCAACATTTTTGTTAAAATGCATAGTATACCCATGCTAGCTATGAAAGAACCTCTCTTAGTAAATTCACCTGGAGGTACCATGCAAACCAGTAATCGTTGTCTTCCAATTAGTATGGTACTAAGGGGGGGTAGAGTTTAAGATAACTCCTATAGTGTTGAGGACATCTAGTATTGATGTGATATTGGGTATGGACTGGATGAAGCAAAATCAGGCAGAGATTCAGTGTCAGCAGAAAGTGGTAGTTGTGACTGCACCTAATGGAGATAAAATCAATGTGGATGTAGCAATGCAGAAGGAACCAACCGCGGTGGTGAATCAGCTTGAAGATACTATTAAGGAGAATTCAGTGATTGAGGAATTTCCGGATGTCTTCCCTGATGAATTGCCAGGTATGCCGCCTGACCGAGACATTGAATTTCTTATTGAATTACTACCTGGAACTGCACCTATAGCCAAACGACCATATAGGATGGGAGTAGATGAATTAGAAGAACTTAAGAAACAAATTAAAGAATTACAAGATAAAGGTTTTATTCGACCTAGTTCATCACCTTGGGGAGCCCCAGTTATTTTTGTTGATAAGAAAGATGGTGGTCAGAGGATGTGTGTTGATTATCGGTCACTAAATGAGGTAACTATCAAGAATAAGTACCCTTTTCCCAGGATTGATGACTTGTTTGATCAGTTGAGAGGTGCTTGTGTGTTCTCTAAGATTGATTTACGTTCTGGTTATCATCAATTGAAGATTCGTGCCTCTGATATTCCAAAGACAGCTTTTACTACAAGGTATGGATTGTATGAGTATACTATTTTGTCGTTTGGATTGACCAATGCACCTGCATACTTTATGTACATGATGAATAAGGTGTTCATGGAATATTTGGATAAGTTTGTGCTAGTGTTTATTGATGATATACTGGTATTTTCCAAGACAGAGGTAGAGCATGCTGAACATTTAAGGTTGGTATTGCAGAAGCTTAGAGAGCATAAACTTTATGCGAAGCGAAGTAAATGTGAGTTTTGGTTGAAGGAAGTTTCTTTCCTTGGTCATATTGTTTCTAATGGAGGTATATCAGTGGATCCAGGCAAGGTGAAGGATGTATTGAATTGGAAACCGCCTACCGATGTTAGCGAGATTCGTAATTTCTTGGGTTTAGCTGGATATTACAGACGGTTCATTGAAGGGTTTTCTAAACTTGCTAAACCTATGACATCTCTGTTAGAAAAGAATGCCAAATTTGTGTGGTCTGATAAATGTCAAGCTAGTTTTGAGGAATTGAAGAAGAGGTTGACTACAGCGCCTGTTTTGGTTTTACCAGATTTGAGTAAGAAGTTTTCTATTTATTGTGATGCTTCTCGTCAAGGGTTGGGATGTGTTCTTATGCAAGAAGGTAGAGTTATGGCCTATGCATCTAGACAGGTGAGAAAGCATGAGTTGAATTATCCTACGCATGATTTGGAGTTAGCAGCTGTAGTTCATGCTTTAAAGATTTGGAGACATTATTTGATTGGACATAAGAGTGACATATACACTGATCATAAGAGTTTGAAGTATATTTTCACTCAGTCAGATCTGAATTTGAGGCAACGCAGATGGTTAGAGTTGATTAAGGATTATGATATTGAGATACACTATCATCCTGGTAAGGCTAATGTAGTAGCTGATGCTCTTAGTAGGAAAAGTTATGCTAATGAGATAAGAGCATTGTCTATGACTAGGGAGTTATGTGCTGAATTTGAATATTTGAATTTGGGAATTATTACTAATGCAATGGAATTAGTGATAGAGCCTACTTTAGAGCAAGAAATTTACAAGGGTCAGTTGAAGGATGAGAAACTAAAGAAGATAGTGGAGGATATAGTGATTGGTAAGTCACCAGGCTTTTGAATGGATGATAATGGGATTTTGTGGTTTCGAAAGAGGCTGTGTGTAAATGAGGATCAAACTGTTAGACAAGCAATTCTTCGCGAAGCTCATGAGTCAGCTTATTCTATTCATCCTGGTAGTGCTAAGATGTATTTGGATCTTAAACAGAAATATTGGTGGGTTGGATTAAAACGAGATGTGGCTGAGTATGTGGCATTATGTGATACTTGTCAGAGGGTGAAAGCAGAGCATCAGAGACCTGCTAGATTGTTGCAACCAATGAAGATTCCTGAATGGAAGTGGGAGGAAGTTGGTATGGACTTTATAGTGGGGTTACCGCGTACTCAGAGAGGTTATGATTCTATTTGGGTGATAGTGGATAGGTTGACTAAAGTTGCTCATTTTATACCAGTCAAGACTAATTATACGGGAGTACAATTAGCTACCTTGTATATGGAAAGAATAGTCTGTCTGCATGGAGTTCCAAAGAAGATTGTGTCTGATCGAGGTACGCAGTTTACGTCACACTTTTGGAAAGCTGTACATGAATCTTTGGGAACCAAATTGAATTTTAGCACAGCATATCATCCACAGACAGATGGACAGACTGAAAGGACCAACCAGGTGTTAGAGGATATGTTGAGAGCCTGTGCATTGCAATATGGAACTAGTTGGGATAAGAGTTTGCCTTATGCAGAATTTTCTTACAATAATAGTTATCAACAGAGTCTTAAGATGGCACCGTTTGAAGCTTTGTATGGACGTAAGTGTAGAACTCCATTATTTTGGGATCAGACAGGTGAATCTCAGGTGTTTGGTACAGATGTTCTTAGAAACGCAGAAGATCAAGTGCGAGTGATTCGTGAGAATTTGAGAGTGGCACAGTTTCGTCAGAAGAGTTATGCTGATAATAGGAGAAGAGATCTAGCTTTTGAAGTAGGTGATTATGTCTATTTGAAGGTGTCACCTATGAGAAGTGTGAAGAGATTTAACATGAAAGGTAAACTAGCACCAAGGTATGTTGGACCATTTAAAGTTATTGCTAGACGTGGGGAAGTTGCTTATCAATTAGAGTTGCCTGAGAATTTATCTGGAGTGCATGATGTGTTTCATGTTTCACAACTTAAGAAGTGTTTGCGGGTGCCTGAAGAGCAGATACCTTTAGAAGAATTGACTGTTAAGGAGGATCTTACATGTGAAGAGTTTCCGATTAAGATTTTAGAGACTGCTGAGAGAGTTACTCGAAGTCGGGTTATTAAAATGTGCAAGGTGCAGTGGAATCGATATTCAGAGGCAGAGGCAACTTGGGAAAGAGAGGATGAATTGAGGAAATCATATCCGCAATTGTTTGAGTAAGCAGTCCAATCTCGAGGACAAGATTCTTTTAAGGGGGGTAGAATTTGTAACACACAAATTTTAGGAGTAGTAAATTTTTAAATAATTTAGAGAAGGGGAATTAAAATAATAAAATATATTTGGTGTTGCATTCATGCTGTTGCATTTATTTTGTTATGTGGAGTGGTTTTGTTTTATTTTATTTTGGATTAGAAAATTTATTTGAGATAATTTGTGAAAATAAATAAAAAAAAAGAAACTTACCTTCAGCTGGTGGCCGACGGCCCGTTCGGCGGCCTACTTCGACTTCACTGTGCCACGTGGGCCGAGCCAGTCAAGCCCAGCATCGCCGCGGCCTAGTCGGTCGATCCGTAGCCGCGCCCTCCCTCCTTTCTATCGCTGACAGGTGGGGCCGGATGTCGGTCTTCTTCTACCTCTCGTATCCGTTCCGGACTCCAAACCGAACACGACCATGTCGGTCGGTTTCGTGATTTCCGGTCAAGTCTAACCAAAATCGATGATTTGAGGCTATAAATAGGACGCCTTGACCCTCTATTTTCTGTTTTCCATCTAAAACCCGAGCTTCAACACGTGAGTTTGAGCGTAGGAAGCCGGAACCCTAGGCTCGTTCGGTTGGTCGTCGGTGGAGCTTGTGGGTAGGTTCGGGCTCTTTTTCTTCGCATTGGTGAGTTCGCTATCTCCTCCTCTTTCGTCCCGTGCTCTCCTTTTGTGTTGAGACGCTTTGAATCACGGTTTTGGTGAGCTCGGGTGCACCGGTAATGGCGCCGCCGCCCTATCCTAGCCGCATCCCGATCCCGCGCTATCGTAGTCTTCCTAAACTATGTAGACAAGTTCGGGGGCTCTTCTCTTTTGAATGGTGTCGATTGGGGGATGTTTGGCGGTCGGGAACGACGAGGCCGAACTTTTCCGGCGAGGTGGGTGTGGTGGTAATGGTGGCCGGCGGCCGGCGTTGGAAGAGATGGCCGGAATTCTCTTTCTCCCTCCTAGATCGAATTATGGCTGTCCAATCTCAGATCAACGGTTGCGATTAGAACGTAACTGTTCGCGGGTAAATTTCTTAAAGAGACCCTCGGTTTTTTAGAAATCAACCCGCGTCCTTAGCGTAGTTTTGAAAATACGTTTTCGCGTTGTGAAGGCGTATTCTTTTCCGGTTTATTCAAAAATACGTTTTCAGGAAATTACAGATTTGCCACTAGAACTGTTTTAGTCATAAAAACTTCGTTTTAACTCCGATTTGATCCGTTCAAGTTGCGTTAGGTTTGTAATTGCGAGCTCTACATGTTAGTGTAGTTGTACAGTTAGTTTTGATAATTTATTTTTCGAGTTTATAATTAAGTATTTATTTATCTATAGGAAATCTTAGAAAATTCATAACTTTCACGTTTTAACTCCGAATTTGGTGATCTTTGCGTCTGTGTGATCGTAGAAATGTGTAGAAGAGTTTTATAAACTTTTATTACTGTTTTGCTACTGTTGGTGTACTGTTCTAATTATATCTCTTTGTTTGCTTCGTGTATGTTTGATTGGATGCATGTATGTTGTTGATTGATGATCGAGTATAGAAGGTGAGCAATATTTGGACGATTCGGAGTATTACTTTGAGCCAAGTCAACAGTATTACTTGGAGAGCTTTGATCAAGGCAAGTATAACACAGGACTATCCTTGTTACCTATACATCGAATTATCATACATATGCATGTGCTTACCTTGACAACCATAGAGATTATAACTTAGCTATTGATATCTTGTTTCCTTGTCACCTATGGGTTATGCATTTGGGTAGCTATTGCTAGTGCTTAATTATGAACAATGATCTTGTAATTTGACTAATGGATTATGCAATCAACCAATTAAGATGATTTTATTACTGTTGAAAGGGGGCTAGAGCATGTGGGTTATTTTAATGCTCTAGTTACTCTCCGTAAGGACTTATCTGTAAGTGATAACCGGGACATATAGTACAGCTGTGAGGGCTATATGGCTCTGGCTCTAGTTGTTCGAGAGACCTTTTCTAGCTTGTTAGTGGTTACCTTAAATGGCGTAAGAAAGGCTTGCCACGTTGGGTGTAGTGCGAGCCCCTGGCCTAGTGTGTATAGGCTGCGGTTGTTGTGCCACAGGGAAGGGGGGTTCTACATCTGCCTGCCGAGTGAATCTAATGGCCCTAACTTGTTAGACGAACTTTTGAATGGCTTTATGTGGTTCTCTGGTGTTTGGGCTTGATCTCCCCACTCATTTGGAAATCATGACTCACAGTGAAAGTGTACACCTCTGCGCAGAGTTAAAAACTGGTATACTAGCCGTGCTCACGGATACGAGCGGCCTTGGAACATTTACAGATAGATGATCACCATTGCTATATTATGTTTAATTATTGTTGATTATTATTATGCTCATGTTAAAGCTATTCGTTATCATTATTGCAATTGATCATTGGTTCTTTAATGGGAAGCAGTTTATCTTGATGCTATTCAATTTGCTAATTATATAATTAAAAGCTAAACGTAGTTAAACAGTGTCTAGCCATTTGAGCCTCATGAACCCTGTGTTATATTTGTTGAGTTCGACATGGACTCACTCTTGCTATTTCCACCATAACAGATGAAGATTATGATGAAGATTATCGTAATGAGTACTAGTCTTGGTGTCAACCAGTCAACCGTGTCCCTGTGTGGAGTTTCCGCTGGAGATTACTTTTAGTTATTATTATTTATCGTTCAAGACTATGTCTTAAATATTTATTCGCTATGTAATAAGCACTGTGATGATACTATGTAATTTGTGTACTTATGTGTGCGATCATGTCCTGGGGCGCACATGAGTAATTTATGCATCCTATTTTTGTCCTTAAAAATGGGTGTGACACTATCAAGGCCCTTCAACAGGAACGAGATGTCCAAGCTCGCAAGGCCTTGGTCCTCAAAAAGAAACTCAAGCCTGTGGAAGGAAGTGCCGATGAAGATGCCAAGGAATTGAAAGAAGCCGATGAAATTCGCCTGCGTGCGATATCAGCTATCCAGGCTTTGTTAAATTAGCGCATCGGCAACAATTGATACTTTGTTTTAACTCTAGCCGATAGGATTGTTATCGGCAATTATACTTTTATGCATCTATCCAGATACTAGGGTAATATTTCTTTAAATATTTTCCATTTAATGCTCTGGGAAATACAACTCCTTCGAGAGTTTCAAGAATATATGCATTACCAGGAACAGATTGGTTTATCCGATATGGACCTTCCCAATTAGGTGACCATTTGCCAAACTTAGAACTTTTAGTCCCAATCGGTAAAATCAACTTCCAGACCAATTCTCCATCGACAAATTCTTTTACCTTCACTTTCTTGTCATACCATCTAGCTACCCTTTTCTTATTCTCCTCGATGCTAACTAAAGCTTTTAACCGATGACCTGCTACATCTTCCAATTCATATTTCATAAGAATATCATAATCATCGGCTGTCAATTGATCTTAAAAGCGTATTCGCCTAAAACCAATTTTAATCTCCCAAGGTAATACTGCATCGTGTCCATACACCAATTGATAAGGTGCTACCTTGGTTGCACCATGACATGCCATCCGATATGACCACAAAGCTTCATTTAATACTGTATGCCACTTCTTAGGATACTCTTTAATCTTGCGCTTAATGAGTTTGATAATTCCTTTATTAGATGCTTCAGCCTGACCATTAGCTTGGGCATAATACGGTGAAGAATTCAAAACTTTAATCCCCATACCTATAGCAAACTCATCAAATTCACTTGATGTAAATATAGTGCCCTGATCGGTAGTGATGGTTTGTGTCACACCCGGTTTTAAGGACAAAACCAGACATACACTATATGTGAAATAAAGGAGTCAAATCTCACATATAGCCACAGATAAGTGTAATATCAAGAGACAAATGCTTAATATACATACCGCAATAGTATAAAATATACCTTAAAGAGCATCACAGCGGAAAAGACAACTCCGAACACCAGGTGTAGACTTCACTCCAGGAACAAACTAACTGGTTGACCACAAGCCTAAACTCCTCCTGAGGTGTGGGAAATAGCAAGAGTGAGTCCATGTCGAACTCCGCAAGCATAGCAAGTATAGATCCCATACACTCATGATCAATGTAACATAATCAATATAGAACATAATCGATAAGTAAATGAGCATCTTAACAAAACAAGAATCATCATATTTAATGTAAATGTCTCCAAGGCCGCTCGTGTCTGTGAGCACGGCTAGTATACCAGTTTATTAAACTCTGCGCAGAGGTGTACACTTTCACTGTGAGTCGTGATTTACCCTTTCGCCCGAGGTAGCTAATCTCTTGACCCACTTCCAAGGAAGGTCGGCAGGGTTCACTATGAAGCCTTTCAAAGGTTCGTCTAACAAGTTAGGGCCGCTAAGGATTCTCAATTGGAAAGCATGATCCTCCCTCCAAGGGGCGACTTACAAAAGACTGCACCCACCTTGGCAGGCCAAGACCATACTAGACATGATCCCCTCTTGCGCCTTTCGGTAACCACTAACAAGCTAGAAAAGGTCCTCATACTTGACTAAAGCCAGAGCCATATAGCCCTCACAGTTGTACTGTAAATCCCGAAGGTTCACGTACAGACAAGATCTTATGTTGCTAAAAAGTCATTTCTCAACCATCATAGTACTTATATTAATTAAGTCACAAGATCATGGTCACAGAAAGAAAACCCAAGCTATACTTGCCTTAAATCAAGATCCTTTCTCTGATCCAAATCTTCAATTAATAGCTTCTTGATTCTCCACGTAAATCTCACCGACTGGACTGGATCAATAAATCACCACACACGCATCGAGCAATCATACACGAAGCAAACAATGAATAATAATTAGAACAGTACACCAAACAATTAAAGAAATTTGAAAACTAACCTACGCATTGCTACGAACACATAAACGCGAAAAACACACTAATCGGAGCTACAGTGAAAGAGATACATACACCGAAAGATTTTGTTGTATAAAACGGAAAATCATAGGTCTCATTTGTTTTAACTATATAAAATCATATATAGGATAAAATACTTTTTATAGATATTCAAAAGTGACTTAGGCTAAATTACATTTAAATTTAGAAAACTAAAGGAAAAATCAATAATATTTTATTTATAAATCTAGTTGCACAGTTATTAATCAAGTTAGATGTAAATTATGAAATTCTAGAGATTTTGATAAATAAAACATTAATACTAATATGTAGTTCATGTTGTTATAAATCCATTGCAATTTGAACGGACTAATTCAGAATTAAAACAAATAAGTTATGAATTAAACGAGATTTTCTTTAGTAAAACAATAGATTAAATCTAACATTGAATCTTAAAGGTAGAAAACCTAACCAACAGTAGCACTAACAGTACAAAAAGTTTGTAAAACTCTTCTACACGTTACTACGATCACACAGACGTAAAGATCACGAAATTCGGATTTAAAATGTGAAAGTTATGAATTTTCTAAGATTTTCTATAGATAAATAATTACTTAAATATAAACTCAAAAATTAATTTTCCCAAACTTACTGTACAACTATACTAACATGTAGAGCTCACAATTACGAACCTAACGCAACTTGAACGGACCAAATCCGAGTTAAAACGAAGTTTTTACGACCAAAACAATTCTAGTGGCAAAACTGTAATTTCCTGAAAACGTATTTTTGAATAAACCGGTAGAAAATATGCTGTCAAAACACGAAAACGCATTTTCTGAAATACACTATGGACCGCGGGTTAAGCATTAAAGAAATCCAGGGTTTCTTTAGCAAAATTCCGGACCGAAGGGGTATGTTCTAATCTTGAGCGTTGATCTGAGAATGAACGGCTGAGAATGAAGATGGAGGGATGCAGGCGGCACTCCTGCCGGAGAAGAAAGAAACGCGGCGGTGCCATGGCCGGCGGCTCACCGGAGTAGGCAATCGGGCGATTCAAGCCACTATTCGGCGTGAGACCGGTACCAATCGAAAGCGGAGCTCAAGGCGATCTCACCTGACAAGAAGATGGAGGCAAAGGCGGCTCGTGATGGTCGTGCGGCTCGAAAGGGCGGGCGGCCGATCCCCTTCACACGGTGATGATGCAACAAGCTCTTAGTGATGAAATTGGAAGCACCATTAGATTCACAAAAGCATGCTAAGGTCAGTAGAGTAACTTACAATGGCGAAAAATCGACGTACCCGCCGAATTGCTCCCCACAGCGGCTCCTAGGTTTGCGGCGGCGGCGAGAGCTTGAACGGGTATTAGCTAGGTCATGATTTGATCTAGAATCGACCGGTCAAGGCTCGGCTCTAGGTTAAATAGGGATTGGCGTGATCAATTTGGAAAGAGACTCCCTTGATTCGCGGATTCAGTTACGGTTCGGTGATGAAGTTCGTCTCGGTTACGATAGAGGGAGGAAGAAGCGTCTGACAGCGGGTCCCAATAGTCAGCGGAACAAGAGGGAGAGGAGGGCGCGGCTGCGTCGTCAGCTGCGTTGGGCCGGCCCACGCGGGCGTGAGCGCGGGAGGAAAAACGGCAGCGGCTTCGGCCCGTTTTGCGACCCAGAGCGAGAGAGGAAGAAGAGTAGGCCGGGCCGGCTGCACAGCAGGTAATTATCCTTTCTCTTTTTTCTATTTGTTTTCAAAACCTTTTAAATAGAGTTTCAAATCCAAATCTGTCACACCCAAAATTTCCTATTTTGGGTTGTGCATGAAAAACACTAAATAAAATAAATGATTTCAATGTTTGAATAAATTTATTAGATAAGTTAAGTTGCTGCTAATTTAAATATAGAAAATTGTGGTTTTAAACTTTTCCATATTAATTTGATAATGTGGTGTTTGTGTGATGCTTGTCTGTGGTGTTGGTGAGTGTTATTATTTTCAAAATACCATAGGATGACATTTACTTCTCATCGGAAAACTTTTTGGTATTTTCTGGATTCAAAATTCCAATTTTCGTGAGCTTAATCTTTTTCCTTGATCTTTTCATCCATCTTTTCATGAGCTCAAACTCACTTAGTTGAGTTCCTTATCTTTCCAAGAGTCTCCAGGATTTTTCCCGTGATTTTTCTGAGCTCCGGGCTATTTTTCGCGGCCAAAATGGTAATTCTAGATTTTCTGGAATTATTTTTATTCGCGGAATTAAAATAATCCCGAAATTAAGAAATTCTGAAAAGTTTCCAAACTCTACAACTATATATATGCCAGCGTAGCCCTCGACGCCCTGGTTCCAGAAGTACAACTCTTATCGCGAGCCGTCGCTCGTAGCTCTCTCTATCTCTCGCCGTATCTTAAATATATATATATATATATATATATATATATATATATATATACATACATATATATATATATATATATATATATATATATATATATATATATATATATACGTGCAAGCAACGAGCTCATATGCTTTAACCTTAACGATGATAGACAGGGTCGGTTGGCTGCTTCCTTTCCAATCTAGTATCTACGATATATGCCGTGCAAGCCAAGGACTCCATATTCATTAGGCCATGTCCATCCATAAATAGCCAGCTCCGCTTCATGTATTTGTTTGGAAACCCTTGAAAATCTGAATTCTATCCATCGAAGATTAATGTCCAGCCCTGCTGCCGCCGCCGCCATGCCCTCGTCGGCGTCTCCTGCGAGCCGCCGTCCCCCGGGCCCGCTGGCGCTGGGGCTGGAGTCGTCGGCGAACAAGATCGGCATCGGCGTGGTTCTCGGGGGACATCCTCTCTAACCCGCGGCACATCTACGTGACCCCGCCGGGCCATGGCTTCCTTCCACGGGAGACGGCGCAGCACTACCTCGCACACCTGCTGCCTCTCCTCCGCGCTGCGCTCGTCGAGGCCGGTGTGGCCCCCGCTGACCTCGCGTGCGTCTGCTACACTAAAAGCCCCGGCAGGGGCGGACCTCTCCAGGTCGCCGCCGCGGCCGCCCGCGCGCTCTCCCTGCTCTCGAGGAAGCCGCTTGTGGCGGTCAACTACTGTGTCGCGTACATCGAGATGGGCCGTGCGGTCACTGGGGCCGTGGACCCTGTCGTGCTCTACGTCTCCAGCGGAAACACGCAGGTTATCGCTTACAGCGAGGGGAGGTACAGGATCTTCGGGGAAACTATTGATATCGCCGTCTGGAACTGCCTTGACGGATTTGCCAGGGTCCTGGAGCTCTCCAATGACCCTAGCCCCGGCTATGACATCAAGCAGCAGTCGGCCATGCATGAATGAAACCACGCCAGGCATGCCATGGTAATTCTGCAAAGTTCCTTTCACCTCTAGTTTATTCGATCAGCTATGAATCATGCCCCGTGAATCCTCCCGTCAAACACATCTTTACTAACTTTAGAAATTCTTCACCAGCATATGTCTTGTCACCAAGTTTCCCATGTTCCGTTGCCACGGAGTCGACGTGCATGTTTTCGCTGGCCGCCGATGCGCTTTTATGGCCGCGGAAGCCACAACCATTATTGGAGTATCTCCACAATGCCGCATGATCAGTACTTTACAAAGCCGTCGTTGCCGTGGAAGGTGCGACCTGTATGCTGTCCACCTTCTCCAAGATCAGTCGATATCAATTTCGTCGCCATCGAGCTTTGTTAATTTCTGCCATCGACAATCGCTGGTGAGCTTTTCCGTCTGATCCTTTTGCTCTCAGCTGTCCGCTCTCACGTTCGCGTATATCCATATTACCTTTGTTCCAAGTCGTTCTCATAGCATTAGCTTCGTAGCGACGCGCTAGGTGAGATAGTACTAACGTTCTTCATATCAAATATTTATGACTTTATTAAGTTAAATATTAATTTGATTAATATACATGCAACTAGATTCTAATTAAAAGCAAAATAGGTGTTAAACTCTGATATTTTATATATATAAATCTTTATATGGTTTAATTGTTGTCATCAATGTGATTTTAAATTATAATTTGTCTAGCTGAATCCACGTCATATATAGTTCGAGTAGATGCTATTAGACGCATTTTTTTTTCTTTTGCAAAATTATAGTTTAATTTGATTAAATAATACATGCACGTTTACAAATAAAAATACGGCTAGTTTCAACTTGGCTTTTGAATTAAAATATTATTTGACTAATCTGGGCTACTATTTCACATGGTCTAGTTTAATTAAAATGAATTAAGCATGTAACTTTTTCTTTTCTATTGTAATACATAAAACTTCCGATAGCCGCTACATCACTTGTTGTGTTCATTGTAAAATATTAATTTGATTAATGGTTACCAGTTTTCAATCTAAAAACAACATGGAGGTACATTTCGATTTTGTATATGTAAATAAATGTTAAAATAATTAGCTACTAACATAAACATATTTTTAATTTGTAAATTGTTTAGGCTAGCACTTTAACGTGTGTTTGGATGCTCTCACATGCCCTTTATATATTGGTGCAAAGTAATGTTTAACTTGCTCGATTTAGATGGTAAAGTTTATAAATAAAATATAACTAGATTTAACTTGGTTTTTAAATTAAATTATGATTTGTCTAAATTAATAACATCTCCATGATTTTGTTTGTTCAACCAAAATAGATCAAGTGTTAGTTTGTCTTCTTTAGTTATATTGCCAACCTCGATAGACGTGTCCTCGGTAACGATAGCTCCGTCCTTAGGTGTTCTTGCGTTCTCGTAACCATAGCAACAAGCCGTGACGTTTAGTATGCTTTCTTTTAAAGTGCCTTCTTTGTATGATGTTTGTTCTTAGATGTGTTTGTTGTCTGTTTGCTGTGTTTGGTTGCTACGAGTAGAAGTGTGATTCACGAGCGCTTAAGACTAGGAGCTGAGGACCGACGAGTATAACAGAAGCTGAAGATCAGAGACAGAGGTTGAAGATTCTGAGCAGCTTAACTTTGGGAAAAAGGCAAGTATAACATGGGACTATCCTTGTTACCTATTCACTGAAATTATCATACATATGCATGTGTCCTCCTTGACAACCATAGAGATTATAACTTAGCTATTGATATCCTGATTCTTTGTCAGCTATGGGTTATGCATTTGGGTAGCTATTGCTAGTGCTTAATTATGAACAATGATCTTGTAATTTGATTAATAGATTAAGAAACCAACCATTAAGATGATTTTATTACTGTTGAAAAGGGGGCTAAAGCAAGGGGTTATATTGTTGCTCTGGTTTCTCTCCATAAGGACTTATCTGTACGTGATCATCCGGGACATACAGTACAGCTGTGAGGGCTATATGGCTCTGGCTTTAGTTGTTCAAGAGACCTTTTCTAGCTTGTTAGTGGTTACCTTAAATGGCGTAAGAATGGCTTGCCACGTTGGGTGTAGGGCGAGCCCCTGTCCTTAGTGTGTATAGGCTGCGGTTGTTGTGCCACTGGGAAGGGGGGTTGTACATCTGCCTGCTGAGTGAATCTAATGGCCCTAACTTGTTAGACGAACTTTTGAATGGCTTTATATGGTTTCTTGTGCTTAGGGATTCATGACCCCTTAGCATATGGAAATCATGACTCACAGTGAAAGTGTACACCTCTGCGCAGAGTTTAATAAACTGGTATACTAGCCGTGCCCACGGATACGGGCGGCCTTGGAACATTTACAGATAGATGATCACCATTGTTATATCATGTTTAATTACTGTTGTTATTATTATGCTCATGTTAATGCTATTCATTATCGTTATTGCAATTGATCATTGGCTCATTAATGGGAATTGGAATACCTTGATGCTACTCAATTGCTAATTATATGATGATTAAAAGCTAAACGCAGTCAAACAGTGTCTAGCCTTTTGTGCCTCATGAACCCTGTGTTATACTTGTTGAGTTCGACATGGACTCACTCTTGCTATTTCCCCCACACTCCAGTGTGTAGTAAGATGCTACTCGGAAGGACAAATGTGTATTGGAGTTTCTAGAAGACTAGTAGAAGTGCTAGGCATATGTTACCCCCAGTCAGCCGTCCCTGAGAAGAATGGAGCCTGAAGTTTAGTCACCGTTCCGCGATACTCTGATGTAAGTGTTAATATAGTTATGTATACGTTATATAATGACATTGGTTCTGATACTTTTTCATTCTGACATATGTGTGGACTTCCTGGGCACACATATGATTAGCCTGGTTTTGTTCTTTAGAGAACCGGGTGTGACAGAGTGGTATCAGAGCGGTGTTGACTGTAGGACGTATGCCAAGTAGCACTGGATGTATTCTAAAACTTATTGTACGATAAAACTATTTTGTCATCCCTTGACTCATTGATTTTGACTATTTTCCTCTTCCTTGTCCTGTTGTATCCCTTCCTTGATAGCTTCCTTTGAGCTATTATTTCTTACTCCCTTGGTTTTCGTTTATGTTGTTTTTACTACAAGTTTTCTGATCTCATCTTTTTCAAAAGTTTGATGGCCTTTTCATCATCTATAATCTGCCATTTAGGATGACCACCATTGTTGAAGAAGCACGTGTAGTACCGATGATGTGATGTGTGCTTGTTTTGCTTGATGTGTTGCTTGTGTGTTGTCCTTGTTCTCATGTTTTGAAAGTGGCCCGGAAGGTTTCATCTTGAGGAGTAGCTCGATCCATGTTAAGTGGGGTAGGTTTTATGTAATACTCCGCATGCTGATTTCTATAGCAGTCTGTAATGTTTCTGTTATATCTCAAGATATGGACATGAGAAAATTATGAAATTTTACTGGGAATAACTAGACTTCTATATCTTTCCAGACCCACTGGACTTACCTTATTATCTATTATGATCTAAGAGATATACCTGTTCTAAGTTGGGGTCACTGCGCAGTCTGGAATCCTGAAACAGTTTTGGTTAAGTTCAGTTTTTGACTAACTTATTGACAGAATCTGGAAAAGTGTTGTGAATAAAAGTCGTAGATAATTTCGTAAGCTTTCCAACCATATAAAGATCACCTTAATCGGATGTTTGTATCTCAAGATATGTCAGATTTACTGGACTACTAAAATTGGAATTCGCCCAGAAATTTTCTGTATTACTTCCTTATCTTGTATAAGTGAATATATCATTGGGTATCTTTGAATCTCATTGATTTGCCTTGGAATCTTACATTAGAGATGATTATGGTTATCTAGTATAAAAGGAGATGCAAGTTACTTTGGTGTCCCCTAGTTTCTTTTTCTTAAGGGGGTAGCAAAGTTGTGAGTGTTGCAAGATGAAGGTTTCGAATGTCCTAGTGCTTCACTTGGAAGAAGTGGTTATCTCTATGATTGGAAGTCTACTCATGTGCTAGTGTTGTTTGCTTGGGATCAGTGCTTTGTGGATCGTCTACAAGAAGCTCGGGTATTCGTTAGGACTGGTCTTCACTTTAAGCTATCATCAGTTAGGAGTTCAACATTCAATTCAACATACTCTATACAAGTTAGCATGGACGACATAGGAAGGAGATGTTGAAAGTCTATAGCTAGTTTCATAAAAACTTAGATGATATGACCCCCATATCAAGTATGTTTAGTAAGTTTTAAGTGAAGGACTTATCATTAGCAGCAAGCCTTAAAGAAAGTGTTGCCTTCAATGACATTGCCAGGTGGAATAAAATCTTTGTTAAGTGGGGTAGTGTCCGCTACCATCATTAATCTCGAGCGACAAGGTATGAAGAACTGAAGATCAAACCTTATCTTTATTGTCATCTTTTGGCTATCTTTGATCCATGTCTTATATCTCATCAACGCAAAGCAAAGAAGCATGAAGACTTGAAGATTAGTGTCATCTATCTCTCCAATCTCTCTGAATCTCGTTTTTACCTTATCCTGTCTTTTCAGAACAGTCTGTCTTCCGTAGCTTATATCTCTATTTTTGGACACCCAAAAATCATGGATAAATTCTGGACAATAGTAGACTTCAATATCTTTCTCTGACCGTAAGAACCGCCCTGATAGATATTATGGTTTGGGAGTTATGAAAATCACAAGGCAACGCATCTGTGCTGTCAGTAACCTGGAATAGTTTCTGTTGTGCACAGTTTTCGACTACCTTAACTGCAGAATCTGGAGAAGTGATCTATAAGAAAGTTGTAGCAAATTTGATAAGGTTTCCAACGGTATAAGCTACAATATCATCGGATTCCCAGAACTCGAGTTATAACTGTATTCCTGCACTGCTATTTTTCTGCTCGCGAAGAAGTGCAGGTTACTTGTTCTTGCATATGCTCATGAATCTCTTTGAGATGGTAGAAGTACATAATGGTAGTCATCACTCAGAAACAAATGTAATCTATCTATTGGTGTTCTCCGGTTGATCTCTTCTTAAGGGGAGTTGTCAAACTAAAGACGATACAAGATGGAGGTTTAAACATTCTATTTCGTCATCTGGAAGCATCAGCTATCTACATGATTGAAAAGTCACTATCGAGCGCAGATATCCTTTCTCAGGGTGGGTAACCTGTTGGAACCATTTACAAGGATCGTAAGTGCCTAAAGGATACCTTTACAAAGTTGGTTATGAGCTTGTGGCATCATCATTGGATAAGAGTCGATCAGGAAAGAGTGAAGACTTGCAGATCAACTTTATCTTTCTCCCTGGTCTCTCTGAATCTCAGGACGAGATTCCTGTTAAGTGGGGTAGAATTGTCACACCCAAAATTTCCTATTTTGGGTTGTGCATGAAAAACACTAAATAAAATAAATGATTTCAATGTTTGAATAAATTTATTAGATAAGTTAAGTTGCTGCTAATTTAAATATAGAAAATTGTGGTTTTAAACTTTTCCATATTAATTTGATAATGTGGTGTTTGTGTGATGCTTGTCTGTGGTGTTGGTGAGTGTTATTATTTTCAAAATACCATAGGATGACATTTACTTCTCATCGGAAAACTTTTTGGTATTTTCTGGATTCAAAATTCCAATTTCCGTGAGCTTAATCTTTTTCCTTGATCTTTTCATCCATCTTTTCATGAGCTCAAACTCACTTAGTTGAGTTCCTTATCTTTCCAAGAGTCTCTAGGATTTTTCCCGTGATTTTTCTGAGCTCCGGGCTATTTTTCGCGGCCAAAAAGGTAATTCTAGATTTTCTGGAATTATTTTTATTCGCGGAATTAAAATAATCCCGAAATTAAGAAATTCTGAAAAGTTTCCAAACTCTACAACTATATATATGCCAGCGTAGCCCTCGACGCCCTGGTTCCAGAAGTACAACTCTTATCGCGAGCCGTCGCTCGTAGCTCTCTCTATCTCTCGCCGTATCTTTTATATATATATATATATATATATATATATATATATATATATATATATATATATATATATATATATATATACGTGCAAGGAACGAGCTCATATGCTTTAACCTTAACGATGATAGACAGGGTCGGTTGGCTGCTTCCTTTCCAATCTAGTATCTACGATATATGCCGTGCAAGCCAAGGACTCCATATTCATTACGCCATGTCCATCCATAAATAGCCAGCTCCGCTTCATGTATTTGTTTGGAAACCCTTGAAAATCTGAATTCTATCCATCGAAGATTAATGTCCAGCCCTGCTGCCGCCGCCGCCATGCCCTCGTCGGCGTCTCCTGCGAGCCGCCGTCCCCCGGGCCCGCTGGCGCTGGGGCTGGAGTCGTCGGCGAACAAGATCGGCATCGGCGTGGTTCTCGGGGGACATCCTCTCTAACCCGCGGCACATCTACGTGACCCCGCCGGGCCATGGCTTCCTTCCACGGGAGACGGCGCAGCACTACCTCGCACACCTGCTGCCTCTCCTCCGCGCTGCGCTCGTCGAGGCCGGTGTGGCCCCCGCTGACCTCGCGTGCGTCTGCTACACTAAAAGCCCCGGCAGGGGCGGACCTCTCCAGGTCGCCGCCGCGGCCGCCCGCGCGCTCTCCCTGCTCTCGAGGAAGCCGCTTGTGGCGGTCAACTACTGTGTCGCGTACATCGAGATGGGCCGTGCGGTCACTGGGGCCGTGGACCCTGTCGTGCTCTACGTCTCCAGCGGAAACACGCAGGTTATCGCTTACAGCGAGGGGAGGTACAGGATCTTCGGGGAAACTATTGATATCGCCGTCTGGAACTGCCTTGACGGATTTGCCAGGGTCCTGGAGCTCTCCAATGACCCTAGCCCCGGCTATGACATCAAGCAGTAGTCGGCCATGCATGAATGAAACCACGCCAGGCATGCCATGGTAATTCTGCAAAGTTCCTTTCACCTCTAGTTTATTCGATCAGCTATGAATCATGCCCCGTGAATCCTCCCGTCAAACACATCTTTACTAACTTTAGAAATTCTTCACCAGCATATGTCTTGTCACCAAGTTTCCCATGTTCCGTTGCCACGGAGTCGACGTGCATGTTTTCGCTGGCCGCCGATGCGCTTTTATGGCCGCGGAAGCCACAACCATTATTGGAGTATCTCCACAATGCCGCATGATCAGTACTTTACAAAGCCGTCGTTGCCGTGGAAGGTGCGACCTGTATGCTGTCCACCTTCTCCATGATCAGTCGATATCAATTTCGTCGCCATCGAGCTTTGTTAATTTCTGCCATCGACAATCGCTGGTGAGCTTTTCCGTCTGATCCTTTTGCTCTCAGCTGTCCGCTCTCACGTTCGCGTATATCCATATTACCTCTGTTCCAAGTCGTTCTCATAGCATTAGCTTCGTAGCGACGCGCTAGGTGAGATAGTACTAACGTTCTTCATATCAAATATTTATGACTTTATTAAGTTAAATATTAATTTGATTAATATACATGCAACTAGATTCTAATTAAAAGCAAAATAGGTGTTAAACTCTGATATTTTATATATATAAATCTTTATATGGTTTAATTGTTGTCATCAATGTGATTTTAAATTATAATTTGTCTAGCTGAATCCACGTCATATATAGTTCGAGTAGATGCTATTAGACGCATTTTTTTTCTTTTGCAAAATTACAGTTTAATTTGATTAAATAATACATGCACGTTTACAAATAAAAATACGGCTAGTTTCAACTTGGCTTTTGAATTAAAATATTATTTGACTAATCTGGGCTACTATTTCACATGGTCTAGTTTAATTAAAATGAATTAAGCATGTAACTTTTTCTTTTCTATTGTAATACATAAAACTTCCGATAGCCGCTACATCACTTGTTGTGTTCATTGTAAAATATTAATTTGATTAATGGTTACCAGTTTTCAATCTAAAAACAACATGGAGGTACATTTCGATTTTGTATATGTAAATAAATGTTAAAATAATTAGCTACTAACATAAACATATTTTTAATTTGTAAATTGTTTAGGCTAGCACTTTAACGTGTGTTTGGATGCTCTCACATGCCCTTTATATATTGGTGCACAGTAATGTTTAACTTGCTCGATTTAGATGGTAAAGTTTATAAATAAAATATAACTAGATTTAACTTGGTTTTTAAATTAAATTATGATTTGTCTAAATTAATAACATCTCCATGGTTTTGTTTGTTCAACCAAAATAGATCAAGTGTTAGTTTGTCTTCTTCAGTTATATTGCCAACCTCGATAGACGTGTCCTCGGTAACGATAGCTCCGTCCTTAGGTGTTCTTGCGTTCTCGTAACCATAGCAACAAGCCGTGACGTTTAGTATGCTTTCTTTTAAAGTGCCTTCTTTGTATGATGTTTGTTCTTAGATGTGTTTGTTGTCTGTTTGCTGTGTTTGGTTGCTACGAGTAGAAGTGTGATTCACGAGCGCTTAAGACTAGGAGCTGAGGACCGACGAGTATAACAGAAGCTGAAGATCAGAGACAGAGGTTAAAGATTCTGAGCAGCTTAACTTTGGGAAAAAGGCAAGTATAACATGGGACTATCCTTGTTACCTATTCACTGAAATTATCATACATATGCATGTGTCCTCCTTGACAACCATAAAGATTATAACTTAGCTATTGATATCCTGATTCCTTGACAGCTATGGGTTGTGCATTTGGGTAGCTATTGCTAGTGCTTAATTATGAACAATGATCTTGTAATTTGATTAATAGATTAAGAAACCAACCATTAAGATGATTTTATTATTGTTGAAAAGGGGGCTAGAGCAAGGGGTTATATTGTTGCTCTGGTTTCTCTCCATAAGGACTTATCTGTACGTGATCATCCAGGACATACAGTACAGCTGTGAGGGCTATATGGCTCTGGCTTTAGTTGTTCAAGAGACCTTTTCTAGCTTGTTAGTGGTTACCTTAAATGGCGTAAGAATGGCTTGCCACGTTGGGTGTAGGGCGAGCCCCTGTCCTTAGTGTGTATAGGCTGTGGTTGTTGTGCCACTGGGAAGGGGGGTTCTACATCTGCCTGCCGAGTGAATCTAATGGCCCTAACTTGTTAGACGAACTTTTAAATGGCTTTATATGGTTTCTTGTGCTTAGGGATTCATGACCCCTTAGCATATGGAAATGATGACTCACAGTGAAAGTGTACACCTCTGCGCAGAGTTTAATAAACTGGTATACTAGCCGTGCCCACGGATACGGGCGGCCTTGGAACATTTACAGATAGATGATCACCATTGTTATATCATGTTTAATTACTGTTGTTATTATTATGCTCATGTTAATGCTATTCATTATCGTTATTGCAATTGATCATTGGCTCATTAATGGGAATTGGAATACCTTGATGCTACTCAATTGCTAATTATATGATGATTAAAAGCTAAATGCAGTCAAACAGTGTCTAGCCTTTTGTGCCTCATGAACCCTGTGTTATACTTGTTGAGTTCGACATGGACTCACTCTTGCTATTTCCCCCACACTCCAGTGTGTAGTAAGATGCTACTCGGAAGGACAAATGTGTATTGGAGTTTCCAGAAGACTAGTAGAAGTGCTAGGCATATGTTACCCCCAGTCAGCCGTCCCTGAGAAGAATGGAGCCTGAAGTTTAGTCACCGTTCCGCGATACTCTGATGTAAGTGTTAATATAGTTATGTATACGTTATATAATGACATTGGTTCTGATACTTTTTCATTCTGACATATGTGTGGACTTCCTGGGCACACATATGATTAGCCTGGTTTTGTTCTTTAGAGAACCAGGTGTGACAAAATCAAACAAAATAAATTCCACACCACTCAATAAACAATATGCAACAGCATGAATGCATCACATGTATCTAAACCTTATATTTGATTTTAATTTCAAATAAAATATCATTTCTCTATAATAAATATGCACAAACAACTACTCAATGAATCCATTTTTTTTGATAAAAATCACTCACTCAAATAAAACCAATGCAATGGCATGTATGCACAAACAATGTCTCTAAACCCTATGATAATCTTTAATTTATTGAAAAATTTTATTTTCCTAAGTTTCATGAGCACAAAATACTTAATTATCTCAATTTATCTCTATTTCAAAAAGAGGCAAATTTTAGGATATTATAATTCTACCCCCCTTAGGATGAATCGCGTCCCGAGATTCGGAAGATGATGATAAAAGAGATAATGACACTTTGTCTTTATTCGATCCTCATTTTCCCAATTACTTCTTTCGTTCAGAGTCATGAGACAGTTTCTCATATTCTGACTGACTAATCCGCCTAAGTATGATCATCTCTCCTATTGAGTTCCTCCAATGTTGTGTTGTTCCTCTGCTATGACTTCTGTAAACTCATGGTCCACTTTGCTATCCTCAGTGTAACCATCTTCTAATTGGTTATTCTCATCTTCCTCAGGTGCCGCTTGAACACCTACATACTCAATTCTTTCTCCTGACCGTGTGGTTAGAAGCACCGAACGTTGGGCAGAATTAACCACTCCTTTGCAAGCAAGTAACCAACCTTTTCCAAGGATAACATCTATTTCCATTAATTCCAGAACAATAAGATTTGCCTCAAACTTCACCCCCTTTATGTCAAGACTAACTTTTGGGCATATGCGGTTGGCCTTCTTTTCTCCTTCTGGAGAGTTAACTACCACCGGTTTCCTCATTGGAAGCATGGTTATCTTATGATCTTCTACATATTTGCAAGAGATGAATGAATGTGTAGCCCTAGGGTCAAACAAAACCATAGCAGTGTCTGAGCCTGCACCAATATAGCCGAGAACAACCTCTTTAGCTTCGTAAATGGTAACCACATCCACATTGTTCAACCTTCCTTGGATATATTTTCGATTCAATTTATTTCTTTGCACCTCCTGATTATGGACACTTTGTTCTGGCTCTTGATGTTGTTGATTCTGGCTGCAATTACTCTTAGTAAGCTCCTCCAGACAACCGTTCTCATAGTGCTCGATCTCACCACAACCATGACCTTCCTCACTGGTATTAATAATCAGAGATGACAGACATGGTTCTTGAGAGTTAAAGTAATGCACGTCATTATTGGGTTGCTGAAATTGGTACTGATCCTGATCTGTACTACCAAGTAGATGCATAGAGTGTGACTGATACTCTGATTGTGCAGCAAAACCGAGACAAGTGTTGCTACCTGCAGATTGATGTTGCATTTTCCTTCTCTTCCTATCATGCTCCTTGCGCATATCATCAAGCACAATAGCACGGTCCACCAAAGCTTGAAAATTTGGATAGGTGTGGCCCTTCAGTTGTAACCTGAGATCATAATAAATTCCCTTGAGAAAAAGACGTTGCTTATCTGCATCTTCTCTCACCTCATTAGGAGCATAACGAGACAACTGAGTGAACCGATCACGATACTCGCACACTGACATAGATCCTTGCTTTAGAGCCCGAAATTCATCCTGCTTAAGTTCTATCAACCCTTTGGGAATGTGGTGAGCTTTGAATTTATCTCTGAACTCCTGCCAGGTTATCTGAGAAGCATTATCAGTACGTCCATCCTAGAAAGATTCCCACCAATCTAGAGCAGCACCATAAAGTTGTCCGGAAGCATAGAGCACCTTTTGATGGTCATCACACTGAGCTATGTCAAGATGTCGCTCCACAGCTCTAAGCCAATCATCTGCCTCTAGTAGATCACTCGCATGAGAGAATGTCGGCGGGTGTCCCATCATAAATTCACCACGCTTACTAATAGGCGGTGCTTGATGCTGGTTATTCACCACATGTTGAACTAGAGTCTGCAACAATTGATTCTGTGTCATCAAAGCTTGCTCTATAGTTGGAGAATTTGTTGTTGGCGGAGGATTAGATGAATTGGTAGAGTTCCTTTGGTCACCATGTGAAGAACTTCTCCGGGTACTAACCATCTATTTGTAACATGAATACTTTTCTATTTAGTCATTCTTAACATTCCTAAGTGCAACTTCATGAGATGACAAGATAAGACTTGATAGCATGAGAGGTAAGAGAAACCCAACCACATAGACACCCGAACTCTTCATCTTGACTACCCCCCTTAAGAAAATATCAACTAGGGAAATGAAAGAGTAGCCTGAACCTTCTTCTCAATGGATATACTCTCATGATGACCCTCCGATATCCAATAAAAACTCGTGTGTATAAACAAGAACAAGTAATCTGAAATTCCTTGCGAGCAGAAAAACAGCAGCACAGTAAAACATCCATATCTCCAGTTCTGTTAATCCAATTAAGTTGAACCTTATACCGTTGGAAAGCTTATCAATTTCTCTACAACTTACTTATAGAACACTTTTCCAGATTCTGCAGCTAACTTGACCGAAAACAACACATAACAGATTCTGTTCCAGGTTTCAGACAGCACAGTTGCATCGTCTTGTGATTTTTGTATCTCCCAATCCAAAATAGCTATGAGGGTGATTCTTGTGGTCAGAGAAACATGTTGAAATCTACTATTGTCCAGAAAATTTCCATAATTTTTGGTCATCCAAGAACAAAGGTATAAGCTGAAGAAGACAGACTGCTCCAAAAAGACAGGATAAGGAAGAAACAACAAAACCAACCCGACTATTTATTTCATTAATCCTTATATCTTAAGCCTATATCTAAATGAAATTGTGGGATCCACAAATTCATTGCAATCATTACAAAGATCCAAAACAAGCATAGGCATAAAAACAATCCAACAAGGCAATATAGGAGCATAACTCAACATTGACTCAACTTGTGATGCTATCGTTTTCTTCGTATAAAGGGAAAAGATCCTAATGCTTCTCTTCCGATGTCGCAAGAAGATGGTAAGATAAGGTTCTAAAAGCATACCAAATCAAGGAGTGAAGACGAGAACAAAGACTTTTAAAATAAGCAACAAGGCGGGGATAATATCAAGGGCAAGGATACAGTATGGAAGAAAATACCAAGGTTTATAGAGCAAGGATTGTTATAGCAATTTCAAAACCTTAACACGACCAATTTCTAACTAGGCTTGCATCCTACAGTCAGCATTGCTCTGATATCACTCTGTCACACCCGGTTTTAAGGACAAAACCAGACATACACTATATGTGAAATAAAGGAGTCAAATCTCACATATAGCCACATATAAGTGTAATATCAAGAGACAAATGCTTAATATACATAACGCAATAGTATAAAATATACCTTAAAGAGCATCACAGCGGAAAAGACAACTCCGAACACCAGGTGTAGACTTCACTCCAGGAACAAACTAACTGGTTGACCACAAGCCTAAACTCCTCCTGAGGTGTGGGAAATAGCAAGAGTGAGTCCATGTCGAACTCCGCAAGCATAGCAAGTATAGATCCCATACACTCATGATCAATGTAACATAATCAATATAGAACATAATCGATAAGTAAATGAGCATCTTAACAAAACAAGAATCATCATCTTTAATGTAAATGTCTCCAAGGCCGCTCGTGTCCGTGAGCACGGCTAGTATACCAGTTTATTAAACTCTGCGCAGAGGTGTACACTTTCACTGTGAGTCGTGATTTACCCTTTCGCCCGAGGTAGCTAATCTCTTGACCCACTTCCAAGGAAGGTCGGCAGGGTTCACTATGAAGCCTTTCAAAGGTTCGTCTAACAAGTTAGGGCCGCTAAGGATTCTCAATTGGAAAGCATGATCCTCCCTCCAAGGGGTGACTTACAAAAGACTGCACCCACCTTGGCAGGCCAAGACCATACTAGACATGATCCCCTCTTGCGCCTTTCGGTAACCACTAACAAGCTAGAAAAGGTCCTCATACTTGACTAAAGCCAGAGCCATATAGCCCTCACAGTTGTACTGTAAATCCCGGAGGTTCACGTACAGACAAGATCTTATGTTGCTAAAAAGTCATTTCTCAACCATCATAGTACTTATATTAATTAAGTCACAAGATCATGGTCACAGAAAGAAAACCCAAGCTATACTTGCCTTAAATCAAGATCCTTTCTCTGATCCAAATCTTCAATTAATAGCTTCTTGATTCTCCACGTAAATCTCACCGACTGGACTTGATCAATAAATCACCACACACGCATCGAGCAATCATACACGAAGCAAACAATGAATAATAATTAGAACAGTACACCAAACAATTAAAGAAATTTGAAAACTAACCTACGCATTGCTACGAACACATAAGCGCGAAAAATACGCTAATCGGAGCTACGGTGAAAGAGATACATACACCGAAAGATTTTGTTGTATAAAACAGAATCATAGGTCTCATTTGTTTTAACTATATAAAATCATATATATAGGATAAAATACTTTTTATAGATATTCAAAAGTGACTTAGGCTAAATTACATTTAAATTTAGAAAACTAAAGGAGAAATCAATAATATTTTATTTATAAATCTAGTTGCACAGTTATTAATCAAGTTAGATCTAAATTATGAAATTCTAGAGATTTTGATAAAGAAAACATTAATACTAATACGTAGTTCATGTTGTTATAAATCCATTGCAATTTGAACGGACTAATTCAGAATTAAAACAAATAAGTTATGAATTAAACGAGATTTTCTTTAGTAAAACAATAGATTAAATCTAACATCGAATCTTAAAGGTAGAAAACCTAACAAACAGTAGCACTAACAGTACAAAAAGTTTGTAAAACTCTTCTACACGTTACTACGATCACACAGACGTAAAGATCACGAAATTCGGATTTAAAATGTGAAAGTTATGAATTTTCTAAGATTTTCTATAGATAAATAATTACTTAAATATAAACTCAAAAATTAATTTTCCCAAACTTACTGTACAACTATACTAACATGTAGAGCTCACGATTACGAACCTAACGCAACTTGAACGGACCAAATCGGAGTTAAAACGAAGTTTTTACGACCAAAACAATTCTAGTGGCAAAACTGTAATTTCCTAAAAACGTATTTTTGAATAAACCGGTAGAAAATACGCTTTCAAAACGCGAAAACGCATTTTCTGAAATACACTATGGACCGCGGGTTAAGCATTAAAGAAATCCAGGGTTTCTTTAGCAAAATTCCGGACCGAAGGGGTATGTTCTAATCTTGAGCGTTGATCTGAGAATGAACGGCTAAGAATGAAGATGGAGCGATGCAGGCGGCGCTCCTGCCGGAGAAGAAAGAAACGCGGCGGTGCCATGGCCGGCGGCTCGCCAGAGTAGGCAATCGGGCGATTCAAGCCACTATTCGGCGTGAGACCGGTACCAATCGAAAGCGGAGCTCAAGGCGATCTCACCTGACAAGAAGATGGAGGCAAAGACGGCTCGTGACGGTCGTGCGGCTCGAAAGGGCGGGCGGCCGATCCCCTTCACACGGTGATGATGCAACAAGCTCTTAGTGATGAAATTGGAAGCACCATTAGATTCACAAAAGCATGCTAAGGCTAGTAAAGTAACTTACAATGGCGAAAAACCGACGTACCCGCCGAATTGCTCCCCACAACGGCTCCTAGGTTTGTGGCGGCGGCGAGAGCTTGAACGGGTATTAGCTAGGTCACGATTTGATCTAGAATCGACCGGTCAAGGCTCGGCTCTAGCTTAAATAGGGATTGGCGTGATCAATTTGGAAAGAGACTCCCTTGATTCACGGATTCAGTTACGGTTCGGTGATGAAGTTCGTCTCGGTTACGATAGAGGGAGGAAGAAGCGTCTGACAGCGGGTCCCAACAGTCAGCGGAACAAGAGGGAGAGGAGGGCGCGGCTGCGTCGTCAGCTGCGTTGGGCCGGCCCACGCGGGCGTGAGCGCGGGAGGAAAAACGGCAGCGGCTTCGGCCCGTTTTGCGGCCCAGAGCGAGAGAGGAAGAAGAGTAGGCCGGGCCGGCTGCACAGCAGGTAATTTTCCTTTCTTTTTTTTTTCTATTTGTTTTCAAAACCTTTTAAATAGAGTTTCAAATCCAAATCAAACAAAATAAATTCCAGACCACTCAATAAACAATATGCAAGAACATGAATGCATCACATGTATCTAAACCTTATATTTGATTTTAATTTCAAATAAAATATCATTTCTCTATAATAAATATGCACAAACAACTACTCAATGAATCCATTTTTTTTGATAAAAATCACTCACTCAAATAAAACCAATGCAATGGCATGTATGCACAAACAATGTCTCTAAACCCTATGATAATCTTTAATTTATTGAAAAATTTTATTTTCCTAAGTTTCATGAGCACAAAATACTTAATTATCTCAATTTATCTCTATTTCAAAAAGAGGCAAATTTTAGGATGTTACAGTTTGAGGGATGCCAAATCGGTAGACAATATGTTCCTTCACAAAATCAACCATATTGGCTGATGTCACCTTTTTTAAAGGAATTGCTTCAACCCACTTTGTGAAATAATCGGTAGCAACCAGAATAAACTTATGCCCTTTACTCGATGGTGGATAAATCTGACCGATGAGATCAATAGCCCAACCCCGGAACGGCCAAGGCTTAATTATGGGGTTCATAGCCGATGCGGGTGCCCTTTGAATATTACCAAATTTCTGACATTCCTGACATCCTTTAAAATATTTAAAACAATCCTCAAGAATAGTCGGCCAATAATATCCATTTCTTCTGATCATCCATTTCATCTTGAAAGCTGACTGATGAGCCCCACATACTCCTTCATGAATTTCACCCATCAGGCCTTTTGATTCCTCTATGCTAACACACCTGAGTAAAACTCCATCTATGGTACGGTAATACAATTCATCATCGAGTAGTACATACTTGGTAGCTTGGAACCTTATACGTCTTTCAACCTTTTTAGATGGATTCTTTAAATAATCAATAATTTTCTTTCTCCAGTCATCGGTATCAGCTACTGATATTAATACTTCTTGAACAGGTTGATATCCTGAAGCATACTGAGCCAATCGGTTAGCCTCTTCATTATGCATCCGAGAAATATGTTCCAGATGAAAACTCCTGAACCCTTTTAACAATTCCAAACACTTTTCATGATATGAAATTAGAATTTCACTTCGTCATTCATAAATCTCAATCAACTGATTTATAACTAGCATAGAATCACCAAAGACTTCAACAGCATCAGCCTGTACTTCTTTAAGTAATTCTAACCCTTTTATCAGGGCTTGGTACTCAACTTGATTGTTTGTCGATGTAGCAACGATCGGCAATGAGAACTCATACTTCTTCCCCTGAGGGGAAATTAACACGATACCGATGCCTGCCCCTTCACCACAAGTAGACCCATCAAAGAAAAGTGTCCACGGAACAATTTCCAGAGAATCCACCACGTTGCAATGTTGAGTAACGAAATCGGCCATAACCTGTCCTTTAACTGCCTTAGCCGATTCATAACGTAGGTCAAATTCTGATAATGCTAAAATCCATTTACCAATCCTACCATTCAGTATCGGCATTGATAGCATATATTTGACCACATCATCTTTGCATATGACAGTACATTCAGCCGATAGTAAATAATGCCTCAGCTTAATACAAGAGAAGTATAAACATAAACATAGTTTCTCAATAGCCGAATACCTGGTTTCAGCATTTATTAACTGTCTGCTCAAATAATAGATAACACGCTCCTTCCCGAATAAGAGCTGAACCGATAACAGTATCTTCAGTTGATAAATACAATCTGAAAGGTTTTCCATGTTGGGGTGGAACTAACACTGGAGGATTTGTTAAATAACTCTTAATCTGATCTAAGGCTAATTGCTGTTCATCCCTCCATTTAAATTCCTGATCGGCTTTCAATTTTAATAATGGACTGAAAGCCTTGATCTTACCTGACAGATTAGATATGAATCTTCTGATGAAATTAATCTTACCGATCAAGGACTGTAATTCAGTTTTATCGGCAGGAGCAACAACCTTGTTGATTGCCTCAATAGATTTTCTACTAATTTCAATACCCCGCTGATGCACCATAAAACCCAAGAATTGTCCTGCTGATACACCAAATGCACATTTATTAGGATTCATCTTTAATCCATGTTTTCTTGTGCACTCCAGTATCTTCCGTAGATCAGTTAGATGCTTTGTGATGTCTCCAGACTTAATCACTATGTCATCAATGTAGATTTCTACCAATGTGCCGATATATTCATAGAAAATAAAGTTCATAGCTCTTTGATAAGTAGCGCCGGCATTTTTCAAACCAAATGTCATAACTATCCACTCAAATAATCCCAAATGACCAGGACATCTAAAAGCAGTCTTGGAAATATCTTCTTCAGCCATGAATATTTGATTATAACCCACATTACCATCCATGAAATTAATAATCTGATGCCCTGCTGCAGCATCAATCAACAAATCAGCAATCGGCATTGGGTAACCATCCATCGGTGTGGCCTTATTGAGATTCCTGAAATCAATACAAACACGAAGTTTCCCATTTTTCTTATATACAGGAACCACATTAGAAATCCACTTTGCATATCGACACTGCCGAATAAACTTTGCCTCAATTAATTTGGTTATTTCGGCCTTAATATCAGGAAGTATATTAGGATTGCATCGGCGAGCCGGCTGCTGATGTGGCCGAAATCCAGATTTAATAGGCAACCGATGTTCAACTATAGATCGGTCTAATCCAGGCATTTCAGTATAATCCCAAGCAAAACAATCTTTATATTCCTTTAACAAATCAACTAGTTGCTGTTTACACTTGGAATTTAACTTAGAGCTAATAAAAGTGGGCCTTGGCCTATCGCCTTCACCAATATCTACTTCTATTAAATCATGTGCCGATGTAAATCCTTGACCTAATTTTCCATCTTCGGCAAATCTATCCATTAAAACTCTTCTTCAGAACCGACTGCTTGGATTGGTAGAATTTCATAATCGGCAACCTTGAGGAACTCTTTTTCCCAAGCTTCTCTTGATATGCACTTGGTTCGCTCATAAGTGTCTGATTCTGCCGATGCGATGATATAAGAAGAATCACCAGGAACAACTTCAATTTTATCTCCAATCCATTGTACCAGACACTGATGCATCGTAGAAGGAACACAACAATTAGCATGAATCCAATCCCTTCCCAAGAGTAGATTATATGCACCCTTGCCATTAATAACAAAGAAAGATGTCGGTAAGGTTTTACTGCCGATGGTCAACTCAACACACACTGTCCCTTTAGCTGGTGATACATTGCCTTCAAAATCCTTTAGCATCATATCAGTCTTAGTTAAGTCTTGATCTCCCTTACCAAGCTTCCGATACATCACATAAGGCATAATATTAATTGGAGCTCCTCCATCAATAAGTATCTTAGATACAGGCTGCCCATCAACTCTGCCTTTTACAAACAAAGCCTTGAGGTGTTGTCTCTCATCATCAGCAGGCTTCTCAAAAACAACCATCATTGGATCTAGCGTTAATTGAGCTATTTGGTCAGAGAAAACAGCCTCTTCTTCGTTATCAGACAGAGCCAAAAATTCCATCGGCAACATAAACACCATATTGACATCTGCCGATGGGCCTTTATTTTTGTGCCTTATCTGCCACTGCTGATTATCAGATCTCTCATTGGAGGAACTCTCCTCTTGGTATAAATCTTTTTGACGCTCTCGCTGTATTTTTCTCTTTTGTGTCTTTGTCAAACCCTCTAGACACCATTGAGGAAGCTTAGTTTTCCACACTGGCTGATAAGTCCTAGTTGTCTCCACACGACGTATATTAGGATCCCTGTAAAATATTTCTTCATCAGGAACTCTTGCATTTGCCATCTCTTCAAGTTCCTCTTGGTTTCTCGGAAAATATGCAACGCGTTTACCAAGCCTTTCACATACACTGAGCCTGCCCCCCAGCCGATCATGTACTGATGCTCTCCCTCTGATCGGCTCATTAATGAACAAACCTTGATTACCAGATTGAAACCTTCTTATAGGACGATTAACTCCATAATAACCATTGCACTATGGGCAATCTTCAATAGTAGGTAACTTAATACCTTCCTCCCAACAATGAATAAAAAACGGACAATTCCAATGATCCTTATGCTGATTCCACTCTTCTTGACGTCTTTCCTCTTATTGTCATTGATACCGGTCCCTTCGCTGACGCCAGCCTTCCTGTTGTCTTCGATGAGTAATCACGATGCCAGATCGAGGAGGCTTTTCAGAACTGCCACTATCTGTCAATAGCCCCTTGCCTTTTGCATCATCGGCAGTTATCCGATATTGGGGATCTACTAATGCATTCTTTTCAGCAGCTTCCGATGTCAACACCTTAATTTTCCCTTCAGCATCCAACATATTCGCTGGAAAAGGATGTTGATCAATTTTCATCGGCTTTTGAATCTTGGAATTGCCAAATTTTATTCTGCTAGACTCAATAGCTAACTGCAATTGTTGTCTAAATACTTTGCACTCATTGGTACTATGTGAAGTTGCATTATGCCACTTGCAATACAACATATGCTTCAACTCTTCTGCCGATGGGATCACATGATTAGGTGACAACTTAATCTGGCCCTCCTGAAGCAAAAGATCAAATATCTTATCAGCTTTGGTGACGTCAAAAGTAAACTTTTCTGGCTCTTTGTGACCAAAGGGACAAGATATCGGCTTCTTATTCTTAACCCACTCAGCCAAACTGATAACTGGTTCGTCATCTGAATCAGAATATTCCACCTCTTCAACAAATGAAACTTTCTTGTTCCAATTTCTTTTAGGTTCAAAAACTCTAGTGTCTTGATCAGAAATCCTTTGCACTAAATGACTTAGGCTTTCGAACTCCTGAGAAGCATATCTGTCCTTAAGATGTGGTAACAATCCCTGAAAGGCCAAATCGGCAAGCTGCCGATCATCCAACACCAGACTATAACATTTGTTCTTTACATCTCATAGCCTTTGCACAAAGCCTTCTACCGATTCATCATTGCGCTGTTTCATCTTTACCAAATCGGTAAGCTTCTTTTCATGAACTCCAGCAAAGAAGTACTTATGAAATTGCTTTTCCAGATCAGCCCAAGTGATAATAGAATTTGGCGGTAGTGAAATAAACCATGTAAATGCTGATCCAGATAGAGATGATGAGAACAGACGAACTCTCAATTCATCTCTACAAGCTGCCTCTCCACATTGAATAATAAAACGATTAACATGCTCCATGGTTGATGTATCGTCTTGCCCAGAAAACTTAGTGAAATCTAGCACCTTGTAACGATTTGGGAGAGGAATTAAATCATATGCCGGAGGATACGGAGTCCGATAAGAATAGGTATTAACTTTGGGCTTGATCCCAAACTGATCCTTCATAATTTCTGCTATTTTATCGGCCCAAAAAGCATCAACATCTTGTTAACGATATTGTTGAACCTCCACTGGAGGTATCTGCTGGTACCTTTCTGCATACCTTTGTGGCCCACGATCTCCAGCAATTGGCACATTTGCCACTATCTGTGGTCCATTAACCTACTGAAAAGGGTTCATCGGCTGAGCTGCCGATGCTTGATTCTGAGAACCAGCATGCATGTGACCTTGATGAACACCTGTGGCTTGCTGATTTGGCTGAACTGTATGTTGAGTAGGAAACTGCCCTGACCAATTATTAGTATTCATCGGTACAAAATTTGCCGATGGCTGGTAGCTTGTTGGCATTGCTGGATAATTACATCCAACTTGAGGCATAACCTGGACTCCAGGTTGACTGGCGATAGGAGCCTTCTGCTGCATTGGTAACAAATTTGCCGATGGACTTGAACTAGATGTTTGACCCAAAGACACCTGAAAACCTCCTAGAGTTGGTAGTACAGTAGTGGTAGTATATTGAGGCACTTGAGCTATCGGCGAACCAACCGATGGCATAGGAGCTTTTCTCGCTGCGTCAAGTACTTGAGATAATCCGTGATTGAAAGCAGATGGCTCTGTAGGCATACCATATCCCCACCAATTAGTAGGAGTTTGATTATTCTGTGGTACAGGACCTAATAAAGCCGATGCTGATAGATCTGTATTAAGCTGAACTCGTCCTAATAATGCTAAATCCGGACGCATCGGAGTAGACTGTACGTTAGATAAACCTGCTGATACTGGAGGAGAAGAAATCTCTATACCCGCAACGGCTGGGGGAGCCGATGGAGCAATAGCAGATGCTGATTCTGGTTGATGATAAGCAGGCCCAACATAATGAGGTGACGCTTGCCCTTCTTTGAAAGTTCGAATCACAGCATTATGAACAGTATTGGACAGCACATTGGAGTGATTAATTAAAGCATAATTCACTGCGGAATTAACCATCTCTTGAAGTTTACCCGGATTTGAATCAAAGGTAACTTGCCGAGGCAACGGCAAGTCTTGCTTCTGGATAACTTGTCCACTTTTGTTCAAGCTGAATGACTTCAAGCAGAGCTGTCTGTATTCTTCTATAGCCCTCTCCATAGCCTGCTTCTGATCGTCCTTAAGATCTTCTTCTGTTACCGCGATGATGTTCCCCACATCGATCTCAGGATTAAGCATCTTGACTAGATCTGGTCCCACTGGGCGTGCCAAAAGATGTGTTGATGCAAAAGTAAATCTGCAAACACAAAGGGCTAACACCCGAAGTCGATATCCAAAGCGTGCCAGTCGATTTGACCTGTTAATCGACAAGGATGAAGATACAAGCACTTTGGTCCTGACAACAGCGATACGCCCGAAAGTCATGGCCAAGAGGTACTCACGCGGAACTCGAGGATCGTCGAAGATTGCACTAGAGCAATGCAACTCGCCGAATCGATGAGAACTCGTAAAAAGGAAAAATATGCAAATTGACGAAGTCGCCAAAAGTAGATGTAAATAAGAGTAAAAGCTGTTTTTTGATGTATTGATTGATCCCTTATTAAATTGCCCTTCACTCTATATTTATATCCTGATCTACAGAAACGTAACCAAATACGACTAGAACACTAAATCCAAATCTATGGAAACACATGACTCTGATACAACTCAGACTCTACTAAACGTATACAAGGAAATTAACTCCCATTTTATCCCATAGTCCGCCTCAATCACGATGGTATTCTCATTGACCTTCTTTTCATCGGCACAATCCCTGTTCCATCGGTAGCAGCCTTCACGTTCCTTCCATCGGTACATTCCCTGTTTCATCGGTAGCAGTCTTCATACCTTCTTTTATCGGTACATTCCCTGTTTCATCGGCAGCAGTCCTCAAACCCTCTTTCATCGGCATCGGCAATAATACCCTTAACCTTATCGGCAACACTTCAATTTGAATCCATACGCTACCACCACTCATAAACAAGCTTATTCTCCTCGGCTATCAATCTACACAGTAATCTTTCCTCTGCTGATTAGCCCTTCCTGATCATCTTGACACGTGCTAAAAACGATGTCAACAACATCCATTTAAAAAAGCTTAAAACCCTTGAAAGCTACAAAAGCTAGAAGGACTCTAATCGCCTCTAAATGAGCTACAGGTGCAAAGGCTCATCGTAATATATACCTTCTTTTTGGCAATACCCTTGGGCTACCAACCTAGCTTTGTTCCTCACTACCGCCCCATCCTCACTCTGTTTGTTTTTAAAACCCCATTTGGTTCCTATGGGGTGGCACTCTGGTGGAGGTGGTACTAAAACTCAAACCTGGTTCCAATCAATGTTTTGTAACTCCTCATGCATGACATTAACCCAATTAGGATCAGATAAAGCATGTCCAACATCTTGGGGCTCAAAAGATGCTACAAAGGACAAATGAGCAAAGTGTGAGATTTGATACAACCTGGACTGAGTGACTCGATGGTCAATATTGCCAATCATCGTTTGAGGTGGATGACGACACTGAATTTGCCATGGTGCCTCCTTATAAGAAGTCACCTCCCCCTCAACAGCAACTAGGGCCTCCTCAAGTGCTGCTAGCGCAGGTTGAGGAGCCTGCTCAAACGGTCCCCAAGTAGTGGAAGAAGAGGGGTTAGGACCGTGAGTCGGCTTGGGATCACCCCAATCGGCATCTTCCTGCTCCTCCTCCACAAAGATGCTTTCTCCAAGCTCCTACTGACCTGCACAATCAAAGACAGGGGTTGTACAAGGCATTGTTTCATCGAATGTGACCTCGCAAGTCTCCACGATGCGGTTAGTTTCAAGGTTAAGTACACGATAAGCTTTAGAATGAGAAGCATAACCAAGAAATATACCATCGGAGGACCTGAACTTGAACTTATCCAAATTACCTTGTTTGATGATGAAACATTTGCACACAAACACCCTAAAATAACTCACCTTGGGTGTCCACCCAAAGTGCAACTCATAAGAAGTCCTTTTCATGAAAGCCCACAAGAAAATGCGATTTGAGACAAAGCAAGCGGTGTTGATTGCTTCGACCCAATATCTCCTAGGAGTCCTATGCTTGTGAGCATCATCCTAGACATTTCAACCAAAGTCTGATTTTTGCACTCAACAATACCATTTTACTAGGGGACATAAGGATAGGTAAACTAATGCTTGAGTCCCAAAGAAGAACAGAAGGTCTCAAAATGAGTGTTCTTGAATTCTGTGCCAATGTCACTACATATAGCTCTCATGGCATTCTTAGGGAACTCATTTTACAACTGAAGAATCAAATCTCGAGCATATGAAAAAGCCGCATCCTTAGTCTCCATGAAAACACCCAAGAATAGCGAGAAAAGTCATCCATGATTACTAGAACGTACCACTTCCCACCCTCTGACTGAACCTAAGCTGGACCAACTGTGTTCATGTGACGTAGCTCACCAGGTTCCTTAGTCAGGACTTGGTTCATAGGGGGAGAATCCATCTTCCTATGACGACATGTGTGGCAAATTAAATCCTTCTCAAATTTCAACTTGGAGAATCCTTGGATTAAGCCAAGGGAGCTCAATCTGGCAAGCAAATCAAAACTCAAGTGACCAAGTCTCCTATGCCACTTCCACAACTCATGAGAAGAATCGGCCACCAAACAATGAGAAGAGCCAAAGGACTGAGAAAAAATAAGCTTGAAAGACACAGTCAAACGGGGCAATCTGACAAACATGATTTCCTTGAGAATCAAGAACTCGAGACAAGCTGGTCTTAAAATGTACTTCAAAGCTATCCCCAAGGAGTTGTGAAACAGAAAGAAAATTGAAATACAAGTTCAAAACCAAAGCAACATCCTTCAGAACAAAACTCTCATTGACCTGAATGGTCCCACGAGACAACACCTTACCTTTGCTATTGTCCACGAATGTGATGTACTCCTTGCATTGTATGGGGTCGAAGCTAGAGAACCATTTTGAACTTCCGGTCATGTTCCAGTGTTGGCTCATTTGCCCTGGAAATGTGTTAGGAAAAACACCAAACATGTCATGTCCCATTTCAGGAAAGCGATCACCACGATGGGGAAAACGAGGTCCACTAGCGCTGTAGGACTAAAAAGCAAAGCCACCGCCACAGGGTTCAAAGTCATATTGACCATGACCTGAACCTTGCTGGGCACGACCACCGCGTGGTCTCGCAACCTGAGGCCTAGCACCTTGAGGCATTGCACCTATAGGTCTAGCAGTGTGCCTCTAAACAGGCGGTACATGTACCCCAAGGGGAGGGCAGTACATGTTCCGGTTGTTCAACTCGTAGTCTCGCCTCTCATCTCTCTTCCTCCTAAAATAGAACTCAACCAGGTGACCATCCCTATGGTAGTACTCACAGTGATACCTCACCTCTCTCTTGGGTGGTTGTTGGTTCACTCTCTTATGGGTATGGCTCACTCTTCACAAACTCTAACCATAAGGGCACATATCAACCTTGTGTGCACAGCTACAACAATAACTACTCAGGTAAAAAAACACTAAACACATACTTCTAAATAGTATGGCATACAAGAAACTGAACATAGATAAGACATAGATCACTTGGCTGTTAAAAATTTAACGATTGCATTATTGTACAAAATCAGCACACAAGCACAAATCATAACTTAACTGCATATACAAAAATTATTTTAGACACATACAAAATACTTACAACAACTTTAGGATGAATCACAACTTTCTTCAAAGGACACTGAAAATCAACAACATCCAAATAAGCACAATTGAAAAGTTGTGCGAAAATAGACATAAAGTCATCAAATACTTCTCCGCTAGCCTCTACTGAAGCTCTAAATCTATTATATGAGCAAGTAAATCCATCTATTGAAATAAAAACAATTCTGCATACAAACAAGAGGAAAAATAAGTCAACTAAAAAAGTACAACATCATTCATATAATTTGAAAATATGCACATACAGAAATATGTAAGTACATACGAGCTATCTTCACCGTCTGATAGACCAGCTAGACTTCCTTGGTAATGATTTTTTTGAACATATAAACTATAAACATGATCAACATCTTCACTTATGCTCAACCTTGTAGAAATAGAATGATCAAGTGTACATGTATTTGTCCTAGCCATAAAGTCTGATCGATAATAACCAAGTCTTCTTTTAACTTGATGATGTTCTAAACCCAAAATAACTTAAACTTCACAAACAAATGATAAAGAGTCAAGAATGCAAGTCTATAAATAATTTGCAAACATCCTTATAGTAAATTCAGAACAACTTCATAACACCTACATCTTCCTGTGCAAAAAAAACTCTCAATACATTCTATCAAAATCAAAAACACTACTTAGTTGCAACCAAGCAGCTACTCAGTTACAATCCACTATAATTTGTAGTTGCAACCACTATGCTACAATCTAATAATTGCACTAGAAAAAATAGTTCCTGCACACCCTAACAAACAAAAACAATAACCAAACAAAAGACATCTAAACCGATTGAAATAGTACAAGAATTGCTAAAAAAGTTAGCAGATCAAAACATATAACTCTTACAAATCAAGTCCATATTTCATCATAACAGATTGACTAAATCATATGGAGCTCAATTGACTAATATTTTTTCTAAACCAAATCAAAATACAAGACAAACAAAAAAACCAAATTCCAGTACAATAATCACAACATGTATGATCATAATAGATTGAATACCGATAAACTAACAGATGATACGAATAACCTAATAGATCTGAGGTATGATGCGAACAATGCTCCAAAAAACCTTGCGATAGAAAAGGTAAAGAGAGATATCTTGTACTCTAATGAAGCACCACAGGAAGATACAGAGTACTCTGATGCAGAAGCAGAACCTGATTGCTGAAAATGGAGACCACAACACGATGACGCCCGTAAGAGATATAGCACCACCTCCACCCAAATATTTTGATGGCTAAGACTAAGATTGGGGAAAAGAGTGGAAGCTTATATATAAAAATAAGATGGGTGCTGCCACGACAGACCAGACAAAGCTTAAAAACTAGTAGTGCTTCATATATGAAAAAAATAGAGGAGCGGAGTGGCGCACAATAGAGCGGTGCGTATATAAAACAAAAAATAGTTACAACAGCTGTCTCAATGCTTTCACAACAAAAACACACTTTAAGTTACATCCGAAGTATGGAATGTAAAACAGATAATGAAACATTAAAATAGTTGCACACTAGATATACTATTTCATTCAATTATATAAATAGTACATTACACAATGTGCCTACTAACGAATGAAATGCATACTATCAAGGAGACTCATGTCAAAGGGTTGACGAATTGCACTCACTTCATTAACATCAGTGAACATGATAGAGTCTCCTCCAACAAACGTACAAGAAGCCTGTTTTCTTCCTCTGATAACGAAGTCACAGTAGCATTAGTAATAAAAACATTTCCAAGAATTCGAGGGGTCAGAGTAGTTGAGATGAGTTGACCCATTTTCTTCCTCTGATAATGAGAAAATACATTCCAAGAAACATACAAGAAGCAATTACAAGAACACTATAACTCAATTACAACACAAACGATACTTCGGTTGCATATGTGTGTAAACAACAACTCTGTCTATTCCTTTCCATACATAACTGTCTCATCGACTGCTGCACGACTGCAGAAGCACAACTCATGTGAAATAGTGACCGGAGAATCTTTTCAGTTTCCCTAATAATTTAATAATACACCAACTCGGTGGAGGGCATGGTGCATGCGGACTTAGCGGTGTTTGCAAGAATGAGAACACAGTAAAAAGCACATTTACAATATGAACCACATCATACTTACACCGCGTTGTTACCTGCACTTACAAATCAACCTTCCAGTTATAAAATATATTATTTCTCGTAACAACATTCACTGGGGAAGGAGCCCGGGCAGAGTGACTACGGAACACCAACACAGTAAATGACACATCAAGGACATCTTACTCACAATAGGTAATAACTTGAACCTACAAATCCATTTTTAAATAAAAATAATAATAAAACACTTTATTGTAAACTGACACTGTGGGAACAAACCTAGTTACAATATAACCTAATAAACAATTACAACTCAAACACAGAACAACAACAAAATTAAAACTACTGCAGCCCTAGCGAACATTTGTACCTCATACCAGTAGCAACACAACTAAAACTTCTCCAATTAGAAAGAAATTAACCAAACAGAGCAACATTTATAGGAGTTACTGGACAAAATACTAAATATTACAAAATCATGAGTTCAGATGTATCTCATAGCTCCCAGCAACTATACAATCCACATAACACAAAGCTTTGCCAAATACTAAGCCTAATACATTACTCCATTTCCTCAACAAAAAACAGAAGGTAGTGATCCTTATCTGGCTTTATGGCTTCAACACATAGTGCTCTCTTGAAAATGAGATGTTCAAAACCAACTTTGAGACGTTTTCCACACATCAAACAAGCTTCTTCTTCTCTGGGAGCCACACAGTAAACCAGATTTTCGTGATTATAATCTTCAAAAGCATACCTATAGCTAAGAAAAAATCAAACACAACTAGAAATTATAGAAATTATATCTAATAAAAATTAAATAAACATAAATGAAAACACATTTAGGGCTTATTTAGATGCCATCCAAATTCCAAATTTTTTCACTCTCTCTCCATCACATCAATTTTTAACCGCTTGCATGGAGTATTAAATGTAGGTAAAAAAATAATTAATTACACAGTTTAGTTGGAAATCACGAGATGAATCTTTTGAGTCTAGTTGGTCTACGATTGGATAATATTTGTCAAATAAGACGAAAGTGGTACTATTCATCGGGTTCACTTTTTTTTCAATCTAAACAAGCCTTTAATGTTGTCTAACAAGTATCAATAAATACCTTTTGCTGATAGAAAAGCCTCGGGTCCTAGCAACTGCTGCTGCCACCATCTTCACCTTATTCAGATTGAAACTAAAACCACTAACTACAAGTAGTCTATTCTGTGGTCCAGCAACAATATCCAGTTGGTCCAGAACAAACTGAGACACTTTCTTGTTGCTACACTCATTCATTCTTCTAAAAGCACGTCTTGTTCTTGGAGCCATATATAATATTTATAAACATTTAAATATAACCAACAAGTACAATTCATTCATATTTGAGTATTATATTTGTCAAACTAAAAAAACTTACATAAGTACAAACATGATGGAGTAAAACATAATGAAACATACAGACATTGCAAATGATTAGATGATGAACAAAAAATGCAATAAAATAAAATACAAACACACAGGCCGCGGTAGGGGAGTCACCTTGGATGCTATTGGTATTTCTTATGTCTATGGGATAATTCTACAAGCGCACAGAATATACTGCTGTAGCATTTCGGCCAGAAGTATTCCAAGGTATCATTATTTATTTTATCCCAAGGGAGAGCTGTCACACCCATTTAAAGACCAAATGGAATGGATACTCTTATGTGTGCCCAGAGATCAATCACACATAAGTTAACAAATTATAACGGAAGTATCATCACAAATGTTATTACATCACGATATTTAACACATAGTCTTAACACAAATGTAGCGGAAGTAAAATAATAAACTCTCGTGGTAGCTCCAATCACAGGCACATTGACTAGTTGACTGCAAGTCTAGTAATCTTCAGGAAAGTAGGCGTAGTAGTCACTATTACCACCATCTGTTACCCATCCGGGATTTTTATCCAAGTAAGACAAATAAACAAGCGTAAGTACATCTCGTACTCAACAAGTGTAATATGGGGTTCATGAGGCTCAAAGGCATATCATTGGTTTATCAGCATGTAGCTTTTAATTAGCATAATTTTAGCATATCAATAGCATCAAGATGTCTCAATATAAACAATAAACATATGATCCATGTGAAATGATTGATGAATAGCAAAAACATAACCATTAATAATTATCAACTATTCCATAAGGGTCCAAGGCCACTCGTGACCCGTGAGCACGGCTGTTATAACAGTTCTACACTCTGCAGAGGTTGTACACTTTCACTGTGAGTCGTGTTACCCATATGCCCGGGTTAATTACTCCCAAAACACTACCAAGGTGAGCAGGCAGGGTAAACACTATGAAGTCTTTCGAAGGTTCATCTAACAAGTTAGGGCCATTAGATTCACTCGGCAAACAGATGTAGAGCCCCCCTTCCAAATGGCACAATAACCCGCAGCCTATACACATAAGGACAGAGGCCGCACTATACCCGATTCGTCAAGCCATTCTTACGCCAAAAAGGTTACCTCTAACAAGCTAGAAAAGGTCCTTCTATATGACTAAAGCCAGAGCCATATAGCCCCCACAGTTGTACTGTAAATCCCGGATGTTCGCTTATAGATGAGTCCTTATGGAGAGTAATTAGAGCATCAAAAGTAACCCCCATGCTCTAATCCCCTTTAAACATTAATCAAAATCATCTTTTAATGTTTGTTGCATATTCCTCTAATCAATTTACATGATCATAGTCCACATTTAAGCACTAGCCATACTACTCAATGCAATATAATAGGTATCAAGGTGTAGGATCAATCACTAAGTCATCCTTAATAAGGAATAGATGCATAATGATATTATTTGCATAATGTGAATAGGACAACAAGGATAATCCCATGCTATACTTGCCTTGCTCAAACTGGTCCTGAAGATCTTGCTCGTAGAAAGGCCCTTGATCTCCAACGAATTGCTCACCGTCTATACTCGATCAACAACAACAACAACACACATCCAGAGGCAATCATGCATAATCAAACAAGACCATAATTAGAACAGTACACCATCAGTAAGAAAATAAGATAAAAAGTCTTTAAAACAAATTTACAACTCGCTAGGATCACACAGACGCGAAGATCACGAAAAACGGAGCTAAAACGACGAAGTTATGAATTTACAAAGATTTCCTATAGAAAAATAAATACTTTAATAAAAACTCGAAAATAAATTAGTCCAAACCTGTTGTACAGTTCTATCATCATGTAGAGCTCGCAAATATGAATCTAACGCAATTTGAATGGATCAATTCGGAGTTAAAACGGAGATTCTACGACTAAAACAAGTTTAGTGGCAAAACTGTAAATATCAGAAAACGTATTTTTCATTTACCGAGACGAAATACGCTTTCAACAGATCAAAGCGGATTCGGGACTTTACGCTTTGGACCATGGGTTCGATATATCAAAAGTTCAGGGTCTCTTTAACAAAAAGTTCAAGCGAACCGGTATTTTCTGATTCTAGCCGTCGGATTCAAAACAGACGGATCAGATCAAGTCGGAGGAGGGAGGGAGAAAACAGCCGGCTACAGGAGCCCGACGGCGGCACCATGGCCTGAAATGGCCCAAGCTCGCCGGAGCTTGAGAAGACGGCCCTACCGAGCACCGTTCGCCAAACCGAAGACACCGGAAGAATGAGCAGCTCACGGCGATCTTACCCCGCGCGAAAACAAGACCGGAGGACGGGCGGAGGGTGGTGGCTAGCTCGGGATGGCAGCGATGGAGGCGAAGGAGCTTGCGGTGGCGGTATTTGACGGCTATAGCAGCCCTAAAGAGGTGGAATGAGGGCGTAGGGGTGCGGGGGCTCTGTTTTATAGCCCGAAGGCATCGCTAAGTATGGAAGGGGAGGGATTCGAGATGGGATTCGTATCTCCGTATCCGGTGGAGAGAGGAAGGCGGCGGCGTCTGTTTTTGGAAAGCGCCAGGGGAAGGAGATGGAAAGGGGGATGGACGCTGGCCGGTGGGACCGGCTCGTCAGCGGCTCGGGTGCGGATGAAGGCCGCGCACGCGAAGCGACATGGGCCGTGGCCGTGACTTGGGCTCGGCCCAGAAGGAGAAGGCGGCACGGGGGAAAGAAAAGAGAAGGAACGGGCCGCCGCAGCAGGCCTGACGGATGGGCTGCGGGAGAGAAAACGGCCCGAGAAGAAAAGAAATTCCTTTCCTTTTTCTTTTTCTAATTTTTCAAAGCCATTTTTCAAAAGATTTTCAAATCCAATTTGAATTTGATTTAAACCACTCATTACAAAATTTCAAATGCGGCAGCATGAATGCTCAATCATGTTTCTACCCTTATATTTGATTTTAAATTTATAAAAATTATTATGTCACACCCATTTATCGACCAAATGGAATGCTTACCCTTATGTGCGCCCAGAGATCAATCACACATAAGTTCACAAATTATAACAGAAGTATCATGGCAAATGTTATTACATCACGATATTTAAACACTTAGTCTTAACACAAATGTAGCGGAAGTATAAATAAAAATCTCTCGTGGTAGCATCCAGTCACAGGTACATTGACTGGTTGACAGCAAGACTAGTCATCCTCAGGGAAGTAGGCGTAGTAGTCGCTATTACCTCCATCTGTTACCCATCCGGGATTTTTATCCAAATAAGAGAAATAAACAAGCGTAAGTACATCTCGTACTCAACAAGTGTAACATGGGGTTCATGAGGCTCAAAAAGGCATAATCATTGGTTTATCAGCAGGTAGCTTTTAGTTATCATGATTTTAGCATATCAATAGCATCAAAAGGTCTCAATGTAAACAATAAACATATGATTCATGTGAAATGATTAATGAATAGCAGAAACATAAACATAAACAATTATTCAATTATTCCATAAGGGTCCAAGGCCACTTGTGACCGTGAGCACGGCTGTTATAACAGTTCTACACTCTGCAGAGGTTGTACACTTTCACTGTGAGTCGTGTTACCCAAATGCCCGGGTTAATTACTCCCAAAACACTACCAAGGTGAGCAGGCAGGGTAAACACTATGAAGTCTTTCGAAGGTTCGTCTAACAAGTTAGGGCCATTAGATTCATTCGGCAAACAGATGTAGAGCCCCCCTTCCAAATGGCACAATAACCCGCAGCCTATACACATAAGGACAGAGGCCGCACTATACCCGATTCGTCAAGCCATTCTTACGCCAAAAAGGTTACCTGTAACAAGCTAGAAAAGGTCCTTCTATATGACTAAAGCCAGAGCCATATAGCCCCCACAGTTGTACTGTAAATCCCGGATTGTCGCTTATAGATGAGTCCTTATAGAGAGCAATTAGAGCATCAAAAGTAACACACATGCTCTAATCCCCTTTAAACAATAATCAAAACCATATTTTAATGTTTATTGCATATTCCTCTAATCAATTTACATGATCATAGTCCATGTTTAAGCACTAGCCATACTATTCAATGCATCATAATGGGTACCAAGGTATAGGATCAATCGCTAAGTCATCCTTAACAAGGAATAAATGCATAATGATATTAATTGCATAAGGTGAATAGGACAACAAGGACAATCCCATGCTATACTTGCCTTGCTCAAACTGGTCCTGAAGATCTTGCTCGTAGTAAGGCTCTTGATCTCCAACGAATTGCTCACGGTCTATACTCGATCAACCATTATCAACAACACACATCCAGAGGCAATCATGCATAGACAAACAAGGCTATAATTAGAACAATACACCAACAGTAAGAAAATAAGACAAAAAGTCTTTAAAACGAATCTACAACTCGCTAGGATCACACAGACGCGAAGATCACGAAAAACGGAGCTAAAACGACAAAGTTATGAATTTCCAAAGATTTCCTATAGAAAAATAAATACTTTAATTAAAAATCGAAAATAAATTAATCCAAACCTACTGTACAGTTGTATCATTAGATAGAGCTCGCAAATATGAATCTAACGCAATCTGAATTGATCAAATCGGAGTTAAAACGAAGATTCTACGGCTAAAACAAACTGAGTGGCAAAACTGTAAATATGAGAAAGCGTATTTTTCTTTTTCCGAAACGAATTACGTTTTTATTTAATCAAAACGTATTTTTCCGGTTTACGCTTTGGACCGCGGGTTAGATAATTGAAAACCCCAGGGGCTCTTTAACAAAAATACCGCCGAACCGTTATCTTCTAATATGAGCCGTCCGATTCAAAACGGATGGACCAGATCGATCGGGGGAGGGAACGGGCGGCGCTCCGGCCGGAATAGGGCCCGACGGCGACCCTCCACGGCGGCGCCATGGCCGGATCATGCCAAAACTCGCCACGGTGCACGAAATTGCGAAGCAAGAGTACCGGTCGGTAGATAACTTCAACGCGATCTTACCTAGGGCAAACTCGTGGCCGGAGATGAAGCAATGAGCTCGCACAGCTCGAAGGGGCGGACGGTGGAGGCGGTGCTTCGGGTGTAGCCGCCCCGAGGTGATATAGCTGCGGTTTAGGGTTGGATGTGGAGCGGGGAGGGACTACGGTTCCGTTTTTATAGTCCTGAGGCACCGCTATAGAAGGAAAAGGGAAGATTTGAAGATCAAATCGGATCGGGAGAGAGGGAAGGCGGTGTCGGCCGGAGGAAGAAGAAAGGAAGGCGAAAACAGGTCACTGACCAGTGGGACCCACGCGTCAGCGACACAGTGCGGGAAAACGGCCGCGCGCGTGCGAGTCGGGCTTAGCAGGCCGCTGGCCGGGCTCGGCCCAGAAGGAATGCGGGCGCGCGGGGGAGAAGAGCTGGGCCGCCGAAGCAGGCCGGGAAGATGGGCTGCGGGAGGAATGCGGCCCGGTAAGAAGGTAAACTCCTTTTCTTTTTTTTTCTTTTTTTCTAATTTTTCAAAGCAAATTTCAAAAGATTTTCAAATCAAATTTGAATTTGATTTAAACCACTCAATACAAAACTCCAAATGCAGCAGCATGAATGCTCAATCATGTTTCTACCCTTATATTTGATTTTAAATTTATATAATTATTCTTATTCTAAAGTTGCATGCTTCACAAAAATAAATATAAAAATCACATTTTCCTATTTTTCTTCTCTTCAAATTTTAGGGTGTTACAATTCTACCCCCCTTAAAATGAATCTCGTCCCGAGATTCGACCGATGCTTACTCAAACAGTTGCGGGTAGGTTTTTCTCAGATCCTCTTCTCGTTCCCAAGTAGCCTCTTCTGTAGTATACCGATTCCACTGTACTTTACACATTTTGATTGTCCTACTTCTCGTGACTCTGTCCGCAGTCTCCAAAATTTTAACCGAAAACTCCTCATATGTAAGATCCTCCTTAACAGTGAGTTCCTCTATCGGAATCTGTTCTTCTGGTACTCGTAAACATTTCTTCAATTGTGACACATGGAACACATCATGTACACCTGCCAGACTCTCGGGTAATTCCAATTGATATGCCACTTCACCACGTCTCTCTATAATCTTGAAAGGTCCAATATATCTTGGTGCCAATTTACCCTTCATGTTAAATCTCTTCACACTTCTCATGGGTGACACTTTCAAGTAGACATAATCCCCTACCTCAAAAATCAACTCCCTTCTGCGAGTATCAGCATAACTTTTCTGTCTGGACTGGGCTATTTTTAGATTATCTCTAATCATTCTTACTTTCTTTTCAGCATCCTTTAATACATCAGGCCCAAACACTTGACTCTCCCCTGTCTGATTCCAGAACAACGGGGTCCTACACTTTTGTCCATACAGAGCCTCAAACGGTGCCATTTGAAGACTCTTCTGATAACTATTGTTATAAGAGAACTCTGCGTATGGCAAACTCTTATCCCAGCTAGTACCATATTGTAGAGCACAAGCTCTCAACATATCTTCCAATATCTGATTAATTCTCTTAGTTTGACCATCTGTCTGGGGATGATAAGTTGTACTAAAATTTAGTTTGGTCCCCAATGATTCATGTATCTTTTGCCAATAATGAGATGTAAACTGAGTACCTCGATCAGACACAATCTTCTTAGGAACTCCATGTAGACTCACTATTCTTTCCATATACAACTCTGCCAACTTCGCACTGCTATATGTAGTCTTCACAGGCAGAAAATGAGCAACCTTAGTCAGACGATCCACTATCACCCAAATTGAATCATATCCTCTTTGAGTCCGTGGTAACCCAACTATAAAGTCCATACCAACCTCTTCCCATTTCCACTCGGGTATCTGCATAGGTTGTAACAATCCTGCAGGCCTCTGATGTTCTGCTTTCACCCTTTGACAAGTGTCACACAAGGCAACATACTCAGCTACGTCTCTCTTTAAACCATACCACCAATATTTCTCTTTCAGATCTAAGTACATCTTAGTACTCCCCGGATGTATGGAATAAGCTGACTCATGAGCTTCACGCAGAATTGCCATTCGGATTTCCTTATCTTCGGGCACACACAGCCTTTTCCCAAACCATAGCGTACCATTTTCATCCTTATGAAATCCTGGAGATTTTCCTTTCGCTATGTTTTCAGCTATCTCTCTCAACTTTTCATCCTTCTGCTGACCTTTACGGATTTCTTGCTCCAGAGTAGGCTCTAATACTAGTTCCACTGCATTAGTAGTAAATCCTAAGTTCAGATGCTTGCACTCAGCACATAATTCCCTTGGCATAGGCATTACTTGTATTTCATTTGCATAACTTTTCCTACTAAGAGCATCAGCAACAACGTTGGCCTTTCCAGGATGATAATGCACCTCTAGATCATAGTCTTTTATCAACTCCAACCATCTACGCTACCTCAAGTTCAGATCCGTTTGAGTGAAGATATACTTGAGACTCTTGTGATCTGTGTATATATCACTCTTGTGTCCAATCAAATAATGTCTCCATATCTTTAATGCATGAACTACTGCAGCTAATTCTAAATCATGAGTAGGGTAATTTAACTCATGCTTCCTTAACTGCCTCGATGCATATGCCACAACTCTACCTTCTTGCATCAGAACACATCCCAATCCCAATCGAGATGCATCACAATAGATAGAGAAAGGTTTATTCAGATCTGGCAAAACTAAGACGGGTGCAGTAGTCAATCTTTTCTTTAATTCCTCAAAATTAGCCTGACACTTCTCGGACCACACAAACTTGACATTCTTCTCCAACAATGCAGTCATTGGTTTTGCAAGCTTGGAAAATCCCTCTATAAATCTCCTATAATAACCAGCCAATCCCAAAAAGCTACGGATCTCACTTGCATTGATAGGTGGTTTCCAGTTCAATACGTCTTTCACCTTGCCAGGATCTACTGATATTCCTCCATTTGAAACGATGTGACCCAGAAAAGAAACTTCCTTCAGCCAAAACTCACATTTACTCCTTTTTGCATATAGTTGGTGTTCTCTGAGCTTCTGCAAGACCATCCTCAAATGTTCAGCATGTTCTTCCTCCGTCTTGGAAAATACTAGTATATCATCAATGAATACCACTACAAACTTGTCCAGATATTCCATGAACACCTTATTCATTAAATACATGAAGTATGCAGGAGCATTAGTCAATCCAAAGGACATCACTGTATACTCATATAACCCATAACGTGTGGTAAATGCTGTCTTGGGTATATCCCTGGCACGAATCTTCAATTGATGATATCCAGAGCGAAGATCAATCTTAGAGAATACACAAGCTCCTATCAACTGATCAAACAGGTCATCAATTCTAGGCAATGGGTACTTGTTCTTAATAGTAACCTCATTAAGAGACCGATAATCTACACACATCCTCTGAGTTCCATCTTTCTTATCCACAAAAATCACTGGTGCACCCCATGGTGAAGAACTAGGACGAATAAAACCCTTATCCTGCAACTCCTTAATTTGTTTCTTAAGTTCTTCTAATTCATTTACTCCCATTCTATATGGACGCTTAGCTATAGGTGTAGTTCCAGGTAATAATTCAATAATAAATTCAATGTCACGGTCTGGTGGCATACCTGGCAATTCCTCCGGAAACACATCTGGGAACTCCTCCACAACTGGATCCTCCTGGTTGGCACCATCATTGAGCTGGTTCACTGTAGCGGTCTCTTGCTTTTGCACTTTGACTTCAACCCTGATCCTATCACCCTTTGGTGTTGTCAGCACAACTGATTTGTCCTTACACTGAATCTCTGCTTGTTGTTGCATCATCCAATCCATTCCCAATATAAGATCAATCCCCGCTGTTCTCAATACTATAGGGCTAACTGTAAACTCTACCCCCCTTAAGTTGAGACTAATGGGAAGACAGCGATAAGATGCTGGCATGCTTCCACCAGGTGAGTTTACTAAGATAGGGTTCTTCATGGCACACAAATGGATTCTATGTATTCTAACAAATGATTGTGATATGAAAGAATGTGATGCTCCAGAATCAAAAAGAACAGTGGCGGGAGTAGAGTGGACATCGAACGTACCAAGCATAACTTCTGGCTCCTCCACTGCAGTTTCCTGGGACAAGTGATTCACCCTTCCTGAGTTAAGTGCGGGCTTCTGGTGGCTGCTCTGTCTCTGGGGAGTCTGCTGGTTAGGCTTCTCAGGGCAATTGTAAGACAAGTGACCTTCTTTTCCACAATGGAAACACCTGTTGGGAGTATTGGGAGCACTGGTCTTTGCAGGAGTGTTGTTGGAAGGACCCTGGCGCTGCACTTGATTCCCATTCTGCTGTGGTGGACGTGGGTTGCTACTCTGTGGCTGAAATGGGGGACGTTGCGGGAACTGTCCATGGAATGGGGCCTGACCACGATTCTACTGTCCAGAAGGAGGCCTCTGCTGAGTATTCTGTTGAAAGCCAGTGCGTGGACGGGTGTTGCTATTGGAGGCTTGTCCCTGTAACCTCTTCCTCTTAGCATCCATTTCTTTGCGCTTGTTATCCACCACGATAGCGCGGTTCACAAGTGTCTGAAAGTTAGGATAGGTATTGGACATCAACTGCAACTGTAGTCCATCATACAATCCCTTCAAGAAGCGGCGCTGCTTATCATTGTCATTGGCCACCTCATGTGGAGCATATCGTGACAATTGAGCAAACTTGTCACGGTACTTAGCTACAGTCATTGACCCTTGTGTCAGGTTCCTGAATTCCTCCGCCTTCAATTCTATCATTCCTTCAGGTATATGGTAAGCCCTGAAGTTCTCTCTAAACTCCTACCAGGTGACTGCAGGAGCATTGGCAGGACGACCATACTCATATGACTCCCACCAATCCTGAGCTTCTCCCTGAAGTTGCCCAGAAGCGAACAACACCTTCTGTCGGTCATCACATTGTGCAATGGTGAGTTGTTTCTCCACTGCACGAAGCCAATCATCGGCCTCCAAAGGATCAGCGGCATGTGTGAATACTGGGGGACGACCCTTCAAAAATTCACCACGCTTATCACGTGGTTGAACCCCAGCAACTGGCTGATTCTGCTGATTCTGCACCAGTTGTTGCATCAACTGCGTCTGTACTGCCAGCAACTGCTCGATAGTTGGTGGCGGTGGTGGTGGTGGATTTGGGGGAATGTTTCCACGACCTCTTCCTCTTCCTCTTCCTCTTCCGGCCATCTGCCACCCATAAACATGCAAACTTTAAGAATTCCAGGTTATCAACCACTTATAAGATTAAGAATGAGATCTGAAAGTTTTCTGGACGAGTAGCAATATTGACAGTTCAGTATTTCAATCATATCTCGGGCTACAGAAGTCCAAAAGAGGCGTGCTTTATATGGTTGGAAAGCTTATGAAATTATCCACAATTTCTATTCAGACCTCAAGACCAGATTCTGTCGTTAAGTCTATGAAAAATAAGGCGTAACAGAAACTGTTCCAGATTCCAGACTGTGCAGAAACTTTAACTTGTGAAAATTATATCTCTCGAACCAGATTAGATAAAAAGGTGATTCCAGTGGCATTTGAAAGATGCTTGAGTCTAGTTTCTCTCATAAAAATTTCATAAATGTTGCACGAACCGTTTTTAAACTATAGCAGAAACATTAGAGACTGCTCCAGAAAACAGCAAGGACAGAAACGAGATAATATCAAACCCAACTATTATTCCTTGACTAATAAACTTATTATTCTTAATAATGGAACTTGTAGACATGCCTACAAGTCCAGACACTCAAACAAAGATCCAACTCACACATAAGCATAATAATAAAGCAACTAGCACACCAAGGTTCAAACCACACGACAGACTCGACTGACTCAACTGACGTTACTAAGAACGTTCTTATTACATAAAGGACTCCTACTTCCTAAGGAAGTGGCTCATGCTCTAATGTCTCGTAGATCTTGGGCATGCCTTGGTTTGCTCGTAGCTCATCAATGGTTGCTTGGCACCTCTTGATAGTCTTCCCTTGTGCCCTCACCATCTCTTCTAGTTGCAGCTTCCTGTCCATCATATCATAGACAAAGTTCACCATCACCCGAGGTAGTGGCTCTAGCTGCACTGGATCTATCATAGCCCATCCAAGCTCGGGGTGTGCACGAGGAAGGAAGCGATGAATGTCATGCTTCATAAGGTTAAAGCGAAGATAGCGGAGACCCATACATGCTTCAAAAGCAGTATCTTCAATGCTATCCTCTATAGTAGCTCGATGTCCCACATGAGAGAACATCCTGTCCAGCTGATATGCCCCCTTGTCTTGCTTGTGTGCAAAGATGCTTACCCTTGCCTTCCAGTACGTGCTCTCTAGTGGATGAGTGTACTCCCAGCAGACGTACTCCACGGCTGGATGCCAATCAGCGAAGTAAGCAGTGAGCATCCCCACTAGGCGAATATGAGAGACAGCATCCCCTCCATTCCTGTGGTAGATCCTCACAGTCCACCCCATTGGAGGAGGTGGCATATCTTCAGGAGCTTCATGTGGTGGAGACGGGGGTTGTACTCCTCCATTAGCTTCCTCCTCACCATCTTCAATCTTGACGATTTCTGGATCTTCTTCAGGCTCAGTCTCTTCCTGGGGAGGTGCTGGTGCTTGGACTGGTGCTACAGGGGTCTTCTCCTGTTCTCGAGGTTCTGGCTCTTGTGGCTCTTCAGTTGTAAGCAGGGCACGAGGTGGGTAGTATCCTCCAGAGCTGATGCGGGCAGTCTTACGGTCACGGGTCATCTACAGAATTTTTAGATGAAGTTAGAATAGAGGCAAAATTTCGTAATAGAATGAGACATAAGAAGCATAAAAATTTATCAAATAACAAGAGCAAGATAGTGAGCATAAAAATAGTGTAAAGATGACACTAAATCGACCATTGCTAGCTAGGCTTGCATCCTACAGTCAACAAGAGCTCTGATACCAATTTGTCACACCCATTTATCGACCAAATGGAATGCTTACCCTTATGTGCGCCCAGAGATCAATCACACATAAGTTCACAAATTATAACAGAAGTATCATGGCAAATGTTATTACATCACGATATTTAAACACTTAGTCTTAACACAAATGTAGCGGAAGTATAAATAAAAATCTCTCGTGGTACCATCCAGTCACAGGTACATTGACTGGTTGACAGCAAGACTAGTAATCCTCAGGGAAGTAGGCGTAGTAGTCGCTATTACCTCCATCTGTTACCCATCCGGGATTTTTATCCAAATAAGAGAAATAAACAAGCGTAAGTACATCTCGTACTCAACAAGTGTAACATGGGGTTCATGAGGCTCAAAAAGGCATAATCATTGGTTTATCAGCAGGTAGCTTTTAGTTATCATGATTTTAGCATATCAATAGCATCAAAAGGTCTCAATGTAAACAATAAACATATGATTCATGTGAAATGATTAATGAATAGCAGAAACATAAACATAAACAATTATTCAATTATTCCATAAGGGTCCAAGGCCACTCGTGACCGTGAGCACGGCTGTTATAACAGTTCTACACTCTGCAGAGGTTGTACACTTTCACTGTGAGTCGTGTTACCCAAATGCCCGGGTTAATTACTCCCAAAACACTACCAAGGTGAGCAGGCAGGGTAAACACTATGAAGTCTTTCGAAGGTTCGTCTAACAAGTTAGGGCCATTAGATTCACTCGACAAACAGATGTAGAGCCCCCCTTCCAAATGGCACAATAACCCGCAGCCTATACACATAAGGACAGAGGCCGCACTATACCTGATTCGTCAAGCCATTCTTACGCCAAAAAGGTTACCTCTAACAAGATAGAAAAGGTCCTTCTATATGACTAAAGCCAGAGCCATATAGCCCCCACAGTTGTACTGTAAATCCCGGATTGTCGCTTATAGATGAGTCCTTATGGAGAGCAATTAGAGCATCAAAAGTAACACACATGCTCTAATCCCCTTTAAACAATAATCAAAACCATATTTTAATGTTTATTGCATATTCCTCTAATCAATTTACATGATCATAGTCCATGTTTAAGCACTAGCCATACTATTCAATGCATCATAATGGGTACCAAGGTATAGGATCAATCGCTAAGTCATCCTTAACAAGGAATAAATGCATAATGATATTAATTGCATAAGGTGAATAGGACAACAAGGACAATCCCATGCTATACTTGCCTTGCTCAAACTGGTCCTGAAGATCTTGCTCGTAGTAAGGCTCTTGATCTCCAACGAATTGCTCACCGTCTATACTCGATCAACCATTATCAACAACACACATCCAGAGGCAATCATGCATAGACAAACAAGGCTATAATTAGAACAATACACCAACAGTAAGAAAATAAGACAAAAAGTCTTTAAAACGAATCTACAACTCGCTAGGATCACACAGACGCGAAGATCACGAAAAACGGAGCTAAAACGACAAAGTTATGAATTTCCAAAGATTTCCTATAGAAAAATAAATACTTTAATTAAAACTCGAAAATAAATTAATCCAAACCTACTGTACAGTTGCATCATTAGATAGAGCTCGCAAATATGAATCTAACGCAATTTGAATGGATCAAATCGGAGTTAAAACGAAGATTCTACGGCTAAAACAAACTGAGTGGCAAAACTGTAAATATGAGAAAGCGTATTTTTCTTTTTCCGAAACGAATTACGTTTTTATTTAATCAAAACGTATTTTCCCGGTTTACGCTTTGGACCGCGGGTTAGATAATTGAAAACCCCAGGGGCTCTTTAACAAAAATACCGCCGAACCGTTATCTTCTAATATGAGCCGTCCGATTCAAAACGGATGCACCAGATCGATCGGGGGAGGGAACGGGCGGTGCTCCGGCCGGAATAGGGCCCGACGGCGACCCTCCGCGGCGGCGCCATGGCCGGATCATGCCAAAACTCGCCACGGTGCACGAAATTGCGAAGCAAGAGTACCGGTCGGTAGATAACTTCAACGCGATCTTACCTAGGGCAAACTCGTGGCCGGAGATGAAGCAATGAGCTCGCACAGCTCGAAGGGGCGGACGGTGGAGGCTGTGCTTCGGGTGTAGCCGCCCCGAGGCGATATAGCTGCGGTTTAGGGTTGGATGTGGAGCGGGGAGGGACTACGGTTCCGTTTTTATAGTCCTGAGGCACCGCTATAGAAGGAAAAGGGAAGATTTGAAGATCAAATCGGATCGGGAGAGAGGGAAGGCGGTGTCGGCCGGAGGAAGAAGAAAGGAAGGCGAAAACGGGTCACTGACCAGTGGGACCCACGCGTCAGCGACACAGTGCGGGAAAACGGCCGCGCGCGTGCGAGTCGGGCTTAGCAGGCTGCTGGCCGGGCTCGGCCCAGAAGGAATGCGGGCGCGCGAGGGAGAAGAGCTGGGCCGCCGAAGCAGGCCGGGAAGATGGGCTGCGGGAGGAATGCGGCCCGGTAAGAAGGTAAATTCCTTTTCTTTTTTTTTCTTTTTTTCTAATTTTTCAAAGCAAATTTCAAAAGATTTTCAAATCAAATTTGAATTTGATTTAAACCACTCAATACAAAACTCCAAATGCAGCAGCATGAATGCTCAATCATGTTTCTACCCTTATATTTGATTTTAAATTTATATAATTATTCTTATTCTAAAGTTGCATGCTTCACAAAAATAAATATAAAAATCACATTTTCCTATTTTTCTTCTCTTCAAATTTTAGGGTGTTACATATTATCATTCTAAATTTGCATGCTCACAAAAATATACAAAAATCATATTTCTCCTATTTTTCTTCTTTTCAAAATTTTAGGGTGTTACAAGAGCGATAGGTAGGAATGATAATAAATGAGAGATCTATATGTTTACCACAACTTATTGTCAACTGTGTAAGGGGTAATCGAAATATGATAGGAAGGGGTGATGCAACAAGTCAAGATAAAGATAGTTAAAGATAACTAGTAAGGTATAGCTAGGTGGGAGGACAATGGGTGAGTAGGTTTCCTAAATTCAAACTCTACTTCTATGATTCTACCTTAGTCATATAAATGCAACACATAGATTGAGTCCACACAACAAGTATACTAGGTGGTAGGTGAGACAATTGGAGGCAAAACTCTGACCCAAAGCAGCTACCATGTTACTGGAGCCTTACCATATTAATAACTTGCCTAAGAACACATGGTGGAATACAAAGACTAGATAGGGCTGTCACCACTTGCTAGGTACCACAAACAATCCATGCGACAAGTGGTAACCAAAGGCAAAATAATGTATAAGAACCATGCTTACACCTTCTCTCTGTCACACTCCAAATAAAGGAAAATATAGAGTGCATACATCTTATGTGCGCCCCAGGAATAGTCGCACACATAAGCCGACAAATTAACATAAGTATCATCACTGTGTACATACATCACGATATTACATCACATAGTTCTTAACATAATAAGCAGAAAGGCAAATAACAACTCTCAAATGAAGTCTCTACTCCACAGGGAAGGCCGACTGGTTGACCCAAACCTAGTAATCTTCAGGGAAATCCTCGTAGAAGCTGTCATCTGTTACCCATCCAGGATTTTTATCCAAAAACAAAATAATAACAAGTGTGAGTACACTCATACTCCGCAAGTATGAGGATTCATGGGCTCAAAAGGATAGACACGGTTGACTGTGGTTAGCACTTTTAGTAGGTCAACATTTTATTATTAATTATCATCAAGTTATGCATAAAGTCCCATTTAACCCACATGATCACCTAATAGAATTAAGGAAAGAAATTGATCACCATTATAATCTCATCATCATCGTCATAAGCCAACCACTTGTCAAGTAACCATTTATTCTGTGAGTTTTCTGGGCCACTCGTGACTGTGAGCACGGCTGTTATAACAGTTTTAACACTCTGCAGAGGTTATGCATCTTTACCCGTGAGTCATGTTGCCCATATGCCCGGGGCCCGTTGACCCCCTAACACTCCCAAGGTGAGCAGGCAGGGTACACTACGAAGCCTTCCATAAGCCTCTTCTAACAAGTTAGGGCCATGAGGTTTCCTCGGCAGGCAGATATAGAGAACCCCCCTTTCAATGGCACAATTCCCATAGGTATACACATCAGAACAGAGGAAATTCTATACCCAAAGTGGCAAGCCCCACTTGCGCCCTTTCGGGTAACCTCTAACAAGCTAGAAAAGATCCTATTACTGAGCTAATGTCAGAGCCATATAACTCTCACGATTGCACTGTGTTGACGATGGTTATCTACCGTAATAAAGGGTTAAAATAAATATATAAAGGGCTAATAAATGATCACCAACATAGGTTTAGGGTGTCAACTAACAAAATTCCACGAGTTTTGGTGAATCTATATTTTGCAGGGGTTATCAGAATAATTCAGGAATTGATAACTTCCACGAGAAGGAACCCACGTCAATCGGCCTAATCTCCACATCACGAATATGCAAGAGGCTTCTAGAGGACACCAGAGGACTCCATGAGGAGGGCCACCACGAGGCATCGCCAGGTGGGGCTGACCAGCCTCAACCCTAGGCCTACCGGCCCCTGGCTGCCGCCCCTCGACTCCTTCCTTTGCAAGCTACTTCAACCGCCTCCAAGGATGCATCCTAACCCTACGTGAAGGTTGGTTTGATCCAAGGGCCACGGTTTCATGCTCTGGGCTATATAAACGAGGCCCCAGACCCCCCTCCAAGGGGGAATTTATTCAATCAATCATCAACCAGAAAGCAGAAGACCAACCAACAACTCTCATCTCCTCAGACCTCCATCAGATCTAGATATAGCTAGATTAGAATTAGATGTAGAGGAGTCAAGCAGCCTTGGGCTCCAGATCTAGTCAAGAGGAGCTTGGTAAATCCAGTTCTTCTCTCTTGTATCCACATTGTTCTTCAGATATTCATCAGTTCATCAGTTCTTCTAGTTCTTGATCTAGTTCATGTTCTAGTACTTTTTGTTCTAATTGTTTATGTTCTAGTTCGTAATTGTTCTAGTTCATCATTGTCTAGTTCTAGTTCATTGTTCTTGATCATTATTCTTGATACATTAGATATGATCTTGTTCTTAATCTATATTATATCCTTGATTATTATGAGATTAGTCTGCTTTGATTATATATTTGGCATAGATAGTTTATCATTATGTTTATACACATGTTTGCAAAGCACTCACCTTATTGAGTCATGGGTGGTGGTTAACATTGTGTAAGTGTGGTACTTATACACTATTTACCTGCAAATGCACTCTATACTCTGGGCCATGTGGTAGATCGTGGGTGTGACATTCCTGTTGAGTCCTTTGTAGTCCACTCCCCAAGTGTAGAACTTAGTAGAATACAGTGTCATTACTTAGTTGTTATTCTGTTTCTCAGCTTCGTAATGGAGATGTTCCTTGTTTATGGATATGAGATAACCTAGCCAATGATTGCCTGATATAACTGCACTAATCAATGTAGATTATGACTAATAGTTAATGGATTACTTAGGAGTTATTCTCTTACCTTATATTCTGATCAATGACTTGCCATAGTAGTACTGCTCTAAGGAATATCATCTGAATGGTCTGATTATCATATATTTTATCTCTTTTTATTTGATTGATTCCTGTTTGAGAGTAAAGGATAGTGATTTTGAATATTCATATCACATGTGTAGAGTAGCCTTTAATTAATATGTGCCCCTCTGTTTGTTCTCCTTTGGTCAAATATAAATAACGATACCTAGGATAAACTTGGGTGAAATGCTGCAACGGGTGTATTTATCTGTGCGCATGCAGATATATACTTTAATATCTTTATAGAGTTAAGTGGCATGAGTACAATACAACCAAACTCTTGGTGTCATGTTGGGGATGACAACCTAGCGCGAGTGATGCTAAGAAGTGTCAACACACTGTATGTCCCAGCTTTTGCCCTACAGATAAGTCCTTACGGAGGGTTTAGGACAACATGATCAACATCATTTGCACCTTCACCCCACAGTTCCACTGTTACAATCATGTTTATCCGTTGGTTCCATTAGTTGTAGTGTAGATCATGTTTAGTTAGAGCACTAGCATTCTACCCATGTGCAATAAAACCCATAGGGATCAAGGTACAAGTCATCAATGGCTAGGATGTCCTTATAGTTGAGCAATATTAGACACATGCATAATGAGCAGATTATTTAATGAATAGGACTTCAAGGTAAGCCCATGCTATACTTGTCTTGGTTCACGAACTGCTGCTGGTCCTGCTGCTCCTCGTACGTGTCCGGGTTCCCGAAGTACTCCTCACCGTCTGAACTCGACCGACATGAAGTACAACACGCATTCCAGAACAGACATACAAGCAAAACATTACTATGATTAGAACAGTACACCAACAATAAATAAAACTGTATAAAATGTTTACCAAAATCATCTACGTCTCGTTACGATCACAACGACGCAAAAGTTACGAGCTATAAAAGGTTCCTAAAACTAGTTATTAAACTAAACTTAATCGAGAAACTCAAAAGCTTCTAACAGGTGTAACAGTAGCACTAGTGCATAGATTATGAAATTACAAAACTAACGCAAGTTGAACGGGTCAAATCGGAGTTAAAACGATGATTCTACAAGCGTTTTACTGCAGTGGCAAATCTGTAATTAATCTGAAAACGTATTTTTCATTTAAACCGAAGAAACTACGTTTTCAAAATGGGAATGCGTATTCCGCGAGTACGCCAAGGACGCCGGGTTACATTTACCAAAAGTCGGGGACTCTTTAGAAAAAGAACCCGCGAAGGGGTATGGAGTGTTTCTAGTCGTTGATCTCGAGATGAACGGTGGAGATTTGATGGGAGGGGGGGAGAGAGAGACGCGGCCACCGGAGTTGAGGGGGATCACGGCGGCCCTCCATTGCGGTGGCAAGGATGCCCACTGGCATGAGCGAAGCAGGCCCTACAGGCCACTAAACTGACCACCGAGGTCACCGAGATGATGTGGGGAAGACGGAGAGCTCACCCCGGGACAAAACACGGCCGCGGAGTGGCCCGCGCGGTGTGTGCGGCATGGCCGGCGGCGAGTGCTCGCCAAAGCACGTGGGAACGAGGCCTACGGGTCATGTTTCGATGAACCAACAACACTGGGAGAGAGAGGAGGTGTACGCAAGCTCACCAATGGCTTCAAATGAGATGGAGCCGGCTCGAGGACGATGGCTGACGCGGAGGAGCGAACGGCGCTCTGGTGGGTCACCGCTGCGGTTCTTCGGGTGCTCAAGCGAGTGGGAGTGGGGGAAACTGGAGAAGGGAAAAGCGTGGATGGGGTCGCACCCTCCTTTAAAGGCCCTGAGGCGTGGGGGAGGCTCCCACGACGCGTGGAGGTGGGCGCGGGCAGCGGTTGCCAAGACCGGGCAAGGCGCGGGGGGTTAGGGGAGGAGTTGACGGGCGGGCCCGGGCAGTCAACCACTGAGAGAGGGAGAGCATGGGCGCGGCAGCGGCGGTTGGGGCTTCGACACGGGCCGGCCCAGCAAGAAAGAAGGGACGAGGGGGAAGCCGAGTGGGCCAAAGGAAAGAAAACGGGCCAACGGGCCGAATGTGAGGGAGGGAAAAGAATAAAATTTCATTTACATTTTCCAATTCGATTTTCCAAATACATTTTCAATTGATTTTCAATTCCTTTTGGCATTTGGATAAGACCACTCATCACATAAAATGAAGTGCCACAATATGGGTGCGTCAACAAGTTGCTAACCTTATGATTAATTTTAATTTCACAAAAAATTATTATTTCTTATAATTGAATGCACACTTAAATACATAAATAAATCATATTTAGCTAATTTAAAATAATAAAAATTTTAGGATGTTACAATTCTACCCCCCTTAAAATGAAATCTCGTCCTCAAGATTGGGTGATGCTTACGCAAATAGTTGTGGATTAGATTTTCTCAGATCTTCTTCTCTTTCCCAAGTAGCCTCATCTTCTGAATATCGATTCCATTGTACTTTGCACATCTTTATAGTGCGGCTCCTGGTAACTCTTTCTGTAGTTTGAAGAATCTTTACCGAATACTCTTCATATGTGAGATCTTCTTTAACAGCAAGCTCTTCCATGGGAATCTGCTCTTCTGGTACCCGCAAACACTTTTTCAACTGAGAAACATGGAACACATCATGCACACCTGACAAACTTTCTAGCAGTTCTAATTGATAGGCCACTTCTCCACGTCCCTCCAGAATCTTAAAAGGTCCCACATATCTTGGTGCTAACTTGCCCTTCATATTGAATCTTCTCACATTTCTCATTGGTGACACCTTCAAATACACATAATCACCTACTTTGAAGCTCAACTCTCTCCTTCGGGTATCAGCATAACTCTTTTGTCAGGATTATGCTACTCTCAAATTGTCCCAAATCATTCTCACTTGTTCCTCTGCATTACGTAGAACATCTAGTCCAAACACTTGAGGTTCACCTGTCTAATTCTAGAAAAGAGGTGTTCTACACTTACGTCCATATAAAGCTTCGAATGGCACCATTTTGAGATTTTTCTGGTGGCTGTTGTTATATGAAAACTTAGCATATGGCAAACTCTTATCCCAACTAGTACCATACTATAAAGCACAAGCTCTCAACATATCTTCCAAGATTTGATTGGTCCTTTCTGTCTGTCCATCGATTTGGGGATGATATGCAGAACTAAAGTTTAACTTTGTTCCCAAAGCACTATGTACCTTATGCCAAAAAATGTGATGTAAATTGAGTTCCTCTGTCAGATACGATCTTCTTTGGAACTCCGTGTAGGCACACTATTCTCTCCATATACAACTCCGCTAGCTTTGCGCCACTATAAGTGGTTTTGACTGGCAAGAAATGAGTTACCTTAGTAAGTCGATCCACTATTACCCAGATCGAATCATATCTGCGTTGAGTGCGGGGTAATCCAGTAATAAAGTCCATACCAACTTCTTCCCTTTTCCACTCTGGTATTTTCATTGGTTGCAACAATCCTGCAGGTCTTTGGTGTTCAGCTTTCACCCTTTGACAATTATCACATATGGCCACAGACTCAGCCACATCTCTTTTCAAACCATATCACCAATACTTCTCTTTAAGGTCTAAATACATCTTGGTGCTTCCAGGGTGTATAGAATGAGCAGAATCATGTGCCTCTCTCAGAATCGTATCACGGATAGCTTTCACTTTAGGTACACATATTCTTTTCCCAAACCATAGAGTACCATTCTCATCCAACCTAAAGCCTAGTGCCTTTCCAACCACTACATTCTCTACAATCTCCTTTAGTTTCTCATCCTCCAACTGACCTTTGCGTATATCTTGCTACAACGTAGGCTCTATGGCCAATTCCACTACATTATTGACAAAACCCAAATTGAGATGTTCTATTTCAGCTCGCAACTCTGCAGGTATAAATGTCAACTGAAGTCCGTTGGCATAGCTCCTCCTGCTAAGTGCATCGACAACAACATTTGCCTTTCTAGGATGATAATGCACTTCCAATTCATAATCTTTAATTAATTCCAGCCAACGACATTGCCATAGGTTCAGCTCTGACTGAGTAAAAATATATTTTAAACTCTTGTGGTCAGTATATATGTCACACTTATGTCCGATCAAATAATGCCTCCAAATTTTCAGAGCATGGACAACTGCGGCTAGTTCCAAATCATGTGTTGGGTAATTCAGTTCATGCTTTCTCAACTGTCGGGATGCATATGCCACAACCTTTCCTTCTTTCATAAGCACACATCCAAGGCCTAGGCGGGATGCATCACAATAAATAGAGAAGCTCTTACTTAAATCAGGTAAGGTCAACACTGGGGTTGTTGTCAACCTTCTCTTCAGCTCCTCAAAATTAGCCTGACACTTGTCTGACCATACAAATTTGGTATTCTTCTCTAATAGGGCTGTCATAGGCTTAGCTAACTTAGAGAATCCTTCAATAAATCTCCTATAGTACCCAGCCAATCCCAAAAAGCTACGGATTTCACTAACATTGGTTGGGGCTTTCCAATTTAACACATCCTGCACTTTACTGGGATCTACGACTATTCCACCATTAGAGACCACATGTCCCAGAAAAGATACTTCTTTCAGCCAGAACTCACATTTGCTCCTTTTAGCATATAATTTATGTTCCCTGAGTTTTTGTAAGACCGGTCTTAAGTGTTCAGCATGTTCCTCTTCATTTTTGGAGAATATTAGGATATCATCTATGAATACCACTACAAACTTATCAAAGTACTCCATGAACACCTTGTTCATCAGATACATAAAGTATGCAGGTGCATTTGTCAGTCCAAAAGACATCACTGTATACTCATAAAGGCCATATCTTGTGGTAAATGCTGTCTTAGGTATGTCAGATGCACGAATTTTTAGTTGATGATATCCAGAATGGAGGTCAATTTTTGAGAACACACAAGCACCTTTTAGCTGATCAAATAAATCATCAATTCTATGGAGTGGGTACTTGTTCTTGATTGTTACTTCATTAAGGGACAGATAATCAACACACATTCTTCGTGTGCCATCTTTCTTATGAACAAATATAATAGGTGCTCCTCAAGGTGAAGAACTAGGGCGAATAAAACCTTTCTCTTGCAATTCCTTAATTTGTTTCTTTAGTTCTTCTAATTCATCTACCCCCATTCTATATGTTCTCTTAGCTATGGGTGCAGTTCCAGGTAATAGCTCGATAAGGAATTCGATGTCGTGATCGGGTGGCATACCTGGCAGTTCATCGGGGAACACATGTGGGAATTCATGCACCACCTGGTTCTCCTAGTTGGCATCATCACTTAACTAGTTGACAGTGGAGCTTGCACTTCCACTTCGACACAGATTCTATCACCACTGGGAGATGTCACAACAACAGATTTCTCCTGGCATTGTATCACTGCTCTATGCTGCTTCATCCAATCCATTCCTAGGATGAGTGTTGACGGTCCTTAAGTACCAAATATAGTTATCAAATAAATAAAGAAAAGGATCCAAATGCAACCAACACCTAGACTTAGGGTTTTATCTGACAGAATTCCACGAGTTTTGGTATTTGTCTGTTTCTGCAGGGGGTTATCAGAAAATACGGAGGAAAGGCCCACACGTCGGGTTTACATAGAGATAATAATGTGTTCACCGATTTTCTATCATCTAGAAGACTCCAGAAGCCACGAGAACGAACGGGAGGCCGAACGGGCCCGGAGGCAGGGCGCCCGCCCTGCTCCCTAGGGCGCCCGCCCTAGCCTGAGCCAATCAGGCTCCGTCTCATGGATTATGCTCCACCGACCTAAGGGATCAAGGAAAACCGTGCGATTAATGTCGGTTTGATCCGACGGCCCACGTTCACTTGAGGGGGCTATATAAGCAGGACCCCTGGCCCCTGGAGGAGGCACTCCCTCATTCTCAATTCCTCAAACCCTAATCTCAGGAGGAGAGTCTCTGATCAAGCCCTAGAGCCACCACATCAACTAGATCTCTAGTATAGCATAGCTACATAGGATTAGAACTAGAAGGAGTCAATCTTCGATTGGTTTCCGGATCTGTCAAGAGGATTCTTGGTAATTCCTTTACTGTTCTTCATTGTTCATCTTTGTTCTTCAATATTATGAATACAACTTTGTTCTATTTCAATATATTGATTATGACTATGCTCTACTTGTTTATGTTTGCGATTATATTGTTCTTAGTTTATCGTAGTTATATGCTTGGCTTAGTTAGATTGGAATTATATATATGTTTAGGATTGTATAGCGTTTATCCATCGGATCCATGGGTAAATGATAAATATTGTGTAGGCGTGGTGCTTAGACCATATTTATCTGCGATTGCACCTTATATGCCGGATCGTGGGGTGGTCCGCGATGGTGACAGCTTCGTTGGTTCTTATATAGTCCCCCTCTCGTGTGTAAGGCAGGCAGAGCAACATTATTACGGGGGAGTGATTGCTATGTTTCTCATCTTCCTTGATAATATCACTATGCATGGGCGTAGTCCTTTTTCGCAATGATTGCCAAGTGTACTTGCACTAACTATGATATGCTAGACTTTATAGTTAAGAATAACTTAGGAAATATCCTTGTAGTTCGTCCTAATACCATGCTAATGACTTGCTAGAATATCTGTTGAGGTGCTTATCATTATTATATGTGGCTAGCTGATCAGATTAATTATCTTTGTCACCATTCATACTTTATCTATATTTTATGTGACACTTACCCCTGTATGCAAGAGATAGATGAATGCTCTCACTTATACATGCAATGATTGATACTCATTCCTATATTCCGTTCCATAATCAACATTGATGTTAGTAATCCCTTTCCAGTGGTAAAAATATAAATAACGATACCTGGAATACTTCCCGGTTAAAATGCTACATTGGTATTAATTTGTGCTCTTGCAGATCTTATTTATTATTTATTTAGAAGAGCAGTTGCATATTTCAATACCGCGTCTCTCATGTCATGCTGGGGATGACAACTTGGCTTAAGTGGCATGAGGGATAGGTTCGGCATTTTTGGCGCCGTTATCAGAATTAGAAAACTAAGTCTACTTTTGGTAATGACGTTAAGAATGCCCAACAAGCATTTTTGGCGCCGTTGCCGGGGAAGGTTGATTTACTAACAAGGAATGAATACGGAATTTGAGTCATCATTCGCATCATTAAGTGATTGAGATCATCAATTCTCCCATACAGATTTACCCCTGTATTTTTCCATTCTTATTGTTTTGCAGGGTGATGTATGAATAAAGGACATCTTCCAGAAAATTTTGTTGACAACCCCGAAGCATTAATCAGAGAGGCAAGAGCCAAGCTCAAGAAGTCAACACTTCGACGCAACACTTCATCCAATTCAGAAGACCGCCGAAGTTTCATCCGGAATTTGTCAACAGAGTTCACAGCCATGGCGAACAAGACGATCCGCGAGTTCTCAGCTCCCACTCGAACAACATCCGCACTGGACCTGCCGCGGCCATCGATATGAACTTTGAGCTCAAGCCAGGGCTCATCAACATGGTACAAGCCAACCAGTTTTGTGGGAAGCCGCACGAAGATGCAAGTGCTCATCTCCAACACTTCCTGGAGATTTGCAGCACATTCACTTTATTAGATGTTCCCAGAGACGCCATACTACTTCGCCTTTTCCCATTCTCACTATTGGGGAGAGCGAAGCAGTGGTTCTACACGACGAAGGATAAGAACACTACGTGGGCACTCTGCTCTATGAACTTTCTGACTAAGTTCTTTCCCATGGGCAAGACCAATGCTCTCCGTGGGAAGATTACAAGTTTTCAGCAACAACATGATGAATCCGTTCCAGAAGCATGGGAGCGCTTTCAAGATTACATCCTAGAATGTCCCCATCATGGAATGGAAAGCTGGCTACTTATGTAGACTTTCTATCATGGGCTCATCACTAGTGCTCGTGAGACCATGGATGCTGCAGCTGGAGGCGCATTTCTATCACTCACCATACCACAAGCTACAGCCCTTGTGGAGAAGATGGCATCCAACCAAGGTTGGAACGAAGAGAGGACTCAAACACGCAAGAAGGGTGGAGGTATGCACTAGCTCAAGGAGGTAGACATGCTGTCTGCAAAGTTAGACCTACTCATGAAAAAGCTCGATGACAAAGCTGGAGACAAAAGAGAAGTCATGAACGTCTACGACTCTCACATGACTTGTGAGGAATGTGGAGACACTGGACACTCAGGCAATCACTGCCCTGAGATGCTTGAGGATGCAAGGTACATCAACAACAACAACAACTACAACCGTCCTCAACAAAATCAAGGTTGGAATCAACAGAGGCCTAACTACTCAGGTAACTACTCAGGTAATTATCAAGGTAATAACTCTTACAACAACAATAATATTTTTCCACCCCTGAGAGAGTTAGTATCTAATCAAGGAAAGCTAATGGATAACTTGTCTAAGAAATTGGCATCCAATGATAAAATACTAGAAAACATAAATAATAGAATGGATAATTTCTCTACTGCCATCAAAAACCAAATTAGCTTTAATAAAATGATTGAATCTCAGTTAAATCAAATAGCTGCTGCTGTTCCTGCTACTAACCCCGGTATACCATCACAACCGGAAGGATTAGAATCTGCAAATCTTGTAGACATGTTTGATGCAGGTAACTATTGGAGTAATCCCGCTGTCGGAGTACATAATGACCTTCTGCCAGTCAAGAGAGGCGATCCAGGATGCCCCGTCATCCCGATCTCCATTGGCATGGTGGACTTCCCAGAAGCACTCTGTGACTTTGGCTCCAGCGTCAACATTATGCCCAGGGTACTCTATGAAAAATTCTTTACATATCCTTTATCAGAAACAACTATGTGTTTGCAGCTTGCAGATCGGACACTAAGCTTTCCTAAAGGAATATTAAAGAACATGTGTGTCCGAGTTGGTACCTCGTATGCTCCAGCTGACTTCATGGTGATAGAGACCGGGTCCGATGAGAGGTCACCAGTTATTCTGGGAAGGCCATTCCTGAACACCTCGGGAGCTGTCATCTACGCCAGCGCTGCGAAGATCAACTTCAACATCAAGGGGAGGAAGGAGACGTTTTCCTTCAAGAACAAGATTACACAAATCCCAGAGCAACCCCAACATGAACCAAGGAAGAGGACCAACAGGAGGAACAAGCAGAACAAGAACAACCAAGGATGGACCGAATCAGCTAAGATGGTCACTGCAGTTCAAGGAGGTCAAGACCGACGACCCAAGTCGCCGTTCCTAATCAAGAACGATGACCCAGGCATGCCAAGCATTGAGTGCTCAATCAATGGATACTCCTTTCAGAAGGCGCTCTGTGACACTGGATCAGGCGTCAACATAATGGCCACAGTCACCTATCAGCTCTTGTACGGGACCATGCCCTTAAAACCAACATACACTCAGCTCCAGATGGCATATCAGACATCTCGAAAGGTCGAAGGTATAGTAACCGATGTCCCTATTAAAATTAACGATCATTTTGTCCATACAGACTTTCAGGTCATAGACATGGGAGACGACGAGTACGATCCACCCATCATCCTAGGAAGACCGTTCCTAGGCACCGTCAAAGCAATCATCTACATTGGAACCGGAGAAGTCCATATGCATTTCCCCTCTGAGAAGGTACGCCGCTACTTTAATGACCCTAACTATATAGTTGAAGATTCTAAGCAGGTCAGGACAAGAAGAAGGCGACGTAACCGTAACCAAAGGAGGCAAATCATCAAGGACGTATGGGCATACTATGAAGGAGAGGTCATAAGGCCCGGGGATACACAACAGGAGACCGAAGCACCAAGTCGGGTATGGAAAGTGAAGACAGTTACACAAGAAGAGGAGGCGCTGCCGGAACCACCGTCTACGCCACCCAAATCCCAGGACAACTAAGAAGAAAAGAAGTCTTGTTCGGAGGACTTAAAAACACCGAACGCCGTGCCAAGAGGTAAACTTGGTAGTTATCATTTTCCCTTTAATTATTGCTCAGTTAATCATGTTCATTCTGTCTATTAAAAAAATGTTGAAAACAGTAAGCCCCATGTGAGTATGCGAGTGGCATAAAACCCATAAGTACATTCACTGTGGTGGCATAAAAAAATAATAATATATTTTTTCTGTTCTATAAAAATGAAAATAAAAATAGAGAGTGACATTTATCAAGGAAGCTCAAACATGATAAAGGCTAGATATTTATGCTAACGCTTAATCAAGTTCCACGAAGCTTTGTTGTCTATTTGAGCTCCACAGAATTCAGGAAGACTAGCAGACGGAGGATATCCTAATCGTTGTCAGGGTGCTGCCGACATTCAAATACACCTCTGCACCTGCTAGCTACATCAGAAGAAATTACGTCAAGATCCAGCTTGGGGGAGAGCACCCCCCATTTATCCCGATAAGTATTTTTATCTACATTTATACCTATGCTTTATTAAAATAAAAAGATGCATAATCATGAAAACCCAAATAAATATTTTGTGTTTATATATATTTGCTTAGTTTAATAAATAAATAAAGTAGCTATGCTAAACTGAATCTTGAAAATAAAACTCTAGCATGGATATGATGAATAGTTGCTCTGCCTAATTTTCAAATTTGTTCTCTCTCTAGTTTAGACATAACTGTTATAATTTAAAACTGGCTCTAAACCTGAACTTGTGGGAAGAGAACTTGATCTGAAGTCTAAGTTGTTAGCAGATATGATATGGGAAGGTTGAGCTGCTGTTTATCTGTTCCTAGAGATGCTAGAATTCTAGAGAATTTTATCTTTAAAAATCTTTAAAATGTTGCATGATGAGTTCCTGTATGATGAGAGTTTAAATTCCTACCACAGCCATATATACATGCTTGTTAGATTAGGAGCCGCACTTTTACTACTTACTGCTTATGGGCATTGAGTGTGGTCAAGCTGTGTAGACCCTTAGGAACTTGTCATGTGGTTAAAATCAAGATTCACTTGCACGTTCACTCATACATGCTGCTTCTACTCCAGAAGTACGCATCCACATATATCCACTCATTTCCATCTCCAGATTCACCCAAAATTATTCTACTCCTGACCCAGGAGAGAATAGCCAAAAACATTATCCCATTCCTGTTATTCCCTGTGAAGTTAATGCTCAAGTCATTTCTACTACCACTTGCTATATTTTCAAAAGAGGGAGATTGCTCTAATATATATATATATATATATATATATATATATATATATATATATATATATATATATATATATATATATATATATATAAATACGAGGAAATAAAAAGGAGCAAGTGCTCGGAACCTCGAAGAAAGAAAAAGTGAGACGAAAGGTAAAAATGGACAAGTGTCCGATAGTAGAATTAGGGGTACAATACCCACCTGAGAGAAAAAAAAGAAGAAGAAGAGAAAATACAGAGCATCTCATTCCCCTCAAAAGTTTTAAAAAGCAAGAAAGGTATGTATTCCCTCAAAAAGAGCATTAGACTTTTGTTATCACCATCATCACCATACACCACTCATTCACCACACATGCACATCTTGATTTGACTTATTGACTTGTTTCTCTGGATCCATGGTTTGACTATGCAATAAATGTTCTATGAGTATGTATACTGTATCTCCCACCTATGAGCTCCAGATATCAAAGCCTTATTAGAGTAGGGTGAGAGAGAAGGCATATACCATTACTGCCTTGGTAAGGATCCAGAAATACCACAAAAGAGAGACCCGAGAAAGTCATACAAGGAATCTCTGAGTTTTATTTGAAAATCTGCAAAAAAAACTCCAGAGCTATAGCTGATCAAGAATAAGAGACATGGCGTTTGACTAGACCGTTCTATCTTTTAACCACTCAAGATGCAGGTGACGGTTGCAAGCCCCATGGTGAAAGGTAAAATGAGTAACTTTTAAGTCTTGACAGTTTACTCTAACTCAGGGATGAGACCTTATTTGAAAGCATATGTACCGTCAACGTTCAAAGGCATTGCAGCAACTTCTGATCCATAATGAGTCTATCCTTGCTCAGGGACGAGCAAGAGGTAAGCTTGGGGGAGTTTGTTGACGGTCCTTAAGTACCAAATATAGTTATCAAATAAATAAAGAAAAGGATCCAAATGCAACCAACACCTAGACTTAGGGTTTTATCTGACAGAATTCCACGAGTTTTGGTGTTTGTCTGTTTCTGCAGGGGGTTATCAGAAAATACGGAGGAAAGGCCCACACGTCGGGTTTACATAGAGATAATAACGTGTTCACCAATTTTCTATCATCTAGAAGACTCCAGAAGCCACGAGAACGAACGAGAGGCCGAACGGGCCCGGAGGCAGGGCGCCCGCCCTGCTCCCTAGGGCGCCCGCCCTGGCCTGAGAGCCAATCAGGCTCTGTCTCAAGGATTATGCTCCACCGACCTAAGGGATCAAGGAAAACCATGCGATTAATGTCAGTTTGATCCGACGGCCCACGTTCACTTGAGGGGGCTATATAAGCAGGACCCCTAGCCCCTGGAGGAGGCACTCCCTCATTCTCAATTCCTCAAACCCTAATCTCAGGAGGAGAGTCTCTGATCAAGCCCTAGAGCCACCACATCAACTAGATCTCTAGTATAGCATAGCTACATAGGATTAGAACTAGAAGGAGTCAATCTTCGATTGGTTTCTGGATCTGTCAAGAGGATTCTTGGTAATTCCTTTACTGTTCTTCATTGTTCATCTTTGTTCTTCAATATTATGAATACAACTTTGTTCTATTTCAATATATTGATTATGACTATGCTCTACTTGTTTATGATTGTGATTATATTGTTCTTAGTTTATCGTAGTTATACGCTTGGCTTAGTTAGATTGGAATTATATACATATTTAGGATCGTATAGCGTTTATCCATCGGATCCATGGGTAAATGATAAATATTGTGTAGGCGTGGTGCTTAGACCATATTTATCTGCGATTGCACCTTATATGCCGGATCGTGGGGTGGTCCGCGATGGTGACAGCTTCGTTGGTTCTTATATAGTCCCCCTCCCGTGTGTAAGGCAGGCAGAGCAACATTATTACGGGGGAGTGATTGCTATGTTTCTCATCTTCCTTGATAATATCACTATGCATGGGCGTAGTCCTTTTTCGCAATGATTGCCAAGTGTACTTGCACTAACTATGATATGCTAGACTTTATAGTTAAGAATAACTTAGGAAATATCCTTGTAGTTCGTCCTAATACCATGCTAATGACTTGCTAGAATATCTGTTGAGGTGCTTATCATTATTATATGTGGCTAGCTGATCAGATTAATTATCTTTGTCACCATTCATACTTTATCTATATTTTATGTGACACTTACCCCTGTATGCAAGAGATAAATGAATGCTCTCACTTATACATGCAATGATTGATACTCATTCCTATATTCCGTTCCATAATCAACATTGATGTTAGTAATCCCTTCCCAGTGGTAAAAATATAAATAACGATACCTGGAATACTTCCCGGTTAAAATGCTACATCGGTATTAATTTGTACGCTTGCAGATCTTATTTATTATTTATTTAGAAGAGCAGTTGCATATTTCAATACCGCGTCTCTCATGTCATGCTGGGGATGACAACTTGGCTTAAGTGGCATGAGGGATAGGTTCGGCATTTTTGGCGCCGTTATCAGAATTAGAAAACTAAGTCTACTTTTGGTAATGACGTTAAGAATGCCCAACAATGAGGTCAATTCCAACAGTTCTCAGAACAATTGGATTTACTTTAAAAGCTACCCCCTTTAGGAATATACTAGTAGAAGGGCTCCAGTAATTTGCTAGCATGCTACCCCCCGATGAGTTTACTAGCATGGGATCTTTCATGGCACATAGGGGTATGCTATGCATTCTAACAAAAGTTTGTGATATGAAAGAATGTGAGGCACCGAAATCGAAAAGTATGGTAGCGGAGATGGAGTTGATGCTAAACGTACCCAGCATAACCTCAGGCGCCTCCTGAGCTAATTCAGATGACACATGATTCACCTTGTCGGTGAATGGAGGTTGAGTGTTGGGCCTCTAGTTACTTTGCTGGTTCTGTGGGGCCTGCCGGTTCTGCTTCTTTGGGCATTGGTAAGAATAGTGACCAACCTCTCAACAGTTATAGCATGCATTGGGGTTGTTGCCTGGAGTGCCACTCTTGATTGGGGCATTGTTGGGCACTCCCTGACATGGTGCCTGATTGCTAGCTTGATGTTGCTGGGGGCGCTGCTGATTCTGGTTGCCAAACTGCTATGGGTACTGAGGATGCTGCTGGTTCGAGTTCCTCTAGGGGTACTGGCCTTTGTTCCATTGGTTGGATGGCTCTTGGTTCTTCTGTAGAAAACCTTGCTGTGGGAAAGCTTGTAGGCGAGTGTTGCTACCCGACGCCTGTCCCTAGAGCTTTCTCTTCTTGAGGTCCATTTCCTTGCGCTTGTTATCTACCACAATGGCACGATCCACCAATTCTTGAAAACTGGCATACTTGTTGGACATCAGCTGCAGTTGGAGTCCGTCATACAGCCCCTTCAGAAAGCGGCGCTGTTTGTTAGAATCCCTAGTCACCTTAGCTGGGGCATATTGTCACAGTTGGGCAAACTTGTCACGGTACTCCACCACAGACATGGACCCTTGTTTGAGAGCCCGGAACTCTTCTTGCTTTAGTTCAATAAGTCCTTCAGGGATGTGATGGGACCTAAAGTTCTCCGTAAACTCCTTCCATGTGATCTCTGGAGCATTCTCTGGACAGCCATACTAGAATGACTCCCACCAATCCTGAGCAGCTCCTTGGAGTTGGCCTGAGGCGTACAAGACCTTCTCCAGGTCGTTGCACTATGCAATGTTTAGCTACTTTTCTACAGCTCTCAACCAATCATCAGCCTCCATGGGGTCAGAGGCATGTGTGAACATAGGTGGGCGTCCTTTCAGAAACTCCCCATGTTTGTCACAGACCTGTATAGGTGGGGGTGCTCCTGCTGGTTGCTCACCAAGATGGTGTATCACTGTCTGCATGAGCTGCGCTTGCATTGCCATCAATTGTTCAATCGTCACCGGCGGTGGCGGAGGTGGATCCACGAGAGCACCATGTCCACGACCACGTCCATGGCCTCGGCCTCATCCTCCTCTGGCGGCCATCTGCTTCCAAACAAATGTGCAAGACTTTTAGAGAACTTCCAAAAATTTACAAATTATTTACAAAAGGTAAATAACATAGCTGAAAATTTCTGGACGGGTGTCAACAACAGTAGATCAGAAGTCGAAGTGTAACTCAAGTTTCAGATATTCAAAAGAGACATGGCATACATCGTTGGAAAGCATAAGAGGTCTGCTACAACTTTTATATAGAACTTTTTCACAGATTCTGACGGCAACATCATCAAAAACTAAGCTAAACAATTCTTGTATTAAGTTACAGACTGCGCAGACTTGCCAGATTGTAGCAGGTATATCTCTTAAACCAAAACTGATAATGAGGTGATTCCAGAAGGAAATGAAAGGTACACAAGTCTAGTTCTTTCCACAAAAATTTCATAATTTTTGGATGCAGAGATTTAGAGATATGAGATAAACATTGCAGACTGCTCTGAAAAACAGCACAGCAGAGAAACGAAATTTTAAACCCCAACTATGTTAAACAAAGACTAACTTAAGGTTTTGATAAAAAGAACATGTGGACAAGCCCACACTGTTTCAGCAATCACACAAACTCCAAATCAAACCAAGTTCATCAACACAGCCAAGAAGGCAAGTAAAGGTTCACATTACACACATAAACTTAACAAGACTGTCACACCCCAAAATTTTTGATTTTGGGTTGTGCATAGAAAACACTAATTAAAATAAATGTTTTAATATTCGGATAAAATTTCCTAAGTTTAGTTTATGATAGCATCAATTAGTTATAAAAAAAATAATATCTTTCTTCTCCAGCACGTCTTTACCTTTTTCCGCAATCAATATTCCTTATTTCTCATCTTAAGTCTCGTTGGGAGTTTCCTAAAATCTTGTCTTTATAACGTAAATTATTCTTTTCAGTTTCTCGTCCATCAATCAATCTCTACAAACTTCTCGAGAATTTTTCTGACTTTTTCTGTAGCTTGTTTCCACTTGTCTGTGAGCATAATCTAATTTTTAGATGCTCCAAAATTACCTTTCAGTGAGCTCCAAATATTTTATTTGGATTCCTCATGTTCCATAATGTCTCTGGAAAATTTCCATGAATTTTCGGAGCTTTCGGAGTATTTTTCATGGCTTAAATAATAATTCTGGACTTTTCTGGAATTATTTTATCCATGAAATTAATTAATTCCGAAAATAATAAATACCTCATTTTCCACCAAAGCATGTGTGCAATAATCCTAAATGCCCATTCATTTATTTACTAATGGGCTTTAATAATTAATTAGGCCTATTAGTAAAGATGGAGGGTGCAACGTCAATTAGCACCATATCGCTAGTTGATATGGAGGTGGAGAGTTTTTCTCTCAATATATACGCACCTACCCCATGGGCAAAGCACACCAAAAACTACCGTGGAGGAGCCCCTAGTTTGGAAAATCTCTCGGGTAGTAAATTAGAATTTTCTCCCTTCTTATCGTGTCGCCGCCGCCGCTGTTTCCGCCGCCGCCGCTGTTGCCGCCGCTGTTGCCGCCGCCGCGGCTGTTGCCGCCGCCGCCGCTGTTGCCGCCCGCCGCCGCTGTTGCCGTTCGCCGCCACTGTTGCCGTTCGCCGCCGCTGTTGTTGTCCGCCGCCGCTAAGCTCGTATCGCGAGCCGCCGCTCGTAGCTCCGTCCACCCCTCGCCGAAGTTCGTCATATACAGCTTGCGTTCCGGCGAATTTCCGGCGAACTTTTTCGGTCAGTTCGTCGCGTTCCAGCGAATTCCGTCACCACCAAAAGGTTCCTATCGATCTCCTCTACGCCGTCATGCCTTTCTTTTCCCAAATCCATGCTCGTTCATCGTTTTCCTAATGCATCTTTATCTTTTCCGACGAACTTCACCATGGTTCCTCTGTTTCAGCCTATCCCCGGCCAAGGCCGCGGCCCTGCTCGATAAGGGCCTGGCGCTGCCGCCCCTGGACCTCACCCGCGCGCCCTCTCATCGCAGCCGCCCGGGCCGAGAGCCCCTGCCTCGCGCCTCCTGCTCCTTCGAGCAGAACAGGTAGACGACGCCGCTGGTGTGGTCACTTGGCCACCCATGCTGCAGACCGAGCGGGCCGTCTCGGCCCCATGCGTTGGCCCGTGGCGTGCCGTGCGCCGCTGCAGGTCCGGTCCGGCCAAGCCCCGGCCGAGGGTGAGCCCCTCCTTGCCCAGCGCATGAGCAGCAGCAAGTCACCTTCGTGCGTGTGTTCGTGAAGATGCGGAAGAAGACGAAGGTATTCACAAATTTGCCATTGGTTTCTAATCTCCACCGTTTAATCATCTTAATTCCGTTTTGATCCATTCGAGTTGCGTTAGATTCGTGTCAGTGTGCTCTACGCAGTAGTTCTAATATTTTTCATATCATACGTTTTTCTATATAAAGCTAAATATTAAATTGATTAGTGTACATGTGACCGATTTTATAATTATTAAAAGCAATGAAAGTAAACGTCAGTTTTTTATAATTAAATATTAATTTGATCAATGTTCGCTTATATGTTTACAATTATAATCTAATTAGATTAATCACGCTACATGTAATATATTCATGTATATCTCTTTTGCAAAGATAATGTTTAATATTCCATTATGCAATAATATCTATATAATAAAATGCGGTTAGCTTCAACTTGATTTTGATGTAAATATGATGTTATTAAGTAAAGTATTAAATTGGATTAATGCTTTATGCAAATGGTTTTCTAAATTAAAAACAACATCGGTTAATATTTAGCTTTTCATATATTTTTAAGTTATAAATTGTTTAGCTTAAACACGTCTCATTCATAATTCGGTGGGATACTCTCACGTGTTTATTCCTTTGCAAAGTAAATGATTTAATAATATGAGACATGTTTATAAATAAAACATGATTAGTTTAACTCAGATTTGGACTAAGCATAGTTTAACTAATCTAAGTTAATAACCTTTATCAATTTTATTTAATTAAAATAATCAAGCTTGTAGTTGTTTCTTTTATATAATATAAATGTAATTTGATTAATATTTAGCTTTCTAATTAAAAGTAATCTAGTCTTATACTTTTGTTTTGTTAAGTTGCGATCGTGCCGACATAATCTTCACGATAGTGGCATTGTTTATCGTGTCATTTAGTTATGAATTTATTGATTAAAATACTAATTTGATTAATAATTATTTAATAGCATTTTAGTTAAAATCAACATAGGCTGTAATTCCGTTTTCGTTCTTGTTGCCTTGCGACCGTGCCGATGTAAGATACACTTGAACAATGTCATGTACCATGTCACATGTTTATGAAATTAATCCTACTAATTTGATTAAGGATTAGGTAAACTTGTTTCTAATCTTTTTACAAATATTAGTCAACTTAAATATGTATTTATTGGTTATAATTTGTATAGTTAAACATGATTCATATAAATCCAATTTAGATGCACTTATATTAATATGTATTCAATGCCTTTTTGAATTAAAGTTAATTTAGGTTTATCTCCGGTCTTTTATAAATAATAAAATGATAACTTGATAAATAACAACTTGAATATTTCTTTGTTAATTATAATCTGTTTAGTTAAATATGAAATCTATAAAAAATTTGATTAATGTTTATCTAATGATTATTTATTTATTTATTAAAAACAACTTAGGTTTATAACTCCGGTATCTTATAAATAGATGATAATATGATCGATATCAACTTAAACGACTTTTTTAATTATGACTTCTTAGTTTAAACATGAATCGTAAATGCTTACACTCAGCTTGTCACATGTTCTACCTTTCTAAAGTATAAATGTTTAAATGACTTAAATACTATGATATATTTATAAATAGAATATGGCTAAGGTATAACGTTAGCTTTTATAATTCAACATAATTTGGTTAGTTCCACTTTAGTGTATTTTCCTAAAATATATAACGCTTTATTTTGATAACTAAAATGAATCAAGTTTATATTCGGTCTTCACAGTTATGTTGCAATCGTCTCGATAGTCGCGTGTCCTCTTTAATGGTAGCTCCGTTATCCGTCGTTCTTGCGTTTTCGTGACTGTAGCAACGTACCGTGTCCTTTAGTGCGCTCTCTTTTAAAGCATTTCTTTTGTTTGATGCATGTTCTTAGATGTGTGTATTGTTTGTCTGTTTGTGTTGCCTGGTTGCTACGAGTAGATGAAGCATGGTTTCATTAGCATTGGAGGCCGAAAGCTACAAAAGAGAAGACCGAAGAATTTCTATGAGCAATTACCTTGAGTGGAAGTAAGCATAAAGGCAAGTATAGCATGGGATTATCCTTGTTGTCCTATTTATAATAAATAATCAAATTCATTATGCATGTATTCCCTTGTTAAGGATGACTTAGTGTTGATCTTATACCTTGATACCTATTATATTGCATTGGGTAGTATGGCTAGTGCTTAAACATGGACTATGATCATGTAAATTGATTAATGGAATATGCAACAAACATTAAAAGATAATCTTGATTAATGTTTAAAGGGGATTAGAGCATGGGGGTTATTTTTGATGCTCTAATTTCTCTCCGTAAGGACTCATCTGTAAGCGAACATCCGGGACTTACAGTACAACTGTGAGGGCTATATGGCTCTGGCTTTAGTCAAGTATGAGGACCTTTTCTAGCTTGTTAGTGGTAACCTTCATGGCGTAAGAATGGCTTGACGAATCGGGTATAGTGCGGCCTCTGTCCTCATGTGTATAGGCTGCGCGTCATTGTGCCATTTGGAAGGGGGGCTCTACATCTGTTTACCGAGTGAATCTAATGGCCCTAACTTGTTAGACGAACCTTTGAAAGACTTCATAGTGAACCCTGCCGACCTTCCTTGGTAGTGGGTCAAGAGGCTGATCACCTCGGGCGAAAGGGTAAATCACGACTCACAGTGAAAGTGTACAACCTCTGCAGAGTGTAGAACTGTTATAACAGCCGTGCTCACGGTCACGAGTGGCCTTGGACCCTTACGGAATAGATGATCACTAATGACTACAAATGTGTTTTTGCTGTTCATTATTCATCTTTACATTGATCATATGTTTATTATGGGATTAATGCAAACTTGATGCTACTCATGTAATAAAATTGTGACAATTAAAAGCTAAATGCAGTCAAACCAGTGTCTAACCTTTTGAGCCTCATGAACCCCGTGTTATATTTGTTGAGTTCGACATGGACTCACTCTTGCTATTTCCACCACACTCCAGTATGTAGTAAGGTGCTACTTAGAAGAAGAATGAAGGTGTAGTGGAGTTTTCAAAAGTCTTTCAGAAGTGCTTGGCATATGGAGCCACCAGTCAGCCGTCCCTGAGAAGAATGGAGCCTGAAGTTTAGTCACCGTTCCGCGATACTCTGATGTAAGTGTTAATATAGCTATGTATACATTATATAATAACATTGTTTCTGATACTTTTTCATTCTGACATATGTGTGGACTTCCTGGGCACACATATGATTAGCCTGGTTTTGTTCTTTAGAAAACCGGGTGTGACAGAGTGGTATCAGAGCGATGTTGACTGTAGGACGTATGCCAAGTAGCACTGGACGTATTCTAAAACTTAATTTATGATAAAACTATGTTGTCATCCCTTGACCCTTTGGTTTTGACTATTTCCTCTTCCTGGTCCTGTTGTATCCCTTCCTTGATAGCTTCCTTTGAGCTATTATTTCTTACTCCCTTGGTTTTTGATTTGTGTTGTTTTTACCAAAATTTTTCTGATCTTACCTTGTTCAAAAATTCGATGGCCTTTTCATCATCTATAATCTGCCATGTAGGATGACCACCATTGTTGAAGAAGCATGTGTAGTGTCGATGATTGTGCTGTGTGCTTATTTTGCTTGATGTGTTGCTTGTGTGTTGTCCTTGTTCTCGTGTATTGAAGGTGGTCCGGAAGGTTTTGTCTTGAGAAGTAGCCCAATCTATGTTAAGTGGGGTAGTGTCATCTTCTGTTCTACTTAATTTTTCAATCAATCCTAATTCTTATCATTTTCTTTTACACCGTTCTTGTCTACCCTTGGTTGTCATGTTGCCTTCTTTATCTCATCTTAATGGAGCATCAACACATGAAGGACTCATCAATAGTAGTAAGCCTTAAAGAAAGTGTTGCCTTCAATGACATCGCCAGGTGGAACAAGACCTTTGTTAAGTGGGGTAGCGTCCGCCACCGTCATCAATCTCAAGTCACCAGACAAGAAGACTCAAAGACCAATCGCTGTCATAATATCATCTTTTGCTAGTCCTTGCCCCTTAACCAATCTCACTTTCTCGCCATCAATCTTTATCTTTCTTATTACCTTTTTGTTGATCTTCGATGGTCGTTCTTACACCTCATTAATCTCAAAACAATCTTAAAGAGCTATCTTCAATTTCTTTATCCAACTTTGTTAATCCTTAATCTCTATATTATATCTCGACAAAGGTCTTAGAACAACCTTGATAATCAGCTTTATCTTTCTTCCTAGTCTCTCCGAATCTCGGGACGAGATTCATGTTAAGTGGGGTAGAATTGTCACACCCTAAAATTTTTGATTTTGGGTTGTGCATAGAAAACACTAATTAAAATAAATGTTTTAATATTCGGATAAAATTTCCTAAGTTTAGTTTATGATAGCATCAATTAGTTATAAAAAAAATAATATCTTTCTTCTCCAGCACGTCTTTATCTTTTTCCGCAATCAATATTCCTTATTTCTCATCTTAAGTCTCGTTGGGAGTTTCCTAAAATCTTTTCTTTATAACGTAAATTATTCCTTTCAGTTTCTCGTCCATCAATCAATCTCTACAAACTTCTCGAGAATTTTTCTGACTTTTTCTGTAGCTTGTTTCCACTTGTCTGTGAGCATAATCTAATTTTTAGATGCTCCAAAATTACCTTTCAGTGAGCTCCAAATATTTTATTTCGATTCCTCATGTTCCATAATGTCTCTGGAAAATTTCCATGAATTTTCGGAGCTTTCGGAGTATTTTTCATGGCTTAAATAATAATTCTGGACTTTTCTGGAATTATTTTATCCATGAAATTAATTAATTCCGAAAATAATAAATACCTCATTTTCCACCAAAGCCTGTGTGCAATAATCCTAAATGCCCATTCATTTATTTACTAATGGGCTTTAATAATTAATTAGGCCTATTAGTAAAGATGGAGGGTGCAACTTCAATTAGCACCATATCGCTAGTTGATATGGAGGTGGAGAGTTTTTCTCCCAATATATACGCACCTACCCCATGGGCAAAGTACACCAAAAACTACCGTGGAGGAGCCCCTAGTTTGGGAAATCTCTCAGGTAGTAAATTAGAATTTTCTCCCTTCTTATCGTGTCGCCGCCGCCGCTGTTTCCGCCGCCGCCGCTGTCGCCGCCGCTGTTGCCGCCGCCGCCGCTATTGCCGCCGCCGCCGTTGTTGCCGCCGCCGCCGCTATTGCCGCCCGCCGCCGCTGTTGCCGTTCGCCGCCGCTGTTGCCGTTCGCCGCCGCTGTTGTTGTCCGCCGCCGCTAAGCTCGTATCGCGAGCCGCCGCTCGTAGCTCCGTCCACCCCTCACCGAAGTTCGTCATATACAGCTTGCGTTCCGGCGAATTTCCGGCGAACTTTTTCGGTCAGTTCGTCGCGTTCCAGCGAATTCCGTCACCACCAAAAGGTTCCTATCGATCTCCTCTACGCCGTCATGCCTTCCTTTTCCCAAATCCATGCTCGTTCATCGTTTTCCTAATGCATCTTTATCTTTTCCGACGAACTTCACCATGGTTCCTCTGTTTCAGCCTATCCCCGGCCAAGGCCGCGGCCCTGCTCGATAAGGGCCTGGCGCTGCCGCCCCTGGACCTCACCCGCGCGCCCTCTCATCGCAGCCGCCCGGGCCGAGAGCCCCTGCCTCGCGCCTCCTGCTCCTTCGAGTAGAACAGGTAGACGACGCCGCTGGTGTGGTCACTCGGCCACCCATGCTGCAGACCGAGCGGGCCGTCTCGGCCCCATGCGTTGGCCCGTGGCGTGCCGTGCGCCGCTGCAGGTCCGGTCCGGCCAAGCCCCGGCCGAGGGTGAGCCCCTCCTTGCCCAGCGCATGAGCAGCAGCAAGTCACCTTCGTGCGTGCGTTCGTGAAGATGCGGAAGAAGACGAAGGTATTCACAAATTTGCCATTGGTTTCTAATCTCCACCGTTTAATCATCTTAATTCCGTTTTGATCCATTCGAGTTGCGTTAGATTCGTGTCAGTGTGCTCTACGCAGTAGTTCTAATATTTTTCATATCATACGTTTTTCTATATAAAGCTAAATATTAAATTGATTAGTGTACATGTGACCGATTTTATAATTATTAAAAGCAATGAAAGTAAACGTCAGTCTTTTATAATTAAATATTAATTTGATCAATGTTCGCTTATATGTTTACAATTATAATCTAATTAGATTAATCACGCTACATGTAATATATTCATGTATATCTCTTTTGCAAAGATAATGTTTAATATTCCATTATGCAATAATATCTATATAATAAAATGCGGTTAGCTTCAACTTGATTTTGATGTAAATATGATGTTATTAAGTAAAGTATTAAATTGGATTAATGCTTTATGCAAATGGTTTTCTAAATTAAAAACAACATCGGTTAATATTTAGCTTTTCATATATTTTTAAGTTATAAATTGTTTAGCTTAAACACGTCTCATTCATAATTCGGTGGGATACTCTCACGTGTTTATTCCTTTGCAAAGTAAATGATTTAATAATATGAGACATGTTTATAAATAAAACATGATTAGTTTAACTCAGATTTGGACTAAGCATAGTTTAACTAATCTAAGTTAATAACCTTTATCAATTTTATTTAATTAAAATAATCAAGCTTGTAGTTGTTTCTTTTATATAATATAAATGTAATTTGATTAATATTTAGCTTTCTAATTAAAAGTAATCTAGTCTTATACTTTTGTTTTGTTAAGTTGCGATCGTGCCGACATAATCTTCACGATAGTGGCATTGTTTATCGTGTCATTTAGTTATGAATTTATTGATTAAAATACTAATTTGATTAATAATTATTTAATAGCATTTTAGTTAAAATCAACATAGGCTGTAATTCCGTTTTCGTTCTTGTTGCCTTGCGACCGTGCCGATGTAAGATACACTTGAACAATGTCATGTACCATGTCACATGTTTATGAAATTAATCCTACTAATTTGATTAAGGATTAGGTAAACTTGTTTCTAATCTTTTTACAAATATTAGTCAACTTAAATATGTATTTATTGGTTATAATTTGTATAGTTAAACATGATCATATAAATCCAATTTAGATGCACTTATATTAATATGTATTCAATGCCTTTTTGAATTAAAGTTAATTTAGGTTTATCTCCGGTCTTTTATAAATAATAAAATGATAACTTGATAAATAACAACTTGAATATTTCTTTGTTAATTATAATCTGTTTAGTTAAATATGAAATCTATAAATAATTTGATTAATGTTTATCTAATGATTATTTATTTATTTATTAAAAACAACTTAGGTTTATAACTCCGGTATCTTATAAATAGATGATAATATGATCGATATCAACTTAAACGACTTTTTCAATTATGACTTCTTAGTTTAAACATGAATCGTAAATGCTTACACTCAGCTAGTCACATGTTCTACCTTTCTAAAGTATAAATGTTTAAATGACTTAAATACTATGATATATTTATAAATAGAATATGGCTAAGGTATAACGTTAGCTTTTATAATTCAACATAATTTGGTTAGTTCCACTTTAGTGTATTTTCCTAAAATATATAACGCTTTATTTTGATAACAAAAATGAATCAAGTTTATATTCGGTCTTCACAGTTATGTTGCAATCGTCTCGATAGTCGCGTGTCCTCTTTAATGGTAGCTCCGTTATCCGTCGTTCTTGCGTTTTCGTGACTGTAGCAACGTACCGTGTCCTTTAGTGCGCTCTCTTTTAAAGCATTTCTTTTGTTTGATGCATGTTCTTAGATGTGTGTATTGTTTGTCTGTTTGTGTTGCCTAGTTGCTACGAGTAGATGAAGCATGGTTTCATTAGCATTGGAGGCCGAAAGCTACAAAAGAGAAGACCGAAGAATTTCTATGAGCAATTACCTTGAGTGGAAGTAAGCATAAAGGCAAGTATAGCATGGGAATATCCTTGTTGTCCTATTTATAATAAATAATCAAATTCATTATGCATGTATTCCCTTGTTAAGGATGACTTAGTGTTGATCTTATACCTTGATACCTATTATATTGCATTGGGTAGTATGGCTAGTGCTTAAACATGGACTATGATCATGTAAATTGATTAATGGAATATGCAACAAACATTAAAAGATAATCTTGATTAATGTTTAAAGGGGATTAGAGCATGGGGGTTATTTTTGATGCTCTAATTTCTCTCCGTAAGGACTCATCTGTAAGCGAACATCCGGGACTTACAGTACAACTGTGAGGGCTATATGGCTCTGGCTTTAGTCAAGTATGAGGACATTTTCTAGCTTGTTAGTGGTAACCTTCATGGCGTAAGAATGGCTTGACGAATCGGGTATAGTGCGGCCTCTGTCCTCATGTGTATAGGCTGCGCGTCATTGTGCCATTTGGAAGGGGGGCTCTACATCTGTTTGCCGAGTGAATCTAATGGCCCTAACTTGTTAGACGAACCTTTGAAAGACTTGTCACACCCATTTATCGACCAAATGGAATGCTTACCCTTATGTGCGCCCAGAGATCAATCACACATAAGTTCACAAATTATAACAGAAGTATCATGGCAAATGTTATTACAGCACGATATTTAACACATAGTCTTAACATAAATGTAGCGGAAGTATAAATAAAAATCTCTCTCTCGTGGTAGCTCCAGTCACAGGTACATTGACTGGTTGACAGCAAGACTAGTAATCCTCAGGGAAGTAGGCGTAGTAGTCGCTATTACCTCCATCTGTTACCCATCCGGGATTTTTATCCAAATAAGAAGAATAAACAAGCGTAAGTACATCTCGTACTCAACAAGTGTAACATGGGGTTAATAAGGCTCAAATAGGCATAATTATGGGTTTATCAGCATGTAGCTTTTAGTTAACATGATTTTAGCATATCAATAGCATCAATAGGTCTCAATGTAAACAATAAACATATGATCCATGTGAAATGATTAATGAATAGCAAAAACATAAACATAAACAATTAATCAACTATTCCATAAGGGTCCAAGGCCACTCGTGACCGTGAGCACGGCTGTTATAACAGTTCTACACTCTGCAGAGGTTGTACACTTTCACTGTGAGTCGTGTTACCCATATGCCCGGGTTAATTACTCCCAAAACACTTCCAAGGTGAGCGGGCAGGGAATCACTATGAAGCCTTTCAAAGGTTCGTCTAACAAGTTAGGGCCGCTAGGTTTCAGAAGTCAGTCCGTGTGATACACACGCAGAGATCCACGGTCTGCTTTACCCCTTTTGCGCCACAAGGGTAACCTCTAACAAGCTAGAAAAGGTCCTCATACTGAGCTAAAGCCAGAGCCATTATAGCCCTCACAGTTGTACTGTAAGTCCCGGATGTTCGCTTACAGATGAGTCCTTACGGAGAGAAATTAGAGCATCAAAAATAACCCCCATGCTCTAATCCCCTTTAAACATTAATCAAGATTATCTTTTAATGTTTGTTGCATATTCCATTAATCAATTTACATGATCATAGTCCATGTTTAAGCACTAGCCATACTAATCAATGCATCATAATGGGTACCAAGGTATAGGATCAATCTCTAAGTCATCCTTAACAAGGAATAAATGCATAATGATTTTAATTGTATAAGGTGAATAGGACAACAAGGATAATCCCATGCTATACTTGCCTTGCTCAAACTGGTCCTGAAGATCTTGCTCGTAGTAAGGCTCTTGATTTCCAACGAATTGCTCACCGTCTATACTCGATCAACCATTATCATCAACACACATCCAGAGGCAATCATGCATAGGCAAACAAGACTATAATTAGAACAATACACCAACAGTAAGAAAATAAAAAGTCTTTAAAAATGAATCTACAACTCGCTAGGATCACACAGACGTGAAGATCACGAAAAACGGATCTAAAACGACAAAGTTATGAATTTCCGAAGATTTCCTATAGAAAAATAAATACTTTAATTAAAACTCGAAAATAAATTAATCTAAATCTACTGTACAGTTACACCATTAGATAGATCTCGTGAATATGAATCTAACGCAATTTGAATGGATCAAATCGGAGCTAAAACGAAGATTCTACGGCTAAAACAATTTCAGTGGCAAAACTGTAATTAACAGAAAGCGTATTTTTCTTTTTCCGAAACAAATTACGTTTTCTTTTATTAAAAACGTATTTTACCGAATACGCTTTGGACTGCGGGTTGTATTCCAGAAAAAGACAGGGACTCTTTAGCAAAAAGACACGCGAAAGGGTATGTTCTAATCTATGCCGTCCATCGCAGATCTAACGGTGCAGACGGATCGGGATCAAAGAGACGGCGGCGTCCAGCCGGGCTTCGGCCGCCGGTGATGTCCCGCGGCGGCGCCATTGCCGGAGAGGGCTAGAACACTGCTCCGGCCACCAAACAGCGAAAGAAAAACACCGGGAGATCGAGAATCTTACGGCGAACTCACCTAGGGCAAGAGTAGAACCGGGGATGAAGAGAGGAGAGCTCGCGGCTCGGTATGGCGGGCGGTGGAGACGAAGCTCTTGCGGTGGCTCGTCGGGACGGCAAGGGCGGCTCCAAAAGGATGGGATAGGTGCGGACGGGTGCGGGGGTCGCGTTTTATAGCCCGGGGTGCGCTGCTATCTAAGGAAAGGTGGAGATTCGAGCCACGATTCGAATCGGATGAATAAGGTATGAAGAACACCGTCGTCGGCCGGAGGAAGAAGGAAAGGGAAGCAGTCGCTGACCAGTGGGTCCCGCACGTCAGCGACTCAAGCGAAACGGGCAGCGCGGGCGAGACGGGCCGGTCTGCTGGGCCGGCAACGCGGCTCGGGCTCGGCCCATGCGGGCGACGCGCGGCTCGCGGTGAAGAAAAATGGGCTGCTGCTGGCGGGCCGCGAGATGTAGCGGGCCAAAAACCGAGTGAACAGCGTTTTCCTTTTCTCTTTTCTTTTCCAAATTTTCAAATCCATTTTTCAAATGATTTTCAAATCAAATTTGAATTTGATTCAAACCACTCAATGCAAAACTCCAGATGCAGCAGCATGAATGCTCAAACATGTTCCTACCCTTATATTTGATTTTAAATTTATAAAATTATTCTTATTCTAAAGTTGCATGCTTCACAAAAATAAATATAAAATCCATATTTTCCCTATTTTTCTTTTCTTCAAAATTTAGGGTGTTACAATTCTACCCCCCTTAAAATGAATCTCGCCCCGAGATTCGACCGGTGCTTACTCAAACAGTTGCGGGTAGGTTTTTCTCAGATCCTCTTCTCGTTCCCAAGTAGCCTCTTCTGCGGTATACCGATTCCAGTGTACTTTACACATCTTAATTGTTCTACTTCTTGTGACTCTGTCCGCAGTCTCCAAAATCTTAACCGGAAACTCCTCATATGTAAGATCCTCCTTAACAGTGAGTTCCTCTATCGGAATCTGTTCTTCTGGTACTCGCAAACATTTCTTCATTTGATGATATCCAGAGCGAAGATCAATCTTGGAAAATACACAAGCTCCTCTCAACTGATCAAACAGGTCATCAATTCTAGGCAATGGGTACTTGTTCTTAATGGTAACCTCATTAAGAGACCGATAATCTACACACATCCTCTGAGTTCCATCTTTCTTATCCACAAAAATTACTGGTGCACCCCATGGTGACGAACTAGGACGAATAAAACCCTTATCCTGTAATTCCTTAATTTGTTTCTTAAGTTCTTCTAGTTCATTTACTCCCATTCTATATGGACGCTTAGCTATAGGTGCAGTTCCAGGTAATAATTCAATAATAAATTCAATATCACGGTCTGGTGGCATACCTGGCAAATCCTCCGGAAACACATCTGGAAATTCCTCCACAACTGGGTCCTCCTGATTAGCACCATGATTGAGCTGGTTCACTGTAGCGGTCGCTTGTTTTTGCACTTTGACTTCAACCTTGATCCTATCCCCCTTTGGTGTAGTCAGCAAAACCGATTTATCCTTACACTGAATCTCTGCTTGTTGTTGGGTCATCCAATCCATTCCCAGTATAAGATCAATCCCAGCTGTTCTCAATACTATAGGGCTAACTGAAAACTCTACCCCCCTTAAGTTGAGACTAATGGGAAGACAGCGATAAGATGCTGGCATGCTTCCACCCGGTGAGTTTACTAAGATAGGGTTCTTCATAGCACACTTTAAGAAATCCAGTTTATTAACCACTTATAAGATTAAGAATGAGATCTGAAAATTTTCTGGACGAGTAGCAATATTGACAGTTCAGTATTTCAATCATATCTCGGGCTACAGAAGTCCAAAAGAGGCGTGCTTTATATGGTTGGAAAGCTTATGAAATTATCCACAATTTCTATTCAGACCTCCAGACCAGATTCTGTCGTTAAGTCCATGAAAAATAAGGCGCAACAGAAACTGTTCCAGATTCCAGACTGTGCAGAAACTCTAACTTGTGAAAATTATATCTCTCGAACCAGATTAGATAAAAAGGTGATTCCAGTGGCATTTGAAAGATGCTTGAGTCTAGTTTCTCTCATAAAAATTTCATAAATGTTGCACGAACCATTTTCAAACTATAACAGAAACATCAGAGACTGCTCCAGAAAACAGCAAGGACAGAAACGAGATACTATCAAACCCAACTATATTCCTTGACTAATAAACTTATTATTCTTAATAATGGAACTTGTAGACATGCCTACAAGTCCAGACACTCAAACAAAGATCCAACTCACACATAAGCATAATAATAAAGCAACTAGCACACCAAAGTTCAAACCACACGACAGACTCGACTGACTCAACTGACGTTACTAAGAACGTTCTTATTACATAAAAGGACTCCTACTTCCTAAGGAAGTGGCTCATGCTCTAACTCCTCGTAGATCTTGGGCAAGCCTTGGTTTGCTCGGAGCTCATCAATGGTTGCTTGGCATCTCTTGATAGTCTTCCCTTGTGTCCTCACCATCTCTTCTAGTTGCAGCTTCCTGTCCATCATGTCATAGACAAAGTTCACCATCACCCGAGGTAGTGGCTCTAACTGCACTGGATCTGTCATAGCCCAACCAAGCTCGGGGTGTGCACGAGGAAGAAAGCGATGGATGTCATGCTTCATGAGGTTAAAGCGAAGATAGCGAAGACCCATACATGCTTCAAAAGCAGCATCTTCAATGCTATCCTCAATGGTGGCTCGATGTCCCACATGAGAGAACATCCTGTCCAGCTGATATGCCCCCTTGTCTTGCTTGTGTGTAAAGATGCTTGCCCTTGCCTTCCAGTACGTGCTCTCCAGTGGATGAGTGTACTCCCAGCAGACGTACTCCACAGCTGGATGCCAATCCGCGAAGTAAGCAGTGAGCATTGCCACTAGGCGAACATGAGAGACAGCATCCCCTCCATTCCTATGGTAGATCCTCACAGTCCACCCCATTGGGGGAGGTGGCACATCTTCAGGAGCTTCATGTGGTGGAGACGGGGGTTGTTCTCCTCCATTATCCTCCTCCTCACCATCTTCAACCTCAACTATTTCTGGATCTTCTTCAGGCTCAATCTCTTCCTGGGGAGGTGCTGGTGCTTGGACTACAGGGGTCTTCTCTTGCTCCTGAGGTTCTGGCTCTTGTGGCTCTTCAGTTGCAAACAGGACACGAGGTGGGTAGTATCCTCCAACGCTGATGCGGGCAGTCTTACGGTCACGAGTCATCTACAGAATTTTTAGATGAAGTTAGAATAGAGGCAAAATTTCGTAATAGAATGAGACATAAGAAGCATAAAAATTTATCAAATAACAAGAGCAAGATAGTGAGCATAAAAATAGTGTAAAGATGACACTACTTCGACCATTGCTAACTAGGCTTGCGTCCTACAGTCAACAAGAGCTCTGATACCAATTTGTCACACCCATTTATCGACCAAATGGAATGCTTACCCTTATGTGCGCCCAGAGATCAATCACACATAAGTTCACAAATTATAACAGAAGTATCATGGCAAATGTTATTACAGCACGATATTTAACACATAGTCTTAACATAAATGTAGCGGAAGTATAAATAAAAATCTCTCTCTCGTGGTAGCTCCAGTCACAGGTACATTGACTGGTTGACAGCAAGACTAGTAATCCTCAGGGAAGTAGGCGTAGTAGTCGCTATTACCTCCATCTGTTACCCATCCGGGATTTTTATCCAAATAAGAAGAATAAACAAGCGTAAGTACATCTCGTACTCAACAAGTGTAACATGGGGTTAATAAGGCTCAAATAGGCATAATTATGGGTTTATCAGCATGTAGCTTTTAGTTAACATGATTTTAGCATATCAATAGCATCAATAGGTCTCAATGTAAACAATAAACATATGATCCATGTGAAATGATTAATGAATAGCAAAAACATAAACATAAACAATTAATCAACTATTCCATAAGGGTCCAAGGCCACTCGTGACCGTGAGCACGGCTGTTATAACAGTTCTACACTCTGCAGAGGTTGTACACTTTCACTGTGAGTCGTGTTACCCATATGCCCGGGTTAATTACTCCCAAAACACTTCCAAGGTGAGCGGGCAGGGAATCACTATGAAGCCTTTCAAAGGTTCGTCTAACAAGTTAGGGCCGCTAGGTTTCAGAAGTCAGTCCGTGTGATACACACGCAGAGATCCACGGTCTGCTTTACCCCTTTTGCGCCACAAGGGTAACCTCTAACAAGCTAGAAAAGGTCCTCATACTGAGCTAAAGCCAGAGCCATTATAGCCCTCACAGTTGTACTGTAAATCCCGGATTGTCGCTTATAGATGAGTCCTTATGGAGAGCAATTAGAGCATCAAAACAACACACATGCTCTAATCCCCTTTATACAAGAATCAAAATCATATTTTAAATGTTTATTGCATATTCCTTTAATCAATTTACATGATCATAGTCCATGTTTAAGCACTAGCCATACTAATCAATGCATCATAATGGGTACCAAGGTATAGGATCAATCTCTAAGTCATCCTTAACAAGGAATAAATGCATAATGATTTTAATTGTATAAGGTGAATAGGACAACAAGGATAATCCCATGCTATACTTGCCTTGCTCAAACTGGTCCTGAAGATCTTGCTCGTAGTAAGGCTCTTGATTTCCAACGAATTGCTCACCGTCTATACTTGATCAACCATTATCATCAACACACATCCAGAGGCAATCATGCATAGGCAAACAAGACTATAATTAGAACAATACACCAACAGTAAGAAAATAAAAAGTCTTTAAAAATGAATCTACAACTCGCTAGGATCACACAGACGTGAAGATCACGAAAAACGGATCTAAAACGACAAAGTTATGAATTTCCGAAGATTTCCTATAGAAAAATAAATACTTTAATTAAAACTCGAAAATAAATTAATCTAAATCTACTGTACAGTTACACCATTAGATAGATCTCGTGAATATGAATCTAACGCAATTTGAATGGATCAAATCGGAGCTAAAACGAAGATTCTACGGCTAAAACAATTTCAGTGGCAAAACTGTAATTAACAGAAAGCGTATTTTTCTTTTTCCGAAACAAATTACGTTTTCTTTTATTAAAAACGTATTTTACCGAATACGCTTTGGACTGCGGGTTGTATTCCAGAAAAAGACAGGGACTCTTTAGCAAAAAGACACGCGAAAGGGTATGTTCTAATCTATGCCGTCCATCGCAGATCTAACGGTGCAGACGGATCGGGATCAAAGAGACGGCGGCGTCCAGCCGGGCTTCGGCCGCCGGTGATGTCCCGCGGCGGCGCCATTGCCGGAGAGGGCTAGAACACTGCTCCGGCCACCAAACAGCGAAAGAAAAACACCGGGAGATCGAGAATCTTACGGCGAACTCACCTAGGGCAAGAGTAGAACCGGGGATGAAGAGAGGAGAGCTCGCGGCTCGGTATGGCGGGCGGTGGAGACGAAGCTCTTGCGGTGGCTCGTCGGGACGGCAAGGGCGGCTCCAAAAGGATGGGATAGGTGCGGACGGGTGCGGGGGTCGCGTTTTATAGCCCGGGGTGCGCTGCTATCTAAGGAAAGGTGGAGATTCGAGCCACGATTCGAATCGGATGAATAAGGTATGAAGAACACCGTCGTCGGCCGGAGGAAGAAGGAAAGGGAAGCAGTCGCTGACCAGTGGGTCCCGCACGTCAGCGACTCAAGCGAAACGGGCAGCGCGGGCGAGACGGGCCGGTCTGCTGGGCCGGCAACGCGGCTCGGGCTCGGCCCACGCGGGCGACGCGCGGCTCGCGGTGAAGAAAAATGGGCTGCTGCTGGCGGGCCGCGAGATGTAGCGGGCCAAAAACCGAGTGAACAGCGTTTTCCTTTTCTCTTTTCTTTTCCAAATTTTCAAATCCATTTTTCAAATGATTTTCAAATCAAATTTGAATTTGATTCAAACCACTCAATGCAAAACTCCAGATGCAGCAGCATGAATGCTCAAACATGTTCCTACCCTTATATTTGATTTTAAATTTATAAAATTATTCTTATTCTAAAGTTGCATGCTTCACAAAAATAAATATAAAATCCATATTTTCCCTATTTTTCTTTTCTTCAAAATTTAGGGTGTTACAAGACTTCATAGTGAACCCTGCCGACCTTCCTTGGTAGTGGGTCAAGAGGCTGATCACCTCGGGCGAAAGGGTAAATCACGACTCACAGTGAAAGTGTACAACCTCTGCAGAGTGTAGAACTGTTATAACAGCCGTGCTCACGGTCACGAGTGGCCTTGGACCCTTACGGAATAGATGATCACTAATGACTACAAATGTGTTTTTGCTGTTCATTATTCATCTTTACATTGATCATATGTTTATTATGGGATTAATGCAAACTTGATGCTACTCATGTAATAAAATTGTGACAATTAAAAGCTAAATGCAGTCAAACCAGTGTCTAACCTTTTGAGCCTCATGAACCCCGTGTTATATTTGTTGAGTTCGACATGGACTCACTCTTGCTATTTCCACCACACTCCAGTATGTAGTAAGGTGCTACTTAGAAGAAGAATGAAGGTGTAGTGGAGTTTTCAAAAGTCTTTCAGAAGTGCTTGGCATATGGAGCCACCAGTCAGCCGTCCCTGAGAAGAATGGAGCCTGAAGTTTAGTCACCGTTCTGTGATACTCTGATGTAAGTGTTAATATAGCTATGTATACGTTATATAATAACATTGTTTCTGATACTTTTTCATTCTAACATATGTGTGGACTTCCTGGGCACACATATGATTAGCCTGGTTTTGTTCTTTAGAAAACCGGGTGTGACAAAGACTCTCGATCTAAAACGCATTCATTTCGACAGGGCTGCAAGCATCAAAGGAGCGCGATCCACCATGGTGAACTCCCTGGCCTTCTTCTTGTACATGGTAGGCTGTCCTAGCGGAACGGCCATCTCATCTATCTGCTTCTGAAGGCGCTTCTCGGACTTCTGCGCCGCACGAAGCTTTTCCTTGAGTGCTTCGTTGGCCTCCTGCATGGCACTGAGGTGCCTCACTGTGGTATCCATGGTTGGATCAGAAGCTGAGGGAGCCAACACCACCCAGGTTCTTTCCACATGGTCATAGCGTGGGAGAAACCTATAGCGATTATCCTGCATGGCCTCAAACCGACGACCATGGTAGTACAGGTAAGCCTCCTACGCAGCATCCTCCATGCTATCATAGGCACTGGAACGCCTAGACCTGTGACTGTGGGTAGTCTCTACATCATGGGAGTGGTCAGTGTTGTTCCATGCGGTGATGATCACATTGGTCTTCCAATATGTCACCTCCATGGGGTGCTTGTGCTCTGCGCAGTAGTACTTGATAGTAGCAGCAAGGTCTGGGTAGTGCTCAGCTAGCACGATAGTGAGCAAGTTGTGGTAGTGAGCATCCTCGGGGGCGTCCTTAAACTTGTTCTTGGTGGTCCACCCCATCTCTTCTGTTTCCTCTGGAGCAGCTGGGGAAGGCACTGGTGTTGGTGCAGAAGCGGCCTGTGAAGCTGGTGAGGGTGTAGCAGCGGGGACTGGCGCATCCACTGGTGGGATGGGTACAGCCACGGGGGTTGAAGCAGATCCATTCGATGAGGTAGCTAAATTTGCTTCCACTTCCATAGGTTCCTCCTCATCGTCGTCAGTGATGTGGACGACCTTAGGCACCACTGGTGGTACTGCTGGTGGTGCTGGTGGTGCAGGTGTTGCTGGAGTGAACTGAGCGACAAAGGTAGCTGCACTGAGGTGAGGCATCTATAGTTTTGATATAAAATATTATTAGAGTCAATATTTTATGCAATAGAATAAAGAATAGAGCATAACAATTTTAATAAAATACCAAGACTGAGATAGTAGCAAGTAAATAGGTAAAACCAAAATCCTAGAAATGACCATTTCTATCTAGGTTTGTGTCCTACAATCGACACAGCTCCGATACCAATTTGTCACACTCCAAATAAAGGACAATATAGAGTGCATACATCTTATGTGCGCCCCAGGAATAGTCACACACATAAGCCAACAAATTAACATAAGTATCAACACTGTGTACATACATCACGTAGTTCTTAACATAATAAGTGGAAAGGCAAATAACAACTCTCAAATGAAGTCTCTGCTCCACAGGGAAGGCCGACTGGTTGACCCAAACCTAGTAATCTTCAGGGAAATCCTCGTAGAAGCTGTCATCTGTTACCCATCCAGGATTTTTATCCAAAAACAAAATAATAACAAGTGTGAGTACACTCATACTCTGTAAGTATAGTATGAGGATTCATGAGGCTCAAAAGGATAGCCACGGTTGACTGCGGTTAGCACTTTTAGTAGGTCAACATTTTATTATTAATTGTCATCAAGTTATGCATAAACTCCCATTTAACCCACATGATCACCTAATAGAATTAAGGAAAGAAATTGATCACCATTATAATCTCATCATCATCGTCATAAGCCAACCACTTGTCAAGTAACCATTTATTCTGTGAGTTTTCCGGGCCGCTCGTGACCGTGAGCACGACTGTTATAACACTTTGGAGAGGTTGTGCATCTTTACTCGTGAGTCGTGTTGCCCATATGCCCGGGGCCCGTCGACCCCCTAACACTCCCAAGGTGAGCAGGCAGGGTACACTATGAAGCCTTCCATAGGCCTCTTCTAACAAGTTAGGGCCATGAGGTTTCCTCGGCAAGCAGATATAGAGAACCCCCCTTTTGATGGCACAATTCCCGCAGGCTATACACATCAGAACAGAGGCAGTTCTATACCCAAAGTGGCCAGCCCCTCTTGCACCCTTTCGGGTAACCTCTAACAAGCTAGAAAAGATCCTATTATTGAGCTAAAGTCAGAGCCATATAACTCTTACGGTTGCACTATAGGTCCCAGCTTTTGCCCTACAGATATGTCATTACGAAGGGTTTAGGACAACATGATCAACATCATTTGCACCTTCACCCTATAGTTCCACTGTTACCATCATGTTTATCCGTTGGTTCCATTAGTCATAGTGTAGATCATGTTTAGTTAGAGCCTAGCATTCTACCCATGTGCAATAAAGCCCATAGGGATCAAGGTACAAGTCATCAATGGCTATGATGTCCTTATAGTCGAGCAATATTAGACACTGCATAATGAGTAGATTATTTAATGAATAAGACATCAAGGTAAGCCCATGCTATACTTGCCTTGGTTCACGAACTGCTGCTGGTCCTACTGCTCCTCGTACGTGTCTGGGTTCCCAAAGTAGTCCGCAAGTGTAGAACTTAGTAGAATGCGGTCTCATTACTTAGTTGTTACTCTGTTTCTCAGCTTCGTAATGGAGATGTTCCTTGTTTATGGATATGAGATAACCTAGCCAATGATTGCCTGATATAATTGCACTAATCAATGTAGATTATGACTGATAGTTAATGGATTACTTAGGAGTTATTCTCTTACCTTATATTCTGATCAATGACTTGCTATAGTAGTACTGCTCTAAGGAATATCATCTGAATGGTCTGATTATCATATATTTTATCTCTTTTTATTTGATTGATTCCTGTTTGAGAGTAAAGGATAGTGATTTTGAATATTCATATCACATGTGTAGAGTAGCCTTTAATTAATATTTGCCCCTCTGTTTGTTCTCCTTTGGTTAAATATAAATAACGATACCTAGGATAAACTTGGGTGAAATGCTGCAATGGGTGTATTTATCTGTGCGCATGCAGATATATACTTTAATATCTTTATAGAGTTAAGTGGCATGAGTACAATACAACCACACTCTTGGTGTCATGTTGGGGATGACAACCTAGCGTGGGTGATGCTAAGAAGTGTCAACACACTGTATGTCCCAGCTTTTGCCCTACAGATAAGTCCTTACGGAGGGTTTAGGACAACATGATCAACATCATTTGCACCTTCACCCTATAGTTCCACTGTTACAATCATGTTTATCTGTTGGTTCCATTAGTCGCAGTCTAGATCATGTTTAGTTAGAGCACTAGCATTCTACCCATGTGCAATAAAACCCATAGGGATCAAGGTACAAGTCATCAATGGCTAGGATGTCCTTATAGTCGAGCAATATTAGACACATGCATAATGAGCAGATTATTTAATGAATAGGACTTCAAGGTAAGCCCATGCTATACTTCTCTTGGTTCATGAACTGCTGCTGGTCCTGCTGCTCCTTGTACGTGTCCGGGTTCCCGAAGTACTCCTCACCGTCTGAACTCGAACGACACGAAGTACAACACGCATTCCAGAACAGACATACAAGCAAAACATTACTATGATTAGAACAATACACCAACAATAAATAAAACTGTAAAAAAATGTTTACCAAAATCATCTACGTCTTGTCACGATCACAACGACGCGGATTGCACAAAAAACAGAGCTACAACGCAAAAGTTACGAGCTATAAAAGGTTCCTAAAACTAGCTATTAAACTAAACTTAATCAAGAAATTGAAAAGCTTCTAACATGTGTAACAATAGGACTAATGCGTAGATTATGAAATTATAAAACTAAGGCAAGTTGAATGGGTCAAATCGGAGTTAAAACGACGATTCTACAAGCGTTTTACTGCAGTAGCAAATCTGTAATTAATCTAAAAATGTATTTTTCATTTAAACCGAAGAAACTACGTTTTCAAAATGGGAATGCGTATTTCGCGAGTACGCCAAGGACGGCAGGTTACATTTACCAAAAGTCGAGGGACTCTTTAGAAAAAGAACACGCGAAGGTGTATGGAGTGTTTCTAGCCGTTGATCTCGAGATGAACGGTGGAGATTTGATGGGAGGGGGAGAGAGACACGACCACTGGAGTTGAGGGGGATCACGGCGGCCCTCCATTGCTGGCGGCGAGGATGCCCGTCGACGTGAGCAAAACGGGTCCTACAGGCCACTAAACTGACCACCGAGGCCACCGAGATGATGCGGGGACGACGGAGAGCTCACCCCGGGACAAAACGCGGCCGCGGAGTGGCCGGCGCGGCGTGTGCGCCATGGCTGGCAGCGAGTGCTCGCCGGAGCACACGGGAACAAGGCCTACGGGTCACGGTTCCATGAACCGACAACACTAGGAGAGAGAGAGGAGGTGTATGCAAGCTCACCAATGGCTTCAAATGAGACGTAGGCGGCTCGAGGACGACGGCTGACGCGGAGGAGCGAACGACGCTCCGGTGGGTCGTCACTGCGGTTCTTCAGGTGCTCAAGCGAGTGGGAGCGGGGGAAACTAGAGAAGGGAAAAGCATGGACGGGGGCGCGCCCTCCTTTAAAGGCCCTGAGATGCGGGGGAGGCTCCCACGACACGCGGAGGTGGGCGCGGGCGGCGGTTGCCAAGACCGAGCAAGGCGCGGGAGGGTTAGGGGAGGAGCTGACGGGCAGGCCCGGGCAGTCAATCACTGAGAGAGGGAGAGCGCGGGCGTGGCAGTGGCGGTTGCGGCTTTGATGCGGGCCGGCCCAACAAGAAAGAAGGGAGGAGGGGGAAGCCAAGCGGGCCAAAGGAAAGAAAATGGGCCAACAGGCCGAATGTGAGGGAGGGAAAAGAGAGTGAGTAAAATTTCATTTTCATTTTCCAATTCGATTTTCCAAATACATTTTCAATTGATTTTCAATTCCTTTTGGCATTTGGATAAAACCACTCACATAATATGAAATGCCATAGCATGGGTGCATGAACAAGTTGCTAACCTTATGATTAATTTTAATTTCACAAAAATTTATTATTTCCTATATTTGAATGCACACTTAAATACATAAATAAATCATATTTAGCTAATTTAAAATAATAAAAATTTTAGGATGTTACACTCTCACTACTCTCATTGCACACGCATAGATCAATTAGGGCACCCTATGACAGGTGATGATCGTAATACAGGTGTGGGCTTGGATCACAATCTAGTATGTAATGAGTATAAGTTAAAGATAGACCACAACAATACTATAATAAGTATAATATTGCACAAAGTAAATACTAAGTAAAGTAGAGCGAGAATATAACTATATTAAGTAAAGTAAAAATCTTACTAAAAGGGAAAGGTACAAGGACTATACAGACTTTCTTGAAGACAACTCTAGAAACCCTGAGCAAGCTCGACTCGACTCTAACTCCCACAGCAAACTATCCTACACTACTAAGATAGAGTGGAGCTACACTAGTTCTCCACTTGAGCTTGAAAGCATGAATGGAGATGGGGGTATGAGCCTCCTTTTATAGGTGGAGGTGGAGTAGGGCCTACTCCGGCACCACATTAGCAATCCGTGTGCCTCTTCATGTCATCCATTGGATCAAACCGCCATAGAACTGCCATTGATCAAAGGTGGAGATGTCTTGAGGTGCATGGAGGCAAACATGAGGTCGGTGGAGCAGGGGGAGGTCAACCAACCTAGAGGGGGTTGGTCGACCCCTCTATGACAGGTGGGACCTTCCTCAAACTTCTAGAAGATTGGTCCACTGGTCATAGTAGAGGTTGGATGTCGTGGTTGATGTTTGTCATACTAGTTTGTGTCTTTGTGGGCCCATGAATCCTTGTGAAGTGAATGTGAGCCATTGAAAGCCCTAGTTTGGTTTTGGATAATTGATGAAACCTATTAGGCTAACCCTTTATCTAAGTGATGAATGAGTTAGGGTGGTCCAATCCAAGTGGTGAAGCTAGATGATGGTCATGGTGAAGATGGCCAAAAGTGTTGGTTGCTGACCACTCAAGGTGGCATCTGACCACTCAAGATGGTGGCCGACCACTCAAGGTGGTCGCCAACCACTCAAAGGTGATTAAGTGCATTAAGCTTGGATAGAAGGAGAAAAGAAAAGTGGGCGCAAGGCAAAGGTATAACATAGGAGTTCTTTTTCTTTTTGCACTCAAGACACCATAGAGGGTGTGAGTGTGTTTAGGATGGATATCCATACTATGAAGAGGGGACAATCATGGTAATTACGGTTATCAAATTGCCACTAGGTGAAGTCATACATGCATATGCATTAGGATCTAGTGTGCAATCATCTAACCCTTGAAAATGCTTTGAAAATATGTTAACACACGTGTACAAGTGGTGGAACACTTTGATGTTGGTGCATGGAAGCAAGGGTGGAAGAAAGGAGTTGAGAAAGGGTCACTGTGTGTGACTGGACGCTGGTCACGGAGGGATCAGATGTGTCCGGTAGCAAACCCTAGGCGCTTAGCATTGTGGCTGAGCGGACTGGACTCCGCGACGTGTCCGATCAAGCCGAGCGGATGTGTCCGGTCACTGGAAATGCACTTTGGAACCTTACTGGACTGTACAGGACACTGAGGCATGGTGCATCTAGCTGTTTCGTAAGGCACATCCGGTTGGCGTAGTGTGGCGTTTGAACGTAAACTAACTGCGTGGACCGAACTCTATCACGTGTCCAATCAACCCAGACAGGATGTGTCCGATCAACTTTTATGTGCTTTGGGAGCTTTCTATTGTGGACCGGACATTGTGACTTGGCGAGTCCAGTTAGACGAGCAACACGTCCAGTGTCACTTTAACTGAGCGTGCGAACAAAGTTACCATTGGGACCAACAGTCGAGGTTAAACATGAAGGACACATGGCTACGATCGAGGGACCGGATGCTGGCCCTGCGCGTTCGGTTGATCCGACTGGAGCATCCGGTCAGCCCTCTAGGGGAATACTGGCTTGTTGAGGCTTAGCCTCTCTATTTAAGGCAAAGGGCCAGCTCTATCTCACCCTCTTGCACATTTTCATCAGTGAAACATCCTTGTGAGCTAAATCATTCATCTCCCACTCATCTCCATCATTGATTCATCATCATAGTGAGATTGGGAGTGATCCAAGTGCATTTGCTTGTGAGATTGCAACTAGTGGCACTTGTGGATTGTTGTTGCTACAGTTTTTTTGTTACACTTGGTGGCTGCCGCCACCTAGATGGCTTGGAGCAGTGGAGGAGCATTGGCATGAGTTGGAGATTGTTCATGGCCATCTCCTAGTGATTTTTGAGGGTTCTTGACCTTTTCCTGGCGAAGAGCTAAAAGGTACTCCAGTAAATTGCTCATGTCATTGAGTACCCTCACTTATTTGTGAGTTCTTGCGGCACCCAAGTGTTGGGCTAGGTTTGTGAAACACCTATTAGCCGCTGAACTACCAAGTGAACTAGTTGACACAACAGGGACTAGCTTGCCGGCAAGCAAGTGAACCTCATTTAGCTCAATCATCCAACCATCCTATGGATTATCCCCTAATTCATCTCTTTGGAAATGTTACAAGAGAGAGCTCATGAGAAGCCAACCTTTATTTGGAAAAGGAAGGCAAGGATGACAAGGAGTTGGATCTTCAACTTTTTCACTACGGAAGCTCTCAAATCCTAGAGCTAAGGATCCTATCGCAATCACAAAAATTATCTCTATTTTCTCATGGTTTTGGTTTAATCCCAAACCTATAGATGCACTTAGTAAACCTAGCCCAAAACATAGTTGCATTGAGCCTAGTAAGTCACCTAAGCTACCCTAGGAATGTCTTGCACATGCACGAACCACAACATTAGCCACCTAGGCTTGGAACCCAAGATCACCCATGAAAAGCTATGAACATAGGTTCTGTCGACTGTCTAGCGGAGAGTCCATCAAATTCTATGGAGTGTTTGCCAGATCCAAAAAGTTTCCCAATAGAGCCTTATCTCTAGTCGACATGGACTAGAGAAGAGTCTGTGGTACCACATGGAGTGTCCGCCAATTTATAGAGACAGTTACCCAAATACCCAAGAGCACTTGATCTTCAGTGGAGAGTCCATGACTACTCATGGAGAGTCTGTTGAATCATAGAACCAGTCAACCAGAAACCTAAGACTTCCCAGTTTCTATCAGAGAGTCCATGAAATAGATCAGACCATCCGATGGAGGATGAAAACCCTAGGAACGCCTAAGTTCCAAGTCATATGAGTGTTCTTCGAACCATCCACAAAGTTGCGGAGTATCCATCAGATCCAACGGAGAGTCCGCCAACCCTAACAGAACCCAAGCAGAACTAAGTCACCTCGAAGCCCAAACCAACAGAGAATCTGCCTCACAACATTGGAATGCCCATCAGTAGACAGAAGATGTGAGATTGTTGAGGGAGCTTACCCAAGAGGTCAACCATCCTAGACCAAACATAAAGACAAACAGTGTAACCACTGTTAGGCATCTCTACCCAAGCTCCAAAATCAAGTCTCAAATCTTTATCTTCTTATCGGTTGTCTTCAAACTCGATCTCTATTTCTTTTAGGAAATCATTTAGTGAGAGGAATGTGCATAAGTCATTAGCAGTGGTTTCAGATTTGTTCTGACGGCAAAACCAGGCAGGCACCCCACTATTAAAAGCCCTATTTTGGATACTTATTGTTGTTCATTATGAGCATGCACTTCATCTTGAAAATTGTTTAATCATTTAATGATGTTTCAATAATCTAGAATTGCTCACCATTTGATTAGATCCTTCACTTAATTAATGGGTGTGGGACATTTAGTTACTTATTGGCTTAGTATCGTTAGAAGTCGAGTTGAGAATGGAACTCACTCTCGCACGTGTAGGATGCTACACCGAGCTAAGTAACTACTAAAACTTGAGAGGGCTACAACTTATCTATTTCCCTAATCATGACTAAGGTCTCACCTCAATTTGAAATATAAACTTGATGATCGATTTGGTAATTCCTGCTCATGCGAGGGGTAGGTCACTACGAGTGTGGGATCTCAAGTGACATAGCTCGTGGAGCACTTAAGGACCATGTATTGGGATACATGAGTTCGAGTAACCACCCGTACAAACCACATGTCGCATATAGGGGCGATAAGCCGAGTAACTAATTGTGACTGATCTATCCATGAAACTAGCAAGAAGGTGGCGCTGGTTAGATGGTGGCAGCATTAACCGGGAACCAGTCGAACCTTTCGTTGGACATTCTGGCCGGGTTTAATTTGGAAAAGGTTGGAGACTTGAGGCAACCCTTACCCTTGCACACGGGTATGGTGGTTAGTCTTGTTCTTCCGTGTGGATACAGTTGTACACCTCTGCAGAGTTATTTGAAAGCCTGAAGTCCCTCGGGATGGAGTCCTTTGGTTGTTCTTTCTTTCTATACCCATGGTAGTGTGGATAATGAAACTTGCTCATGAAAGAATTATAAATGTTGATCACCTTAATTATGTCACTCTTTAACCTTTGTCATAAACATATAAATGTTGATTACTTCAATATGGATACATGAGCATGTCATCTTAAGAAATGCCATTGTTTTTCTACAAATGTACAAATGCCTGGTAATTCCCTTGCATCCACCAAATATTTATATGTTGGAATTAAGTCCTGCTAGTATGCAATGTACTCACGGTGCTACCGTTAAGTTGTTTTGCTGGTACAACAATTTGGTTGTGAGAGCCAATGTTCATCCTACCGATAACTAGCGGACCTTGGATCGGGCGATTCCAAGATGAGCTGCACATTAAACTCTAATAAGTTTCGAGCAAATTGACGGAGCCAAAACCATAGAGGGTTATAATATGTAAAAGTTGTTCTAGTTTTCTTCTTAAGTTTCGTGTTACATGTTGGTTTGCCATTTGGGGTGTTTTGTGTCACTCGACCATTACAAAGATCCTAAAGAGGAGATATGGATGGTACTCTCCTAGGGGCCTCATGCCCAAATGGGTGACGACGCCCACAGATCGAGTATCAGAGCGGTGATTGACTTACATGAACAAACCATTTGTCAAACCCCATGTAACTTGAGTAGTGTGTTGTGCAAAACTTCTTAACCTATAACTTCTATGCTTTGGCATCAACCCTATAAGTTATAGTAATTCTCAACTCCGTAGTTAATCTACCCTCTTATCTTCTAAGAGTGGTGAATTTGAAAAGGTATTTTCATGAATTAGAGGTAGGAAAATTTGGTAGTGTTCATATCTTGGGAATGGGAGGGAATACTAGGAATGCACCCATGCGAGGGGTCATACTTCGTAATTAATTTGCCCTATGTATTAGGCATGTTATGCTATGAGTGTCGAAGAGATTAATCTTATCTGCCTTATCAGCCTCTCTTGCCTTTCAAGTTCTTTATCCTCCTTATCCTTGGAAGAGTGTCTTAGCCTCATCTCCCAATCTTCTCTAGAAATTCAAGAGCAATCATTATCCTATATCCTTGCTTAGGAAAATTTGGTAGAATTTCCCCCATATTCTAGCCTTGTCTCTCAATTTCAGCAACAATAGCAACATACATGGCAAAACGAAGAATCATACTGTTGGGCATTCTTAACGTCATTACCAAAAGTAGACTTAGTTTTCTAATTCTGATAACGGCGCCAAAAATGCCGAACCTATCCCTCATGCCACTTAAGCCAAGTTGTCATCCCCAGCATGACATGAGAGACGCGGTATTGAAATATGCAACTGCTCTTCTAAATAAATAATAAATAAGATCTGCAAGCGCACAAATTAATACCGATGTAGCATTTTAACCGGGAAGTAATCCAGGTATCGTTATTTATATTTTTACCACTGGGAAGGGATTACTAACATCAATGTTGATTATGGAATGGAATATAGGAATGAGTATCAATCATTGCATGTATAAGTGAGAGCATTCATCTATCTCTTGCATACAGGGGTAAGTGTCACATAAAATATAGATAAAGTATGAATGGTGGCAAAGATAATTAATCTGATCAGCTAGCCACATATAATAATGATAAGCACCTCAACAGATATTCTAGCAAGTCATTAGCATGGTATTAGGACGAACTACAAGGATATTTCCTAAGTTATTCTTAACTATAAAGTCTAGCATATCATAGTTAGTGCAAGTACACTTGGGCAATCATTGCGAGAAAGGACTACGCCCATGCATAGTGATATTATCAAGGAAGATGAGAAACATAGCAATCACTCTCCCGTAATAATGTTGCTCTGCCTGCCTTACACACGGGAGGGGGACTATATAAGAACCAACGAAGCTGTCACCATCGCGGACCACCCCACGATCCGGCATATAAGGTGCAATCGCAGATAAATATGGTCTAAGCACCATGCCTACACAATATTTATCATTTACCCATGGATCCGATGGATAAACGCTATACGATCCTAAACATGTATATAATTCCAATCTAACTAAGCCAAGCGTATAACTACGATAAACTACGAACAATATAATCGCAAACATAAACAAGTAGAGCATAGTCATAATCAATATATTGAAATAGAACAAAGTTGTATTCATAATATTGAAGAACAATGATGAACAATGAAGAACAGTAAAGGAATTACCAAGAATCCTCTTGACAGATCCGGAAACCAATTGAAGATTGACTCCTTCTAGTTCTAATCCTATGTAGCTATGCTATACTAGAGATCTAGTTGATGTGGTGGCTCTAGGGCTTGATCAGAGACTCTCCTCCTGAGATTAGGGTTTGAGGAATTGAGAATGAGGGAGTGCCTCCTCCAGGGGCCAGGGGTCCTGCTTATATAGCCCCCTCAAGTGAACGTGGGCCGTCGGATCAAACCGACATTAATCGCACGGTTTTCCTTGATCCCTTAGGTCGGTGGAGCATAATCCGCGAGACGGAGCCTGATTGGCTCTCAGGCCAGGGTGGGCGCCCTGCCTCCGGGCCCGTTCGGCCTCCCGTTCGATCTCGTGGCTTCTGGAGTCTTCTAGATGATAGAAAATCGATGAACACGTTATTATCTCTATGTAAACCCGACGTGTGGGCCTTTCCTCCGTATTTTCTGATAACCCCCTGCAGAAACAGACAAACACCAAAACTCATGGAATTCTGTCAGATAAAACCCTAAGTCTAGGTGTTGGTTGCATTTGGATCCTTTTCTTTATTTATTTGATAACTATATTTGGTACTTAAGGACCGTCAACAAACTCCCCCAAGCTTACCTCTTGCTCGTCCCTGAGCAAGGATAGACTCATTATGGATCAGAAGTTGCTGCAACGCCTTTGAACGTTGACGGTACATATGCTTTCAAATAAGGTCTCATCCCTGAGTTAGAGTAAACTGTCAAGACTTAAAACTTACTCATTTTACCTTTCACCATAGGGCTTGCAACCGTCACCTGCATCTTGAGTGGTTAAAAGATAGAACGGTCTAGTCAAACGCCATGTCTCTTATTCTTGATCAGCTATAGCTCTGGAGTTTTTTTGCAGATTTTTCAAATAAAACTCAGAGATTCCTTGTATGACTTTCTCGGGTCTCTCTTTTGTGGTATTTCTGGATCCTTACCAAGGCAGTAATGGTATATGCCTTCTCTCTCAAAGTATGTGGTATTTATGGTATAAGGCGTAGTGACATTGCCTTCTCTCTCACCCTACTCTAATAAGGCTTTGATATCTGGAGCTCATAGGTGGGAGATACAGTATACATACTCATAAAACATTTATTGCATAGTCAAACCATGGATCCAGAGAAACAAGTCAATAAGTCAAATCAAGATGTGCATGTGTGGTGAATGAGTGGTGTATGGTGATAACAAAAGTCTAATGCTCTTTTTGAGGGAATACATACCTTTCTTGCTTTTTAAAACTTTTGAGGGGAATGAGATGCTCTATTTTTTCTCTCTTTTTTTTCTCTCAGGTGGGTATCTTGTACCCCTAATTCTACTGTCGGACACTTGTCCATTTTTACCTCTCGTCTCACTTTTTCTTTCTTCGAGGTTCCGAGCACTTGCTCCTTTTTATTTCCTCATTTTTTTAGAGCAATCTCCCTCTTTTGAAAATATAGCAAGTGGTAGTAGAAATGACTTGAGCATTAACTTCACAGGGAATAACAGGAATGAGATAATGTTTTTGGCTATTCTCTCCCGGGTCAGGAGTAGAATAATTTTGGGTGAATCTGGAGATGGAAATGAGTGGATATATGTGGATGCGTACTTCCAGAGTAGAAGCAGCATGTATGAGTGAACGTGCAAGTGAATCTTGATTTTAACCACATGACAAGTTCCTAAGGGTCTACACAGCTTGACCACACTCAATGCCCATAAGCAGTAAGTAGTAAAAGTGCGGCTCTTAATCTAACAAGCATGTATATATGGCTGTGGTAGGAATTTAAACTCTCATCATACAGGAACTCATCATGCAACATTTTAAAGATTTTTTTAAAGATATAATTCTCCAGAATTCTAGCATCTCTAGGAACAGATAAACAGCAGCTCAACCTTCCCATATCATATCCGCTAACAACTTAGACTTCAGATCAAGTTCTCTTCCCACTAGTTCAGGTTTAGAGCCAGTTTTAAATTATAACAGTTATGTCTAAACTAGAGAGAAAACAAATTTGAAAATTAGGCAGAGCAACTATTCATCATATCCATGCTAGAGTTTTATTTTCAAGATTCATTTTAGCATAGCTACTTTATTTATTTATTAAACTAAGCAAATATATATAAACACAAAATATTTATTTGGGTTTTCATGATTATGCTTCTTTTTATTTTAATAAAGCATAGGTATAAATGTAGATAAAAATACTTATCGGGATAAATGGGGGTGCTCTCCCCCAAGCTGGATCTTGACGTAATTTCTTCTGATGTAGCTAGCAGGTGCAGAGGTGTATTTGAATGTCGGCAGCACCCTGACAACGATTAGGATATCCTCCGTCTGCTAGTCTTCCTGAATTCTGTGGAGCTCAAATAGACAACAAAGCTTCGTGGAACTTGATTAAGTGTTAGCATAAATATCTAGCCTTTATCATGTTTGAGCTTCCTTGATAAATGTCACTCTCTATTTTTATTTTCATTTTTATAGAACAGAAAAAATATATATTATTATTTTTTTATGCCACCACAGTGAATGTACTTATGGGTTTTATGCCACTCGCATACTCACATGGGGCTTACTGTTTTCAACATTTTTTTAGACAGAATGAACATGATTAACTGAGCAATAATTAAAGGGAAAATGATAACTACCAAGTTTACCTCTTGGCACGGCGTTTGGTGTTTTTAAGTCCTCCGAACAGGACTTCTTTTCTTCTTAGTTGTCCTGGGATTTGGGTGGCGTAGACGGTGGTTCCGACAGCGCCTCCTCTTCTTGTGTAACTGTCTTCACTTTCCATACCCGACTTGGTGCTTCGGTCTCCTTTCATAGTCTGCCCATACGTCCTTGATGGTTTGCCTCCTTTGGTTACGGTTACGTCGCCTTCTTCTTGTCCTCACCTGCTTAGAATCTTCAACTATATAGTTAGGGTCATTAAAGTAGCGGCATACCTTCTCAGAGGAGAAATGCATATGGACTTCTCCGGTTCCAATGTAGATGATTGCTTTGACGGTGCCTAGGAACGGTCTTCCTAGGATGATGGGTGGATCGTACTCGTCGTCTCCCATGTCAATGACCTGAAAGTCTGTATGGACAAAATGATCGTTAATTTTAACAGGGACATCGGTTACTATACCTTCGACCTTTCAGGATGTCTGATCTGCCATCTGGAGCTGAGTGTATGTTGGTTTTAAGGGCATGGTCCCGTACAAGAGCTGATAGGTGACTGTGGCCATTATGTTGACGCCTGATCCAGTGTCGCAGAGCACCTTCTGAAAGGAGTATCCATTGATTGAGCACTCAATGCTTGGCATACCTGGGTCGTCCTTCTTGATTAGGAACGGCGACTTGGGTCGTCGGTCTTGACCTCCTTGAACTGCAGTGACCATCTTAGCTGATTCGGTCCATCCTTGGTTGTTCTTGTTCTGCTTGTTCCTCCTGTTGGTCCTCTTCCTTGGTTCATGTTGGGGTTGCTCTGGGATTTGTGTAATCTTGTTCTTGAAGGAAAACGTCTCCTTCCTCCCCTTGATGTTGAAGTTGATCTTCGCAGCGCTGGCGTAGATGACAGCTCCCGAGGTGTTCAGGAATGGCCTTCCCAGAATAACTGGTGACCTCTCATCGGACCCGGTCTCTATCACCACGAAATCAGCTGGAGCATACGAGGTACCAACTCGGACACACATGTTCTTTAATATTCCTTTAGGAAAGCTTAGTGTCCGATCTGCAAGCTGCAAACACATAGTTGTTTCTGATAAAGGATATGCAAAGAATTTTTCATAGAGTACCCTGGGCATAATGTTGACGCTGGAGCCAAAGTCGCAGAGTACTTCTGGGAAGTCCACCATGCCGATGGAGATCGGGATGATGGGGCGTCCTGGATCGCCTCTCTTGACTGGCAGAAGGTCATTATGTACTCCGACAGCGGGATTACTCCAATAGTTACCTGCATCAAACATGTCTACAAGATTTGCAGATTCTAATCCCTCCGGTTGTGATGGTATACCGGGGTTAGTAGCAGGAACAGCAGCAGCTATTTGATTTAACTGAGATTCAATCATTTTATTAAAGCTAATTCTGTTTTTGATGGCAGTAGAGAAATTATCCATTCTATTATTTATGTTTTCTAGTATTTTATCATTGGATGCCAATTTCTTAGACAAGTTATCCATTGCTTTCCTTGATTAGACACTAACTCTCTCAGGGGTGGAAAATTATTATTGTTGTTGTAAGAGTTATTACCTTGATAATTACCTGAGTAGTTACCTGAGTAGTTAGGCCTCTGTTGATTCCAACCTTGATTTTGTTGAGGACGGTTGTAGTTGTTGTTGTTGTTGATGTACCTTGCATCCTCAAGCATCTCAGGGCAGTGATTGCCTGAGTGTTCAGTATCTCCACATTCCTCACAAGTCATGTGAGAGTCGTAGACGTTCATGACTTCTCTTTTGTCCCCAGCTTTGTCATCGAGCTTTTTCATGAGTAGGTCTAACTTTGCAGACAGCATGTCTACCTCCTTGAGCTGGTGCATACCTCCACCCTTCTTGCGAGTTTGAGTCCTCTCTTCGTTCCAACCTTGGTTGGATGCCATCTTCTCCACAAGGGCTGTAGCTTGTGGTATGGTGAGTGATAGAAATGCGCCTCCAGCTACAGCATCCATGGTCTCACGAGCACTAGTGATGAGCCCATGATAGAAAGTCTGCATAAGTAGCTAGCTTTCTATTCCATGATGGGGACATTCTAGGATGTAATCTTGAAAGCGCTCCCATGCTTCTGGAACGGATTCATCATGTTGTTGCTGAAAACTTGTAATCTTCCCACGGAGAGCATTGGTCTTGCCCATGGGAAAGAACTTAGCCAGAAAGTTCGTAGAGCAGAGTGCCCACATAGTGTTCTTATCCTTCGTCGTGTAGAACCACTGCTTCGCTCTCCCCAATAGTGAGAATGGGAAAAGGCAAAGTAGTATGGCGTCTCTGGGAACATCTAATAAAGTAAATGTGCTGCAAATCTCCAGGAAGTATTGGAGATGAGCACTTGCATCTTCGTGCGGCTTCCCACAAAACTGGTTGGCTTGTACCATGTTGATGAGCCCTGGCTTGAGCTCAAAGTTCTTGTCGATGGCCACGGCAGGTCCAGTGCGGATGTTGTCCGTAGTGGGAGCTGAGAACTCGCGGATCGTCTTGTTCGCCATGGCTGCGAACTCTGTTGACAAATTCCGGATGAAACTTCGGTGGTCTTCTGGATTGGATGAAGTGTTGCGTCGAAGTGTTGACTTCTTGAGCTTGGCTCTTGCCCCTCTGATTAATGCTTCGGGGTTGTCAACAAAACTTTCTGGAAGATGTCCTCTATTCATACATCACCCTGCAAAACAATAAGAATGGAAAAAAATACAGGGGTAAATCTGTATGGGAGAATTGATGATCTCAATCACTTAATGATGCGAATGATGACTCAAATTCCGTATTCATTCCTTGTTAGTAAATCAACCTTCCCCGGCAACGGCGCCAAAAATGCTTGTTGGGCATTCTTAACGTCATTACCAAAAGTAGACTTAGTTTTCTAATTCTGATAATGGCGCCAAAAATGCCAAACCTATCCCTCATGCCACTTAAGCCAAGTTGTCATCCCCAGCATGACATGAGAGACGCGGTATTGAAATATACAACTGCTCTTCTAAATAAATAATAAATAAGATCTGCAAGCGCACAGATTAATACCGATGTAGCATTTTAAATGGGAAGTATTCCAGGTATTATTATTTATATTTTTACCACTGAGAAGGGATTACTAACATCAATGTTGATTATGGAATGGAATATAGGAATGAGTATCAATCATTGCATGTATAAGTGAGAGCATTCATCTATCTCTTGCATACAGGGGTAAGTGTCACATAAAATATAGATAAAGTATGAATGGTGACAAAGATAACTAATCTGATCAGCTAGCCACATATAATAATGATAAGCACCTCAACAGATATTCTAGCAAGTCATTAGCATGGTATTAGGATGAACTACAAGGATATTTCCTAAGTTATTCTTAACTATAAAGTCTAGCATATCATAGTTAGTGCAAGTACACTTGGCAATCATTGCGAGAAAGGACTACGCCCATGCATAGTGATATTATCAAGGAAGATGAGAAACATAGCAATCACTCCCCCGTAATGATGTTGCTCTGCCTGCCTTACACACGGGAGGGGGACTATATAAGAACCAACGAAGCTGTCACCATCGCGGACCACCCCACGATCTGGCATATAAGGTGCAATCGCAGATAAATATGGTCTAAGCACCACGCCTACACAATATTTATCATTTACCCATGGATCCGATGGATAAACGCTATACGATCCTAAACATGTATATAATTCCAATCTAACTAAGCCAAGCGTATAACTACGATAAACTAAGAACAATATAATCGCAAACATAAACAAGTAGAGCATAGTCATAATCAATATATTGAAATAGAACAAAGTTGTATTCATAATATTGAAGAACAATGATGAACAATGAAGAACAGTAAAGGAATTACCAAGAATCCTCTTGACAGATTCGGAAACCAATCGAAGATTGACTCCTTCTAGTTCTAATCCTATGTAGCTACGCTATACTAGAGATCTAGTTGATGTGGTGGCTCTAGGGCTTGATCAGAGACTCTCCTCCTGAGATTAGGATTTGAGGAATTGAGAATGAGGGAGTGCCTCCTCCAGGGGCCAGGGGTCCTGCTTATATAGCCCCCTCAAGTGAACGTGGGCCGTCGGATCAAACCGACATTAATCGCACGGTTTTCCTTGATCCCTTAGGTCGGTGGAGCATAATCCATGAGACGGAGCCTGATTGGCTCTCAGGCTAGGGCGGGCGCCCTAGGGAGCAGGGCGGGCGCCCTACCTCCGGGCCCGTTCGGCCTCCCGTTCGATCTCGTGGCTTCTGGAGTCTTCTAGATGATAGAAAATCGGTGAACACGTTATTATCTGTATGTAAACTCGACGTGTGGGCCTTTCCTTCGTATTTTCTGATAACCCCCTGCAGAAACAGACAAACACCAAAACTCGTGGAATCCTGTCAGATAAAACCCTAAGTCTAGGTGTTGGTTGCATTTGGATCCTTTTCTTTATTTATTTGATAACTATATTTGGTACTTAAGGACCGTCAACACATACATAGCAGCGATAGCATATATCAAACCTAGTACACTGAGAAGAAAGTTGGACCACGCGGCCATTGCAGAGAAGTATCAACCCCTATCACGAAGGACGGGCCATAGATAAACCAGATGTTTAGACTCTAGTATGGCAACCACCACACAAGTTCAATCATCACCAAGGACAAGACTAACACAAAGGTTTGACTAAAGATACGACAGATAAACTGCGAGACTATTGGTATAAATTAATGCACACTCTACTTTATCTGCAAGCGCACAGATAACGTCTATCGATGTAGCACTTCACTAGGATGACCCAGTTTTAATATTGAACCAAAAGGAATGGAGTATGGTCTTCTTAAGTCTTAAGCTTTAATCCTTGAGTAGCTATCAAGGACTGAGAATTTTGAAGGTAGAGGGGATCACTAAGGCTGTCTAATTCTACTTCAACTATGAAATGCTAATAGTGTTCTTGATGGGGAAATTGTCATAGGAGGTTATAGCAGAGTATTAATTCTCCTACCAATAAATTATCCTACTAGTCCTACAAACGGGATAGTGGGCTATAGAAGAATGAGCAAGGCTATAAGAGTCACCCTTGTGAACTACCACTGAAATCCGGAATATAGGGTACATTCATGAGCTATCAAGTCTAAGCATCGTGCTTACACCCTCTAACTCCTCTAATCCTAGCGCTACTAGAATTAAAGTACTCAAATGAGTCACAAATCTCAAGAACAATATGAACAATAAGAACAACTTGAAAATAGACATTGATTACTAGAGAGATCTAGATGTAAGATCTTGAAGAACTTGAATCCACAGGTACAAGATGTTGAAGAAGATCCGACAGGCTGAAGCTCCTTCTAAATCTCCTCCTCTTCTCTCTCTCTTCTAGTTCTAATTCAAGACTAGATTCTATTCCTAAACTAGAGGGAGAACTAGTCTTCTTCTTGATCGCTGGCTCTTCAATCCTTCTCCTATGATTTCTAATTCTGTTGGAGGTTCTGATCTAGAGAGATTGAATGAGGCCTGGGGGTCTGGAGGCCGCTTTATATAGCCCTAGGTGATCAACCATGGCCCTTGGATGAAACCGACCGTCACGTAGGGTTGAGATGCATCATAGGAGGCAGTAGAGGCAGCTTGCAAAGGAAGGAGTCATGGCGGCGTGGGGGGAGGCCGGCCGGCCTAGGGTTAGGGCCGGTCGGCCCCACCTGGCAGCAGGTCGAGGTGGGCCACCTTGTGGAGTTCTCTAGTGTCTTCTAGAATGTCCTTGTGTGGCCGTGATGTGGAGATAAGTTCGATAGGCATGGGTTCCTTCTCATGGAAGATATCCTTTTCCTGCATTTTCCTGTTTAATCCCTAAAAAATCACAATTTACCAAAACTCGTGGAAATTGTCAGTAAAACCCCTATTCTAAGGTCGGAATCATATTTTTATCCTTTGTATATGTTTAGTTGACAGTTTATAATGATAGTTAATTACCGTCAACAACTCCCCCACACTTAGTCTTTGCTTGTCCTCAAGTAAAGGTTGAATTACCTCGAGACATAACTTTAAGATAAGACATCAACACTAGATCTCTCCCAGTCATACCTATACTGCGGGATTCAATGTGTCTACCACAACACTTTGGGTAGTTGAAGAACAGAACAGCTTGAATTTGATCACCTTCTTCCTGTCAGTCAAGTCAATTGGAGATTTTTGCACAAGTTTAAAATAAAAGCATAGTTCACCTTCTCCCTATGTAGCTCACTCAAGTCACTCATATGTAGTATTTATGGAATCCTCTCCAAGGCATAAATGACTGGTGCCTTAAAACATCCTCTCTCTAAAAGTTGTTTCTGGAGTGAAAGGTACGATCAAGGATGTAGCACTTTTACCTTGCATTTATTGCTTGGTCAAAACTCGGACCCACAGACGGAATTGTCATACTCTTAGATCAAGATGTGCATGTGTGCGGTATATAGTGGCTAACTTATTTCTACTTTGCTCCTTTGAGTGTATATCTCTCTATTTTGAAGAATTGAAAAATTATACAGAGGCTTTTAAGATCATGGGCTATCGTTGTTTTTCTTCTTCTTTCTCTTTTTTTCTAAGTACTTGCCTATCTTTTTATTTTTCTTTTATTTTTGCATAGCCCAAGTCTTTTTTTGCCTATAACAGAAAACTTATAGAGAGATATTGATCAAAGAACTTGGAGCATTTATTCAACCTATAAAATATTTTTGAATGGTAAGGCATGTTTTTGCGTACTCCCAGTGTAGGAATAGCAGATGTATGTGGAGTGTAAATGATCTTGATCTTGGGAGCATGAAAAATCTCTTGACACAGGTCAACAAGGTTTGACAAAACTCAATACAAAAATAAAAGGCTTATAAGCTGGTCTTAAAAATTTATCATGTAAGGCTTTGGTAGGATATTACTCAACTAAAAAGGAGAAGTGAAACTATTAATTTTGCAAGTTTAAAAATAAAAGTTTCCAAGGACAAGACTTAAAGATTTAGGTTCTCTTATTCTATTATCTCATATCCCACAACAACTTAAGCAATGCGGGGTCCCTAAAAAGGTTCCCAACAGTAACAAGACTTCTAGGAAAAGTGTTGTGTGAGTCTATCTTTAAATTATATCAAAGTAATTTATTCCTTTAATCAGGATCAATAGATCATGTGTTTATTCAGGGAATTCTTAATTTAATTCGAAACAGAAGATTAAATAGTGAAAAATAGAATGTATGGAATGTGTAGCGAACCGTGGACGAAGGAGGAGGCAAGGCATGGCGATAGGGGGCTGGTCGGCCTGGCCCTGGGGCCGATCGGCCTGGGCTGAGGCCCTGTCGAGGCCCGCTTCATCGTGCGAGGTCTTGGCGACGTTTGCTTCTATGTTCTTTTATTTTCATGACCAAATCTTCTTTGGTAATCCCGTGGTCTTCCCCCACACTTATTTCCTGTTTTCTTTTAAGCGCAACATGTGGAGACAAGACAAAATATTCCAAATAATAATAAAGAGAGAAAACACTTGACTCTAATAAAACTTTATTGATATCATTTAAGGCACTTATTACATATCTAGCTAATAATAGAACTCTCACACTATAACAACTTGATAACTCTAAATAATAAATCTCACTTTTAATAAAACTCTCACACTCAAACGACTCTGTGCCTTATCAATCTACTAACTCATACTCTCTCTATTCTTCATCTTTCTCTAACTCATCAAGTCTACGACATAGAGTGTTTGCAAGAGTTTTAGTGCTTTTCTGCCTGATGACTAGCTTATCGATCCTAGCATTAGACTTCCCTATCGTGTCAGCTAGCGTAGACATTAGGCCTCAGTCTACTCGATAGTCTAATCAGTCATAGAGCTGGATTCTCTCAATCGGGTGAGCAGTTGCCACTGCTCACCTAGCCTTCTATCTAAGGAGTTTATCATCTTCTCTTGATCATATATCCTCTTCTCCTATTCTTGTAGCTTCTCTTTTTGATCTTCTATCTCCATCCCTTACTCTTCTATCATCTTCTCTAGCTGCACTGTGGTAACTCTAGGCTGCTTAGGCTCGCGAGAAGAGGAAAAAGATGATGAAGATCTCTTCGTAGGAGGAGTGACACGAATCTTATCTTGGTTGGCTCTAACTCCTTTGAAAGTAGGACGAGGAGTGGTAGATTTGTATTTGGCGCAGGTTACATCTCCAAACTTGTTGGTGTTCAACCCTGTCAGCGTCTCATTGGGCTTGGGAGGAAGAAGAGCAATTTCTTTAGACACGTTGAACTAGCGAGATCTATCTGAGACAATATGGCACAGAGGAGGTGGCTCTAGCCTAAGCGTAGAAACTTCACGAGTATAGAAAGATTATTGCGAAGGGTGCTCCCGCTGAGTTCTTGAGGATGCATGGATGATCTCCTTTGATGGCATGGTGGCAAGAGGCTTTGGCAGAACAACGGCAAGCGGTTTTGGTGGAACAATGGCGAGAGCCATTAATCTATTGTTGGAGTTGCGCTCATTGGAGTTGTTGCTGCGTTGGCTAGCCATTGGAGGAGGAAGAAAGCTTCACTGCTGGTTGGAGGCTTCGTAGATGGAAAGTTATTAGTCTAGGGGTAGGTAGGGGCCTGGTTTTATAGTCCAAATCAGCTTGTAGAAGGATTCAATATAGATTGGATGGCTTCGGTATGAGGGATGAAAAATTCACAGATCACGGCGGCATAACTATCAAGAGGATAAGATAAGAAGGGACTTGAGAGGTGACGCAGGGCAAACCATGCCCAGAGGGGGCTGGTCGACCTAGGGGTGGGGCCGGTTGGCCTTTCCTGAGGAGATCCCGTGACCAACTTTCTCGTGGCGCCTAATAACTCTTAACTAACCTCTAAAAACTATCCCTTGGTGTACGAAACATATTGGAGGTGGCAGATATGTAATATTTAAGGAAAAACGAGGAATTGGATGACATCCAACTCCTCAGGACTTTTGTCAGATTCTAGAAAAATTTTAAGGCATTGTCCATTTACCTTGAATAACGTACCTTTGTCATTTTGAAGTGTTACTGCTCCATGTAATGAAGTTACCACCACTGTGAAAGGTCCTTCCCACTTGCTTCGTAGCTTTCCATGTCCGAATAGCTTTACCCTAGAATTTAAAAGTAGTACCTTGTCTCCTGGAGTGAAACTCTTCTTCTTGATTCTTTTGTCATGCCACCTTTTGGTTCTTTCTTTGTAAATCTTCGCATTGTGGTATGCTCGTTCACGCCATTCATCGAGTTCTGCATTTTTCTTCTAACTCCTGCGGCTTCTAAATCCATGTTCCATCTCTTGATCGCCTAGTGGGCCTTGAATTCAAGCTCTACTGGTAAGTGACAAGTCTTTTCGTAGATGATTTGATAGGGGTACATTCCTAATGGTGTCTTGTAGGTTTTGTGGTAGGCCCACAGTGTATCAGGAAGCTTATCTTTCCACATCGTTTCCATCTCGTTGACTGTCTTCTGTAGAATATTCTTAATTTGCTTATTCGATGTTTCTGCCTGGCCACTTGTCTGGGGGTGATAAGGAGTAGCAAGGTTGTGATGGATCCCATGTTTTGATAGATACTTGCGAAAGTTCTTATCAGTGAAGTGGGTTCCTCCATCGCTAATTACCATTTTGGGTACTCCAAATCTTGGAAATATGGTTTCTTCAAACATCTTCTTAGAGTTCTTGGCGTTCACAGCATGACATGGCAAGGCTTCTACCCATTTGGAGATGTAGTCAACTGCAACCAAGATATACTCGCAATTTCTTGACTTCGGAAATGGCCCCATGTAATTGATTCCCCAGACATCAAAGAGCTCAATTTGAAGGTTGTTGGTGAGTGGCATGGCATCTCTGGTGTTGATATTACCTTGCCTCTGACATGATCCACACCTCCAGACAAAGTCCTTTGTATCTTGGTACATGGTTGGTGTAACGGATCAACGTAATTATACGAGATTAAGTAAGAAAATCTTCCATCGAGGTGGATAATTTACCAAACTTAAACCCGTATAACCCGAGATTCTGTGAAATCACGAGGGATTTCAAACCAACCAACATACAACCAAGATCGTACTGATTTAGCAGCCACAATTCACATGTTACATAGAGTTCGCAACAAGAGTTGAATACATCGGAGTTCGGAATAAAAGTTATTACAACATAGTTCAAAATAACATAGCGGAAGCAAATAGTTTTAACACACACACTTAGTTCAAATACAGTGCCAGGAGGCAGTCACGGTCCACAAAAGCATTAGATAAGACAAACAGGGTGACCATTGCCCAAGGTCCTAGTTGTCACCCATCGCCGGATACAGACAGTTGGAGCAATACCCATAGTACATTTGACCATCTGCAACAACAATGGGAACAACGCCCTGAGTACGAGAATGTACTCAACTAGACTTACCCGTCATAAACCAGAAATAAGGACACCAAGGAGCATGCAAGGCTTTGTACGGTGGACTGGCTTGACTCATTTGCGAAAAGCATGAGTTGTTATGAAAAACTATACTAGTACTTTTGCATCATTTTTATTATAACCTATTCAAGCTAGGTAAGCACCTATTGCTAAAGCAATCACTTGATTCATTAGTAGCATCTCAAATACCATAACAGGTTTAACATTTCCAACATTATTCACTTAACCATCAGTGTTCCCTTACTGTTACTACGATGCCGTAGCTCGAGTCAAGTGCTCACTAACCGGGAGCGATTGCGATTCGAATCGAATTCCTATCCAGCTGGAGATTTATTCCTCACACAAACCAGGCTTCCTCCATCAGGGTCGCGTAGATCACCAATGACACTTTCCAAGAAGCCGCGGGATAACAATCATGGATCGCACTACACAGGGACCGCCTGACTGCCAGGACGCACCTTGGGCTCACTCTTCGCGTCCCCGTTACACCCCCTTCAGCACTAGTCTACCAACCCAAGTTTATCCCGGCTCAAAATAGTGTCACTAGCTTCGCGGTCGAAAGGTACTTTATTCAGCCAGCTAAATGTGAGGCATGCGTTCAACATGACAAGAGGGACGAGCAACGGTCGGTCCTTAATCGACACAGATGGAATCACTATAGTCCAAAACCCTATAAGTCTCCATCCGGTCTTCCTTTATCTACCAACACTTGGTTACTTTCCATGATCACAATTACAACTAACCATAACCAAGTATTCACCTATAGCTCGCAGGTGACAGAAAATCACCCGACTTCTACCGATCTAAGCATGGCTAAGCAATTTACTTGATCCTGACCTAACAAGGTAAAAGATAATCCGGTGGACAAGGATAGTAATGCAACAACGGTTTCACTCAACTCCTATAACCTAATGCAACAATATATATAACTATAACTCATGTAATAAGGAATTGCTTTTATAAAGTAGGAGACTTAGAATGCTCCGGGGCTTGCCTCTTTCGAACGAGCTAGGACGGTGGTCTACGCACTCAGGCAGCTCCTCGCCTAGTTCTTCTTTCTCGGGCACCTCCTGTGCCTGAGGCTCCTGCTGATCCGTCCAAACCTGCTCCTCCGGTACTGCTGCTTGTGTAACACCCAAATTTTGAGATAACAAAATTTGAATAAGTTAGGTGATAAATAGTTACAAAACTAAAATAATAATAAAATATATTTGGTGTTGCATTCATGCTGCTGCATATGTTTTCTGTTGTGTAGTAGAATTATTTTATTTTGATTTTGGTTTGGAAAATTTTATTTGGAATAGTTTGTAAACAAATAAAAAAAAAAGAAAGAGCTTACCTTCTCCCTGGCGGCCTGGAAGCCAACTGGATCGGCCCACTCTTTCTCTCCCTCTCCTTTGGGCTGTCGGGCCGAGCTCACTTCTAGCGCTAGCATCCGCATGGGCCGGCCAAGCAGCATTGCCGCGGCCCAAGCCAACCAAGCCGCAGCAGCCGCCTCCCCCTCTTGTTTCGCTGACGACCGGGACCCCGCTGTCAGCCGTGTCTTCCACCTGCGGATCGTAGCCGAGCCGGACTCCTTCCGAGCAAGCACCGAATCGAATCTTCAATCCTTGATTTCCTAACCGTAATCGATGAAGTGAATCTATAAAAGGATAGCTGGGTATCTCCCTATTCCGTTTTTCAACTAAAAAGCTAGGGTTGCCACGGGAAATCGAGCTCTAGGGCTTGAGTTCGTCGAAGGCCGGCGGTAGATCGGTTAGGGAGCTTTCGGGTGCTTCGGTGGTCGATTTTCCCGCTTGAGTGAGTTTGCCATCCTCTCCTCTCTCTCTTCATGTCTTTCTTTTAAGTTTTCGAGCTATATTGTGCGGTATTGAAGATCACCGACGAGTCGACCATGGCGCCGCCGCCCTCCTCTCGTCGCGGGTCACGTTCAATTTACCGTAGCTAGTCTTTACCGGGTAGTTGAGATCGCGTGGAGCTTCTCCACCGATTGGACCAAGTCGCGAGTTAAATGGTGGTCTCGGTGGGGAGAACCACGATCGCCGGCCATGGAGGGGCCGCCGGCCATGGGGAGTTGCCGGCCGGACATGGAGGGGACGATCGGGTGAACACTGTGCACTTGAAGATGAACACGAGCCGTCCATCTCGTGATCGACGGATGAGATTAGAAGATACCCTTTCGGTGGTAAAATTGTTAAAGAGACCCTCGGGTTTCTGGGAATCAACCCGCGGTCCAAAACGTAAAGCTGAGATTACGTTTTCGTATTTGGAAAGCGTATTTTCAACCGGTTAATTCAAAAATACGTTTTCAGCAATTTACAGTTTTGCCACTAGGACTGTTTTAGCCATAAAAACTTCGTTTTAACTCCGATTTGATCCATTCAAATTGCGTTAGGTTCGTAATTGCGAACTCTACATGTTAGTATAATTTTACAGTTAGTTTTGATAATTTATTTTTCGAGTTTATAATTAAGTATTTATTAATCAATAGGAAATCTTAGAAAATTCATAACTTCTACGTTTTAACTCCGATTTTGGTGATCTTTACGTCTGTGTGATCGTAGAAACGTGTAGAAGAGTTTTATAAACTTTTATTACTGTTTTGTTACTGTTGGTGTACTGTTCTAATTATATCTATTTGTTTGCTTCGTGTATGTTTGATTGGATGCATGTATGTTGTTGATTGATGATCGAGAATAGAAGGTGAGCAGTTTTTGGACGATTCGGAGTACTACTTTGAACCAAGTCAGCAGTACTATTTGGAGAGCTTTGATCAAGGCAAGTATAACACAGGACTATCCTTGTTACCTATTCATTAAAATTATCATACATATGCATATGCTTACCTTGACAACCCTAGAGATTATAACTTAGTGTTTGATGTCTTGATTCCTTGTCAACCTTGGGTATGCATATGGGTAGCTGTGGCTAGTGCTTATACAAAGAACAATGATCTTGCGATATGATTAATGGATCAAGTAACCAATTATTAAGATGATTTAATTTTTGTTAAAAGGGGGCTAGAGCATGTGTATTATTTTGATGCTCTAGTTACTCTCCGTAAGGACTTATCTGTACGTGATCATCCGGGATATACAGTACAGCTGTGAGGGCTATATGGCTCTGGCTCTAGTTGTTCAAGAGACCTTTTCTAGCTTGTTAGAGGTTACCTTAAATGGCGTAAGAATGGCTTGACACTTTGGGTGTAGTGCGAGCCCCTGGCCTAGTGTGTATAGGCTGCGGTTGTTGTGCCACAGGGAAGGGGGGTTCTACATCTGCCTGCCGAGTGAATCTAATGGCCCTAACTTGTTAGACGAACTCTTGAGTGGCTTTATATGGTTTTTGGGTGTTTGGGCTTGATCTCCCCACTCATTTGGAAATCATGACTCACAGTGAAAGTGTACACCTCTGCGCAGAGTTAAAAACTGGTATACTAGCCGTGCTCACGGATACGAGCGGCCTTGGAACATCTACAGATAGATGATCACCATTGTTATATTATGTTTAATTATTGTTGATTTATATTATGCTCTTGTTAATGTTATTCGTTGTCATTATTGCAATTGATCATTGGTTCTTTAATGGGAAGTGGTCTATCTTGATGCTACTCAATTGAAAGTTATAATATTTAAAAGCTAACCGCAGTTAAACAGTGTCTAGCCATTTGAGCCTCATGAACCCTGTGTTATATTTGTTGAGTTCGACATGGACTCACTCTTGCTATTTCCACCATAACAGATGAAGATTATGATGAGGATTACCGTAATGAGTACTAGTCTTGGTGTCAACCAGTCAACCGTGTCCCTGTGTGGAGTTTCCGCTGGAGATTATCATTAGATATTATTATTTATTGTTCAAGACTATGTTTTAAACATATATTCGTTATGTAATAAGCACTGTGATGATACTATGTAATTTGTCTGCTTATGTGTGCGATCATGACCTGGGGCGCACATGAGTACTTTATGCATCCTATTTTTGTCCTTAAAAATGGGTGTGACAGATTGGTATCAGAGCCGTGTTGACTGTAGGACGCAAGCCTAGTTAGAATGGTCGTTGATAGCATCCATACTTCATCTAATTCATGCTTCCTCTTTTTACCTTGTTAATTACTAAAGTTTTATGCTTCCTCTACTTTATTCTATTGCGAAAATACATTGATTCTATCTAATCTATGTCTAAATCTTGTAGATGCCTCCTCATCCTCGTCTGTCAGCTGCACAATATGTTGCTCGTTTCAAACCCCAGGAGCCAAAGGAAGATGGTGATCAAGAGCTATCTGATGCTGAATCAAGAGTTGGAGATACACCTATGGAGGATGTAGTTATGGGGTGGACTACGAAGTTTCATATCATGGTTCCGAAGGCTGATGCTTTCTTCCATGATATATTGACAAGAACCTTGGACAACTACTACTACGACTGGGAGGCTACTTTAGAGTATCGCAGTGCGGAGTATAGTCATCCATGGATGGATTCCTATTGGAAGACGGAGTTATGGGTCAAGAAAAGGGATCCTACCACTAAGGAGCCTAAGGTGGAGTCAAAGTTTATTACCCGCGTGAGCCGGGCAACCGTGGAGACAAGCATGGAGGATGTCGCTTTCAATGCATTTGTTTACTACCATGGCCTACGCTCGGACAAGACGCTGAAGGGTGCACTTCGGCATTTTCCTTGTTTCTTGCATGACAAGGGAATTTGGACCGTGCCACTTGCGGATGATTCCTCCTTGACTTTGCAAGCAACGGTGGCATTAGCTCGTGAATTGGCTCTTCATGAGGCGGACTTGAAGGATGAGTTGCTGAAGGAAAAGGAACTTAAGGAGCAAGCTTACCAGGAGATTGACCAATTGAGGGCGGAGTTAGGTCGTCCTAAGATTTATGAGAAGCTTAATTAGGAAATAGGAAAATCCCTATGTAATAAGAACGATAGTAGTTGCGAGTTAATTTCTAGTTTGGAATATTTTAAGAGTCAGTTTGTGGTGTGAACAATTGTGTGATTGATGGATTGTTATTATGATAATGTGTGATTTGGATCTTTGTAATGTGTGCTGGAGTTTTGTTGACATGCTTACAAATTCTATTGTTAAGAATATTAAGATTGATCAAGATATATTAGTGAACATGAGGTTAACTTAGTTCTGTCCTTTGCTGATTTCTGGATCAGTCTGGGATGTTTTAGAAATAACTTAAAATCCGTTCATGGGAAAATTAAGAAATTTTACTGGGAATAAATAGACTTCTGTATCTTTCTAATCCCACAAGAATCACCTTAATATCTATTATGAGTTGAGAGATATACCTGTTATAAGTTGGAGTTACTGCACAGTCTGGAATTCGGGAACAGTTTCTGTTAAATTCAGTTTTTGATCAATTTATTGACAGAATCAGAAAAAGTGCTGTGAATACGAGTTGTAGATAATTTGATAAGCTTTCCAACCATGTAAAGATCACCTGATTTGGACGTCTGTAGCTCGAGATATGACAGTTTTACTGAGTTGCTGAAATTGGAGTTCGCCCGGAAAATCAGATTTTGTTTATCTATTATATACATCATCTTGGTTTGTACTGAAAATCCATCTTCTGTGTTTTGGAAACAGATGTCAGGCAGAGGTCGTGGCAGAGGTCGTGGGGGTGCTAATCCACCCGTTACTATGGAGGAACTCATGCAAACTCAGAATCAGCTGATGCAGATGTTTATGCAGCATATGCAGAACAATCCCCCTGTTGGAGGACCACCACCTGTTCAAGTAAGGGATAAGCGTGGAGAATTTTTGAAGGGACGCCCTCCAGTGTTTTCTCATGCTGCTGATCCATTAGAAGCAGATGATTGGGTAAGGGCGGTGGAGAAACAGCTGAATATAGCCCAATGCAATGATATGGAGAAGGTGTTGTATGCATCTGGACAGTTACAAGGAACAGCTCAGACTTGGTGGGAGTCGTACCAGGCTGCACGCCCTGACAATGCTCCTCCTATTACTTGGAATGAGTTTGTTAGAGATTTTCGAGCTCGTCATATTCCTGAAGGTATAATTGAGCTGAAGCAGGAAGAATTCAGAAACCTGAGGATGGGACAGATGAGTGTGAGCGAATATCATGACAAGTTTACCCAGTTGGCTCGCTATGCTCCCAATGAAGTTAGAGAAGATGCAGACAAGCAACGTCTTTTCTTGAAGGGAATTTATTATGATCTTCGCTTGCAACTGAAGGGGAATAATTATGCTAGTTTTCAAGAGCTGGTGAACAAGGCTATTGTGCTGGATAATGAGCGTAAGGAGATGGATAGGAAGAGAAAGATGAAGGTGCAAGGCTCAGGAAGCAACAACCGTCAGCGCACAAATTCTCAGCATGGCTTTCATCAGAAGTTTCAGGGACCGGTTAGCCAGGGTAATCGCAATTCAAATCAGAGGTGGTCCCAAAATTGGCAAAACAATCAGTCGCAACAGCGTTCATCATATCCACAGCGTCAACAGTATCAGCAGAGTGGGCAACAGACTCCTCGCACTGGAAATCCCAATGCTACTCCCATGAAGAATAATTCTCCCAGTACTCCTATTAGATGCTTTGTCTGTGGTAAAGAGGGCCATTTGTCTTATAATTGTCCTGAGAAGCAGAACCAACAGACTCCTCAGAGCCAGAAGAGCAGCCAGAGGCATTTGGGTACTGGAAGGGTGAATCACGTGTCTTCTGATACAGTTCATAATGCACCAGAAGTTATGATTGGTACGTTCAATGTACATTCCACTCCCGCAACTGTTCTTTTTGACTCTGGAGCATCTCATACATTCATATCCAATATTTTTGTTAAAATGCATAGTATACCCATGCTAGCTATGAAAGAACCTCTCTTAGTAAATTCACCTGGAGGTACCATGCAAACCAGTAATCGTTGTCTTCCAATTAGTATGGTATTAAGGGGGGTAGAGTTTAAGATAACTCCTATAGTGTTGAGAACATCTGGGATTGATGTGATATTGGGTATGGACTGGATGATGCAAAATCAGGCAGAGATTCAGTGTCAGCAGAAAGTGGTAGTTGTGACTGCGCCTAATGGAGATAAAATCAATGTGGATGTAGCAATGCAGAAGCAACCAACCGCGGTGGTGAATCAGATTGAAGATACTATTAATGAGAATTCAGTGATTGAGGAATTTCCGGATGTCTTCCCTGATGAATTGCCAGGTATGCCACCTGACCGAGACATTGAATTTCTTATTGAATTATTACCTGGAACTGCACCTATAGCCAAACGACCATATAGGATGGGAGTAGATGAATTAGAAGAACTTAAGAAACAAATTAAAGAATTACAAGAAAAGGGTTTTATTCGACCTAGTTCATCACCTTGGGGAGCACCAGTTATTTTTGTTGATAAGAAAGATGGTGGTCAGAGGATGTGTGTTGATTATCGGTCACTAAATGAAGTAACTATCAAGAACAAGTATCCTTTGCCCCGGATTGATGACTTGTTTGATCAGTTGAGAGGTGCTTGTGTGTTCTCTAAGATTGATTTACGTTCTGGATATCATCAGTTGAAGATTCGTGCCTCTGATATTCCAAAGACAGCTTTTACTACAAGGTATGGATTGTATGAGTATACTGTTATGTCGTTTGGATTGACCAATGCACCTGCATACTTTATGTACATGATGAATAAGGTGTTCATGGAATACTTGGATAAGTTTGTGGTAGTGTTTATTGATGATATACTGGTATTTTCCAAGACAGAGGTAGAGCATGCTGAACATTTGAGATTGGTATTGCAAAAGCTTAGAGAGCATAAACTGTATGCAAAGCGAAGTAAATGTGAGTTTTGGTTGAAGGAAGTTTCTTTTCTTGGTCATATTGTTTCTAATGGAGGTATATCGGTGGATCCAGGCAAGGTGAAGGATGTATTGAATTGGAAACCACCTACAGATGTTAGTGAGATTCGCAGTTTCTTGGGTTTGGCTGGATATTATAGACGGTTCATTGAAGGGTTTTCTAAACTTGCTAAACCTATGACATCTCTGTTAGAAAAGAATGCTAAATTTGAGTGGTCTGATAAATGTCAAGCTAGTTTTGAGGAGTTGAAGAAGAGGTTGACTACAGCGCCTGTTTTGGTTTTACCAGATTTGAGTAAGAAGTTTTCTATTTATTGTGATGCTTCTCGTCAAGGTTTGGGATGTGTTCTTATGCAAGAAGGCAGAGTTGTGGCTTATGCATCTAGACAGTTGAGAAAGCATGAGTTGAATTATCCTACACATGATTTGGAGTTAGCAGCTGTTGTTCATGCTTTAAAGATTTGGAGACATTATTTGATTGGACATAAGAGTGATATATACACTGATCATAAAAGTTTGAAGTATATTTTCACTCAGTCAGATCTGAATTTGAGGCAACGCAGATGGTTAGAGTTGATTAAGGATTATGATATAGAGATACACTATCATCCTGGTAAGGCTAATGTAGTAGCTGATGCTCTTAGCAGGAAGAGTTATGCCAATGAGATAAGAACCTTGTCTATGGCTAGTGAGTTATGTGCTGAATTTGAATATCTGAACTTGGGAATTGTTACTAATGCAATGGAATTAGTAATAGAGCCTACTTTAGAGCAAGAGATCTATAAGGGTCAATTGAAGGATGAAAAACTAAAGAAGATAGCGGAGGATATAGTGATTGGTAAGTCACCAGGCTTTAGAATGGATGATAATGGAATTTTGTGGTTTGGAAAGAGGCTGTGTGTACCTGAGGATCAAGCTATTAGACAGGCAATTCTTCGTGAAGCTCATGAGTCAGCTTATTCTATTCATCCTGGTAGTGCTAAGATGTATTTGGATCTTAAACAGAAATATTGGTGGGTTGGATTAAAGCGAGATGTGGCTGAGTATGTGGCATTGTGTGATACTTGTCAGAGGGTGAAAGCGGAGCATCAAAGACCTGCTGGATTGTTGCAACCAATGAAAATCCCTGAATGGAAGTGGGAGGAAGTTGGTATGGACTTTATAGTAGGATTACCGCGTACTCAGAGAGGTTATGATTCTATTTGGGTGATAGTGGATAGGTTGACTAAAGTTGCTCATTTCATACCAGTCAAGACTAAATACACGGGAGCACAATTAGCTACCTTGTATATGGAGAGAATAGTATGTTTGCATGGAGTACCAAAGAAGATTGTGTCTGATCGGGGTACGCAGTTTACATCGCACTTTTGGCAAGCTGTGCATGAATCTTTAGGAACTAAATTGAACTTTAGTACAGCATATCATCCACAGACAGATGGACAGACTGAAAGGACTAATCAGGTATTAGAGGATATGTTGAGAGCCTGTGCATTGCAATATGGGACTAGTTGGGATAAGAGTTTGCCTTATGCAGAATTTTCTTACAATAATAGTTATCAACAGAGTCTTAAGATGGCACCGTTTGAAGCTTTGTATGGACGTAAGTGTAGAACTCCATTGTTTTGGGATCAGACAGGTGAATCTCAGGTGTTTGGTACAGATGTTCTTAGAAACGCAGAAGATCAAGTGCGAGTGATTCGTGAGAATTTGAGAGTGGCACAGTCTCGTCAGAAGAGTTATGCTGATAATAGGAGAAGGGATCTAGTCTTTGAAGAAGGTGATTATGTTTATTTGAAGGTGTCACCTATGAGAAGTGTGAAGAGATTTAACATGAAAGGTAAACTAGCACCAAGGTATGTTGGACCATTTAAAGTTATTGCTAGACGTGGGGAAGTTGCTTATCAATTAGAGTTGCCTGAGAATTTATCTGGGGTGCATGATGTGTTCCATGTTTCACAACTTAAGAAGTGTTTGAGGGTGCCTGAGGAGCAGATACCTTTGGAAGAATTGACTGTTAAAGAGGATCTTACATATGAAGAGGTTCCAATTAAGATTTTAGAGACTGCTGAGAGGGTTACTCGAAGTCGGGTTATTAAGATGTGTAAAGTACAGTGGAATCGATATTCAGAGGCAGAGGCAACTTGGGAAAGAGAGGATGAATTGAGGAAATCATATCCGCAGTTATTTGAGTAAGCAGTTCAATCTCGAGGACGAGATTCTTTTAAGGGGGGTAGAATTTGTAACACCCAAATTTTGAGATAACAAAATTTGAATAAGTTAGGTGATAAATAGTTACAAAACTAAAATAATAATAAAATATATTTGGTGTTGCATTCATGCTGCTGCATATGTTTTCTGTTGTGTAGTAGAATTATTTTATTTTGATTTTGGTTTGGAAAATTTTATTTGGAATAGTTTGTAAACAAATAAAAAAAAAAAGAAAGAGCTTACCTTCTCCCTGGCGGCCTGGAAGCCAACTGGATCGGCCCACTCTTTCTCTCCCTCTCCTTTGGGCTGTCGGGCCGAGCTCACTTCTAGCGCTAGCATCCGCATGGGCCGGCCAAGCAGCATTGCCGCGGCCCAAGCCAACCAAGCCGCAGCAGCCGCCTCCCCCTCTTGTTTCGCTGACGACCGGGACCCCGCTGTCAGCCGTGTCTTCCACCTGCGGATCGTAGCCGAGCCGGACTCCTTCCGAGCAAGCACCGAATCGAATCTTCAATCCTTGATTTCCTAACCGTAATCGATGAAGTGAATCTATAAAAGGATAGCTGGGTATCTCCCTATTCCGTTTTTCAACTAAAAAGCTAGGGTTGCCACGGGAAATCGAGCTCTAGGGCTTGAGTTCGTCGAAGGCCGGCGGTAGATCGGTTAGGGAGCTTTCGGGTGCTTCGGTGGTCGATTTTCCCGCTTGAGTGAGTTTGCCATCCTCTCCTCTCTCTCTTCATGTCTTTCTTTTAAGTTTTCGAGCTATATTGTGCGGTATTGAAGATCACCGACGAGTCGACCATGGCGCCGCCGCCCTCCTCTCGTCGCGGGTCACGTTCAATTTACCGTAGCTAGTCTTTACCGGGTAGTTGAGATCGCGTGGAGCTTCTCCACCGATTGGACCAAGTCGCGAGTTAAATGGTGGTCTCGGTGGGGAGAACCACGATCGCCGGCCATGGAGGGGCCGCCGGCCATGGGGTGTTGCCGGCCGGACATGGAGGGGACGATCGGGTGAACACTGTGCACTTGAAGATGAACACGAGCCGTCCATCTCGTGATCGACGGATGAGATTAGAAGATACCCTTTCGGTGGTAAAATTGTTAAAGAGACCCTCGGGTTTCTGGGAATCAACCCGCGGTCCAAAACGTAAAGCTGAGATTACGTTTTCGTATTTGGAAAGCGTATTTTCAACCGGTTAATTCAAAAATACGTTTTCAGCAATTTACAGTTTTGCCACTAGGACTGTTTTAGCCATAAAAACTTCGTTTTAACTCCGATTTGATCCATTCAAATTGCGTTAGGTTCGTAATTGCGAACTCTACATGTTAGTATAATTTTACAGTTAGTTTTGATAATTTATTTTTCGAGTTTATAATTAAGTATTTATTAATCAATAGGAAATCTTAGAAAATTCATAACTTCTACGTTTTAACTCCGATTTTGGTGATCTTTACGTCTGTGTGATCGTAGAAACGTGTAGAAGAGTTTTATAAACTTTTATTACTGTTTTGTTACTGTTGGTGTACTGTTCTAATTATATCTATTTGTTTGCTTCGTGTATGTTTGATTGGATGCATGTATGTTGTTGATTGATGATCGAGAATAGAAGGTGAGCAGTTTTTGGACGATTCGGAGTACTACTTTGAACCAAGTCAGCAGTACTATTTGGAGAGCTTTGATCAAGGCAAGTATAACACAGGACTATCCTTGTTACCTATTCATTAAAATTATCATACATATGCATATGCTTACCTTGACAACCCTAGAGATTATAACTTAGTGTTTGATGTCTTGATTCCTTGTCAACCTTGGGTATGCATATGGGTAGCTGTGGCTAGTGCTTATACAAAGAACAATGATCTTGCGATATGATTAATGGATCAAGTAACCAATTATTAAGATGATTTAATTTTTGTTAAAAGGGGGCTAGAGCATGTGTATTATTTTGATGCTCTAGTTACTCTCCGTAAGGACTTATCTGTACGTGATCATCCGGGATATACAGTACAGCTGTGAGGGCTATATGGCTCTGGCTCTAGTTGTTCAAGAGACCTTTTCTAGCTTGTTAGAGGTTACCTTAAATGGCGTAAGAATGGCTTGACACTTTGGGTGTAGTGCGAGCCCCTGGCCTAGTGTGTATAGGCTGCGGTTGTTGTGCCACAGGGAAGGGGGGTTCTACATCTGCCTGCCGAGTGAATCTAATGGCCCTAACTTGTTAGACGAACTCTTGAGTGGCTTTATATGGTTTTTGGGTGTTTGGGCTTGATCTCCCCACTCATTTGGAAATCATGACTCACAGTGAAAGTGTACACCTCTGCGCAGAGTTAAAAACTGGTATACTAGCCGTGCTCACGGATACGAGCGGCCTTGGAACATCTACAGATAGATGATCACCATTGTTATATTATGTTTAATTATTGTTGATTTATATTATGCTCTTGTTAATGTTATTCGTTGTCATTATTGCAATTGATCATTGGTTCTTTAATGGGAAGTGGTCTATCTTGATGCTACTCAATTGAAAGTTATAATATTTAAAAGCTAACCGCAGTTAAACAGTGTCTAGCCATTTGAGCCTCATGAACCCTGTGTTATATTTGTTGAGTTCGACATGGACTCACTCTTGCTATTTCCACCATAACAGATGAAGATTATGATGAGGATTACCGTAATGAGTACTAGTCTTGGTGTCAACCAGTCAACCGTGTCCCTGTGTGGAGTTTCCGCTGGAGATTATCATTAGATATTATTATTTATTGTTCAAGACTATGTTTTAAACATATATTCGTTATGTAATAAGCACTGTGATGATACTATGTAATTTGTCTGCTTATGTGTGCGATCATGACCTGGGGCGCACATGAGTACTTTATGCATCCTATTTTTGTCCTTAAAAATGGGTGTGACAGCTTGCGACTCCTCCTACGATCCTGTATGATGCAAGTGCATAAGTAAACATGCAAATGATGCATCGAATTATGGTGGAATGCTTTGATGACATGATATGCAGATGAGCACATGGAATGGGCAGTTTGGATATAACTACATCTTCTACAAAGTAGTCCACGTCATCTAAGAACATGTACCCTAAAACATGCACCTTATTATTCTACTAGTTAGCACATCATCTACACATACAAGTGATCCTAAGTTACCAAATCTTACCAACCTAACTCAACCAACAACATCAGCAAGACCTATTGATGCTTCAAAGATACACCAAACATATTTTATTACTCTTAATTCTCATAAAGAATAATCTTTTATTCCCTATTTAACTAGGGTTACACAGCAACACCTATTTTTGGCATAGATAAAAATCTACAAAAATTACAGTAGCTTACGCTTACCCTAACTAACTTACTACTAAATTTTCATGAGAATTGAACATGTAAAACTGCCTATACAAAATAAACAAGTTATAGCATAATAATGAGCATGAAATTATTTTGTACTAGAAAAAGTATCAAACAACAGATTTCACCTTTTTCCTATGTTACTTACAGTAAACTAACGTACTACAAAAATTATCACATGTATGTTTTATAAAAATTTAGCTCTCTACTAAAAATAACAAAGATTATCAATTAAAGGCATTGGAACTACACCTCAATAATTTTTCACAGAACATACTTCACAAGTATTTTTCCTAGAAAGTACATCACTAAGAGAGATTAATGCACCAAGAACCACATTTTTCCCATCATTATTTTATTTACTACATATTTTCTAAGATATTAGCATTTATAGCAATTAAATAAATATACACAGAAAAGTGTCACAAATTTATCCTGAAATATTTTTAAACTGTAGACCTACTCAAGAGAAACACTACAAAATTTGTTTCATAATTTTTGGAGCTATAAATCTCTAGTTATACATTTTTAAAGCCTTAAATCAAAACTAGAAATTCATTTTCTAAATCATTTCAAAAATTTGGCCGTTAAAACGCTAGGTACACCCCACTTGACTCCCCCGAAACCGCACACAGGCGCTGAAAAGGGGGACCCGCGGTCGGCCGGGCCCCACCTGCCAGTCAACCGAGGGCAGGGCCGGCGCGGGCCGGCACCTTTCTCGCCGGCGGCGAGGTCATCACCGGAGGATTCCCCGAGGCGAGGCGAGCACAGTGACGGGAAAAACGAAGGCAGGGCTGCGCTCTAGCGAGGATGGCGGGGGTCACCGGCGAGCGGCGGCGCTGCTCCACCGGAATCCACCGGCTCCGGCCACGACGAGGCCAGCGAGAGGCGCTAGCGCTACGCGGTGGAGCGGGCGGACCTAAGCAAGTGAAAATTAGGGGAAAAAGGGGCGCGGTGATGGCGTTTCGCGCGGAGCCGAGCTCCGGCGAGCTTCGCCATGGCGGGCGGAGACGAAGGCGGCCAATTCGGCCTCCTCACCTGCGGATTTGGCGCAATAAGGGCACGACGAGGAAGAGCGATGGAGGGTGGAGGCTCCGGCGAGACGCAACACAATGAGGCGCTGCGGTGGGGGAGCTTGAAGGGCGGCGGCAATGGCGCGTGGCCACGGCTCCGCTGCGGCTGTGGCTGGCGCTCGGAGAAGCGAAAATGGGAGGGAATGGAGGGAGCGGCCGAGGCGGGCGAGCGCATGGAGGGGGGTAAGCGGGCGCGGGGGACGCGGGGGCCACCGGGGCGCGTGTCGCGCGGCGTCGCTGTCGCTCGGCCACGCGGCGGCCGATTCCTGCCGCGGCGCCACGACGTCGCGCGCGGGCGCACGCGCGGGCGGGAGGAAGACGGCGCGGGGCACGGGCCGGGCTGCCAGCGCTGCTGGGCCGAAACGGACGCCGCGGCCCACTAAAGGGAAAAACCGATTTTTCTTTTATAAATAATATTTTCAGATTTCTTTATTTGTTTCAAATTTGAATTTGAAGATGAAAAAACGGTTTTCAGAACTTTGGCCCAAAATAAAAGTTGTTCAAAATTTAATTCTCTACAACTTTCATGTAGGGCACTTTTCAAAATTCTAAATAGATTTTGAATTTGGGAGTCAAAGCTAAATTTTTAAGTAAAAATTCATTTTTCTGTAATATTTTTAAAAGCAAAAATTGAGGTAATTTAAATTCAAGAGTTGCTCCAAAAATCATGTTAATTTATTCTAGATTATTTAAAATTGCCATTACCCAAGAGCATACCACTTTTTAGCACTTACATTCAAAGTTAGGGTTCTAACTAATTGCTTTTCAAATTTAAATTTAAAAGGGCTTATATCACATGCAATTGTAACCATATATGTGATGCTTATGACTAATGTTTTGGATGTTAATGCATGCTTAACAACCAGGGGTGTTACAGCCCTCCCCCTTATAAGAATCTCGTCCCGAGATTTTGAGTTACGAACCATTTATTATAAAAATCTTTATACGCGGTTTGAAGATATTCTCCCGTCTCCCATGAAGCATCACTCTCATCATGATGGCTCCACTGAATCTTGTAGGTCCTTACTACTTTATTTCGAGTGACTCGGTCTTTAGTATCTAGAACTCAAACCGGTTGTTCACGATATTCCAAGTCTGGCTTGATCTGAATACCCTGAGGTTCTATTCTCTCTTCTGGAACACGCAGACACTTCTTTAACTAGGATACGTGAAAGACGGGAAAGATCAAACTCATCTCTTCTGGTAACTGCAACCTGTACGCCACGGGACCCTTTTCTCTATGATCTGGTATGGTCCTATATATCTAGGAGACAGTTTCTTCTTGATTCCAAACCGTTTCTTCTTCATTGGGGTAACCTTCAAATAGACGTAGTCACCCACTTGGAAATCCAATGGTCTCCTTCTCTTATCTGCATAACTCTTCTGACGGGATTACGCAGCTTGCATGTTTTGTTGGATAATATGGACCTTTTTCTCTGCCTCATCTACAAAATCAATTCCGTAAAACCTTCTTTCTCCAGGCTCCACCCAATTTAACGGTGTCCTGCACTTCCTGCCATACAAAGCTTCAAAAGGTGCATCTTGATACTCTCTTGGTAACTATTGTTGTAAGCGAATTCTGCCAACGGTAACCAGGATTCCCATGAGCCTCTGGATGATAGCACACAAGCTCTACGCATATGTTCAAGTACAGCATTAACTCGTTCTGTCTGCCCATCTGTCTGTGGGTGGTACGCTGTACTACGAATCAAACTAGTGCCCAAACCTTTATGAAGATGTTCCCAATAATGAGAGGTAAACTGTGAACCACGATCAGACACGATCGTTTTTGGTATACCATGTAATCGGACAATCTCGGCAATATACTTTTCTGCATATTGAGGTGGTTGGAAAGTTGTCTTAACTGGCAGAAAGTGGGCTGACTTGGTAAGGTGATCGACTATTACCCAAATCGAATCATGTCCTTTTTGTGTGGTGGGAAGACCAGTGATGAAATCCATACTTATATCATCCCATTTCCAATTGGGTACAGACAAGGGTTGCAGCAGTCCTGCGGGTCTCATGTGAAGAGCTTTAACTCTACAACACATGTCGCAACGAGCAACATATGCTGTAATCTCCTTTTTCATCTTAGTCCACCAACAATGGGGTCACAACTCCTGGTACATCTTACTACTCCCGGGGTGAATAGATAGCTTAGAATGATGAGCCTCATTCATCAACTTGTTCTTAAGCTCTCTATCCTTGGGTACTACCAGGCGATTCTTAAACCATAACACTCCTTGGTCATCCAATCGAAAGTGTTTGGTGGGTTCTCTTTTCATCTTCTCCTTGATATAAAATATTCCCTTATCTGTTTTCTGTCCTTCAATGATCTGGCTTTCCAGGGTACAACTGATCTGAATATTATGCAACACAGCAGGATGTAACAAATTGAACCCTTCTTCAAACAACGGTTGCACACCAATAGCATGTGATTTTCTGCTTAGTGCATCTGCTACTACATTAGCCTTCCTGGGATGATAGTGTACATTCAGATTATAGTCCTTTATCAGCTCTAACCATCTTCTCTGTCGCATGTTCAATTCAACTTGGGTAAAAATGTATTTAAGACTCTTATGATCTGTAAAGATATTACACACATTACCCAGCAGGTAGTGTCTCCAAAATTTTAGAGCATGCACCACTGCTGCAAGCTCCAAATCATGGGTAGGATAGTTAACCTCATGCTTCCTCAATTGTCGTGAGGCATAAGCAATGACCCTTCCGTTTTGCATTAGCACACATCCTAAACCATTCTTAGAGGCATCACAAAACACATCAAACGGCTTTTCTATATCTGGTTGGGCCAGAACAGGAGCAGTGGTCAACAACTTTCGCAAGGTGCAGAAAGCTGCCTCGCACTCCTCTGTCCATACAAACTTATGATCCTTCTGTAACAGGCTTGTCATCGGTTTGGCAATCTTCGAGAAGTCCGGTATGAAGCGACGATAATAACCGGCTAAACCAAGAAAACTTCAAACTTCATGAACTGTGGTTGGTGACTTCCAGTCCATAACCTCTTGCACCTTATTGGGGTCTACTGAAATTCCTGTTTCAGACAACACGTGACCAAGAAAAGGATCTGTCTTAAGCCAGAACTCACACTTGCTAAACTTAGCATACAGTCGATGTTCTCTGAGTCTAGTCAAGACAATCCTAAGGTGTTCTACGTGATCTTCTTCATTCTCTGAGTATATTAAGATGTCATCAATGAACACAATCACAAACTTGTCCAACTCTGGCATGAAAACGGAATTCATCAGATACACAAAGTATGCAGGAGCATTTGTCAATCCGAAGGACATGACAAGATACTCGTACAAACCATATCTGGTAGAGAACGCAGTCTTAGGCACATCTTGCGGCCTAATCTTTATCTGATGATACCCTGATCTCAAATCTATCTTAGAGAACACTTTGGCCTTAGACAATTGGTCAAACAAGATATCAATCCGAAGAACAGGATACTTGTTTTTAATTGTCACCGCATTCAGTGGCCGATAATCCACGCACATGCGTAAGGAGTTATCCTTTTTCTTTTTCACAAACAGTGCGGGGCATCCCCATTCAGACGAGCTGGGATGAATCAAACCTTTCTTTAGCAAGTCCTGTAGTTGCTTCTTCAATTCTGCTAACTCATTGGGAGGCATCCGATAGGGCTTTCTCGAGATCGGTGCTGTTCCCGGAATTAACTCAATGGCAAACTCAACATCTTGGTCTGGTGGAAGTCCAGGTAACTCATCTGGAAACACATCTGGAAATTCACAGACTACTGGAATCTTGGCTAGCAGAGTAGTTTCGACCGCACAAGTCGTGCTAGCTAGGTCTACTTTCCGAGGTAGGACTACCCAAAAGGTGCCTTCTCCACTTGGTTCCTTAAGAGAGATACTTCTTCCTCCAATATCAATTACTACTCCCATCTGATTCATCTAGTTCATACCCATAATCACATCCAAAACTAACCCTGGCATGAATATCAAATTAAGCTTATATTGCCGGTTTGATATGTTTAGGGTTACTCCCTGAACTATCTGATTAGTCAACAGATCAGCCCCGGCTGAACTGATTCTATATGCACATTCCAATTCAATTATCTTTTGCTCATGCCTCTTAACAAATGCTTGACTTACAAATGAATGGGATGATCCAGAATCAAACAAGACTACTGTAGGATGATTGTTGATAGAAAACATACCAGCTGTCACCGGTTCTCCTTCCGGGATGTCATCCACGGTGGTGTGGTGCACACGAGCTTGATACTGCGTCTGCTGTTTCTTAGGGTAGGGGCAAAACTTTGCAAAGTGTCCGGGTTGGTTGCAGTTGAAGCACGGTCCCTTCACTTGAGCCACAGTTCCAGATGAATTGCCTTGTCCTGCCTTAGCTTGGGGCAATGCCATCTTAAATAGTTTCTGGATCCTCTGGGGTTGCTGAGCATTCTGATTCTTCCTTTGCGGTGGCCTAAACCTTGCACCTGGGGCCGACGAATGATAAGCGGGACGATTGGCCACTGGGGCTCTGGACTGGGATGGACTCGACTCAAAAGCTCTCTTACGGATCTTGGAAGCAGCATAAACATTGTTGTTCTTCTCTTGCTTCAGGCAGTCACTAACAAAGTCATTGAAACTAGTCCTCATATTTGTACCCACATATTTCATCATCTTGGGATTCAGGCCTCTCTTGAAGCTAGCGATCTTCTTGGCATCAGTATTCACCATATCGGGAGCATAACGGCTCAGGTTATTGAATGCATGCAGATATTGAGTTACAATCTTCGTGCCTTGATTTAGTGCCAGGAATTCCCCAAGCTTCATCTCTGTCAGACCAGGTGGAATGTATGTTCCACGGAAGGCTTCAGTGAACTCCCTCCAAGTGATATGGGCATGGGGAGGAAAAGTGGTACGGTGGTGCTTCCACCACATTCCTGCCGGACCTTGAAGCTGGTGAGCTGCATACTCGGTTTTCAACACTTCAGTCATCCTCAAGACACGAAACTTGTCTTCCATAGTGTTAATCCACTCTTCTGCATCCAAGGGTTCTGTGGCTTCCTTGAAAATCAGTGGATGGGTATCCATGAAATCCTTGAAACTGCTATACTGGTTTGCTTCGTGTCCACCTGGGTTTATCCACCCACGGGTGTTATCTGTGATACTGCGCAACGTAGCTTCTATATTCTGTTGCATGCTCTCCATGTTGCGTTGGCTTCTAAGAAATTGTGTGAAAAACTGTTCCGCAGTGTAGGGTGGAGGAGGCGGTGGTGGATCACGGTCATCATTACCAGTGGCACTGCCACCAGCCTCAGCAGCACGATACACGGTACGACGAGTGTTCGACATCTACATGTTTCAGCAACAGTAATTATTAGGTGATGTCATAGAAATTGCGACCGAATGAAAAATTATGCCGAACTAAATTCACTGGAGAGAATAAATTCATACAATAAAACAGGGGCACAATAAGTCATTCCAATTAACACAACATCACTAATTAGATTACTTAAAGCGCACACATCACGTCCATTACAACCAAGTCGCCAGCATACATACACTGGAATTTTGACGTTCAGATACCGCCATAAACACATCCAAGTTTTCCAACATTACATCAAGGCCTTAGTCTTTCTACTCATTATTACATGCCCAACGTGCCAACAAGCAAAAGATCATGCAGACGGAACCTAGTAGCTAGCGCAACAACTACTAGCCTACTCATCGTGGTCACTGTCTAAGTCAGAGACGTTAGCGTTGTCGCCATCTGCAGCGTCATTGTGCTCCTCAGCTGGTGCCTCGGGCTCTTTGGGATCTTCATCTTCATCCAAATCCATCTCTGCCACACCAGGAGGAACATAGGGGTTGAGCTGATTGTTCAGCCGATGAACCTCCTCATGCAGGTTATCATTATATTCCTCTGCATCGGCCAGCTGTTGCTCTAGCTCAAACAGTCTAGCCCTCAACACATTCTTTGTAGACCAGGCTTCATTCCTCTGATGGAGCACATGAGTCAACATGCGCTCAACGTTCCTGTTGGCGGTGGTCAGTCACCCAACCTGCTCTCTCAAAGCACGTACATCTCCCTCGAAAACTATAGTCCTCTAGGTAGCCTGATCCCTCTGACGGGTCAACTGAGCCATTTCTGCGGTGAGCCTCTCAATCTCAGCATCGTGATCTCTCTGAAGCTGATGTCGGTCGTCACGAGCCTGACCAAGAGCACCAGACACACGTCTTAGACTACCTTCCACTCCATCGAAGGCCTTCATCACTGTGAACATGGCACTCATAGTGGGGTTGTCACTGTTCTGTGCTTCTGCTGCGCTAATCTCCAAGGATCTTCCTCTTTCCTGCTACCATGAGTCAGTGGAGGGGTTGCCCCTCGAAAAGACTCCAACTATAGCTACTGCCAACTCCTGAGGAAAGCGATCCATGATATCCCTCAGGATCCCAAAGGCTGCCCTCTCAGCGGCTTCTTCAGCGGTCCTGCCAGTTGACTCAAAACGCCAACTGGTCCACTTAGAACCATCATCTCGGGGACGAACTACTCCTTCCACAGTCACCAAAAGTCCTTCCCCCAACCGCTCATTTGACCAAAAGTAGCGGGGCTCCATTCCATCAGGATAGCCTACATAGCTAAGCACTCTCCACAAGAGCGTAGGCATCCCAAACTCTCCAAGGAAAGTGTGGCACTGACGAGTGCATGGAGCAAGCTGATGACGGGGAGCTCTGCCGGTGGACTTGCGGGCTGTCTGCTTGGTACGTGCCATCTGTAGCAAAATTTTATTACCGTGGTGAGAACAGATTTTTAAGTTGACATTTTTATCGAAATGAGATAATCAACTTATAAGGGGAGGAACAATGCCATGAATGAAATGCACAACATGATACATGCACGTTCTGTACGTCCTCACAAACTTAGAAAATTAATAACTACTAACGGAATAAACGGTGGCATACAACGATCTCTTGTAAACATAACTAATACGTACTACTTGAAAGCGCTGTTATGTACCTGCAGAAAGTCATTTCAGCCCAAACCTCACAGTATGAAAATATGCAAGAAAGCAGTAAAGTAAGCTACTCGCTCTACACGCATCCCCAGATACGAGTATAACGGTAACAACTACCCGAATCATCATCCTATTGACGGCATCGTCACCACGTGACGGAATTCCCACAATTCGGATACCTTTATACGAACATGCGCATGACACGTAAGTGTTTCGGCATCACATAAGCACTTCCCTAGGTCGGCAGTGTATCCGACCATGCGCTCACAACTCTCACTTACCAAGGCGTAGAGGTAATTGATCCATACATTACCACTCAATTGAATGGCACTCATACAATAGCACGCCGTATGAGCGACGAAATTTAAAATATGATGCAAACCCCCAAGTTAGTACTTAAATAAGCCACCTAGAGTCCTTACTGGGCATAAAGGATATGACCACTGGCACACGCTTAAGTTTAAAAGCTTAGTTGAAAACACAGTTTTGTTTTTAAATACCCATGTGAATAGTAACATGCTAAACCATGCTCCGATGCCAGCTGTAACGGATCAATGTAATTATACGAGATTAAGTAAGAAAATCTTCCACCGAGGCAGATAATTTACCAAACTTAAACCCGTATAACCCGAGATTCCATGAAATCACGAGGGATTTCAAACCAACCAACATACAACCAAGATCGTACTGATTTAGCAGCCACAATTCACATGTTACATAGAGTTCGCAACAAGAGTTGAATACATCGGAGTTCGGAATTAAAGTTATTACAACATAGTTCAAAATAACATAGCGGAAGCAAATAGTTTTAACACACACTTAGTTCAAATACAGTGCCAGGAGACAGTCACGGTCCTAGTTGTCGGCCATCGCCGGATACAGACAGTTGGAGCAGTACCCATAGTACATCTGACCATCTACAACAACAATGGGAACAACGCCCTGAGTACGAGAATGTACTCAGCTAGACTTACCCGTCATAAACTAGAAATAAGGACACCATGGAGCATGCAAGGCTTTATACGGTGGACTGGCTTGACTCATTTGCGAAAAGCATGAGTTGTTATGAAAAACTATACTAGTACTTTTGCATCATTTTTATTATAACCTATTCAAGCTAGGTAAGCACCTATTGCTAAAGCAATCACTTGATTCATTAGTAGCATCTCAAATACCATAACAGGTTTAACATTTCCAACATTATTCACTTAACCATCAGTGTTCCCTTACTGTTACTACGATGCCGTAGCTCGAGTCAAGTGCTCACTAACCGGGAGCGACGGTGATTCGAATCGAATTCCTATCCAGCTGGAGATTTATTCCTCACACAAACCAGGCTTCCCCCATCAGGGTCGCGTAGATCACCAATGACACTTTCCAAGAAGCTGCGGGATAACAATCATGGATCGCACTACCCAGGGACCGCCCGACTGCCAGGACGCACCTTGGGCTCACTCTTCGCGTCCCTGTTACACCCCCTTCAGCACCAGTCTGCCAACCCAAGTTTATCCCGGCTCGAAATAGTGTCACTAGCTTCGCGGTCGAAAGGTACTTTATTCGGCCAGCTAAATGTGAGGCATGCGTTCAACATGACAAGAGGGACGAGCAACGATCTGTCCTTAATCGACATAGACGGAATCACTATAGTCCAAAACCCTATAAGACTCCGTCCGGTCTTCCTTTATCTACCAACACTTGGTTACTTTCCATGATCACAATTACAACTAACCATAACCAGGTATTCACCTATAGCTCGCAGGAGACAGGAAATCACCCGACTTCTACCGATCTAAGCATGGCTAAGCAATTTACTCGATCCTGACCTAACAAGGTAAAAGATAATCCGGTGGACAAGGATAGTAATGCAACGACGGTTTCACTCAACTCCTATAACCTAATGCAACAGTATATATATAACTATAACTCATGTAATAAGGAATTGCTTTTATAAAGTAGGAGACTTAGAATGCTCCGGGGCTTGCCTCTTTCGAACGAGCTAGGACGGTGGTCTACACACTCGGGCAGCTCCTCACCTAGTTCTTCTTCCTCGGGCACCTCCTGTGCCTGAGGCTCCTGCTGATCCGTCCAAACTTGCTCCTCCGGTACTGCTGCTTACGACTCCTCCTGCGATCCTGTATGATGCAAGTGCATAAGTAAACATGCGAATGATGCATCGAATTACGGTGGAATGCTTTGATGACATGATATGCAGATGAGCACATGGAATGGGCAATTTGGATATAACTACATCTTCTACAAGGTAGTCCACGTCATCTAAGAACATGTACCCTAAAACATGCACCTTATTATTCTACTAGTTAGCACATCATCTACACATACAAGTGATCCTAAGTTACCAAATCTTACCAACTTAACTCAACCAACAACATCAGCAAGACCTATTGATGCTTCAAAGATACACCAAATATATTTTATTACTCTTAATTCTCATAAATAATAATCTTTTATTCCCTATTTAACTAGGGTTACACAACAACACCTATTTCTGGCATAGATAAAAATCTACAAAAATTACAGTAGCTTATGCTTACCCTAACTAACTTACTACTAAATTTTTATGAGAATTGAACATGTAAAACTGCCTATACAAAATAAACAAGTTATAGCATAATAATGAGCATGAAATTATTTTATACTAGAAAAAGTATCAAACAACAGATTTCACATTTTTCCTATGTTACTTACAGTAAACTAACGTACTACAAAAATTATCACATGTATGTTTTATACAAATTTAGCTCTCTACTAAAAATAACAAAGATTATCAAATAAAGGCATTGGAACTACACCTCAATAATTTTTCACAGAACAAACTTCACAAGTATTTTTCCTAGAAAGTACATCACTAAGAGAGATTAATGCAACAAGAACCACATTTTTCCCATCATTATTTTATTTACTACATATTTTCTAAGATATTAGCATTTATAGCAATTAAATAAATATACACAGAAAAGTGTCACAAATTTATCATGAAATATTTTTAAACTGTAGATCTACTCAAGAGAAACACTACAAAATTTGTTTCATAATTTTTGGAGCTATAAATCTCGAGTTATACATTTTTAAAGCCTTAAATCAAAACTGGAAATTCATTTTCTAAATCATTTCAAAAATTCGGCTGTTAAAATGCTGGGTACACCCCACTTGACTCCCCCGAAATCGCACACAGGCGCTGAAAAGGGGGACCCGCGGTCGGCCGGGCCCCACCTGCCAGTCAACCGAGGGTAGGGGCGGCGCGGGCCGGCGCCTTTCTCGCCGGCAGCGAGGTCATCACCGGAGGATTCCCCGAGGCGAGGCGAGCACAGTGACGGGAAAAACGAAGGCAGGGCTACGCTCTAGCGAGGATGGCTGGAGTCACCGGCGAGCGGCGGCGTTGCTCCACCAGAACCCACCAGCTCCGACCACGATGAGGCCAGCGAGTGGCGCTAGCGCTACGCGGTGGAGCGGGCGGACCTAAGCAAGTGAAAATTAGGGGAAAAAGGGGCGCGGTGATGGCGTCCCGCGTGGAGCCGAGCTCCGGCGAGCTTCGCCATGGCGGGCGGAGACGAAGGCGGCCTATTCAGCCTCCTCACCGGCAGATTTGGCGCAGTAAGGGCACGGCGAGGAAGAGCGAAGGAGGGTGGAGGCTCCGGCGAGACGCAACACACTGAGGCGCTGCGGTGGGGGAGCTTGAAGGGTGGCGGCAATGGCGCGCGGCCGCGGCTCCGCTGCAGCTGTGGCTGGCACTCGGAGAAGCGAAAATGGGAGGGAATGGAGGGAGCAGCCGAGGCGGGCAAGCGTGTGGAGGGGGGTAAGCGGGCGCGAGGGACGCGGGGGCCACCGGGGCGCGTGTCGCGCGGCGTCGTCGTCGCTCGGCCACGTGGTGGCCGAGTCCTGCCGCGGCGCCTCGACGTCGCGCGCGGGCGCGCGCGTGGGCGGGAGGAAGACGGCGCAGGGCGCGCGCCGGGCTGCCAGCGCTGCTGGGCCGAAAGGGAGGCCGCGGCCCACTAAAGGGGAAAACCGATTTTTCTTTTATAAATAATATTTTCAGATTTCTTTATTTGTTTCAAATTTGAATTTGAAGATGAAAAAGAGGTTTTCAGAACTTTGGCCCAAAATAAAAGTTGTTCAAAATTTAATTCTCTACAACTTTCATGTAGGGCACTTTTCAAAATTCTAAATAGATTTTGAATTTGGGAGTTAAAGCTAAATTTTTAAGTAAAAATTCATTTTTCTATAATAATTTTAAAAGCAAAAATTGAGGTAATTTAAATTCAAGAGTTGCTCCAAAAATCATGTTAATTTATTCTAGATTATTTAAAATTGCCATTACCCAAGAGCATACCACTTTTTAGCACTTACATTCGAAGTTAGGGTTCTAACTAATTGCTTTTCAAATTTAAATTTAAAAGGGCTTATATCACATGCAATGATAACCATATATGTGATGCTTATGACTAATGTTTTGGATGCTAATGCATGCTTAACACCCAGGGGTGTTACAGCTGGCTAGAAGAATCCACTTTCCCAGATTTTTGCATGTGTTTGGAATGCTCCATAATGTCCTCCATATGGTGATGAGTGACAGCGTTCAATGATCTTGAGTCCTTCTTCCACTGGTACACACCTTCTGAGCAACCCATCTGAGCATACTCTGAAGAGGTACGGCTCATCCCATAGGTGAATGTGACTTTCATAAATGAGCTTCTTTTTGTTCCCTCCTAGTGGTACATAACCTGCAACTATAAAATTGATAATGTCTGCATACCAGGGGTCAGATCTGTTAACTTGAAAGAGCATGTCATCCCTTAGTGAATCATTTATGGGCAATTCCTATGGATCTTTAAATTGCATTCTAGACAAGTGATCAGCAACAAAATTTTCTACTCCCTTCTTATCTTTTATTTCTAAGTCAAATTCTTGGAGTAGTAAAATCCATCTAATCAAACATGGTTTAGCATCTTTCTTAGTGAGAAAATATTTAAGTGCAGCATGATTAGTGTAAACAATCACCTTAGCTCCAACCAAGTAAGATCTAAACTTATCAATAGCAAAAACAACAGCCAGGAGTTCTTTTTCAGTAGTAGCATAATTAAGTTGAGGTCCTGTCAAAGTTTTCCTAGCATAAGCAATTGTATGATGCTTTTTATCTTTATATTGTCCTAGCACTGCTCCTACAGCATAATCACTTGCATCACACATAATTTCAAAAGGCAATGACCAATCAGATGGTTTAATGATTGATGCAGGAGTGAGTGCGAGTTTCAAAGTTTCAAAAGCTTTCAAGCATGCACCATCAAATTCAAAGGGAACATCCTTAGCCAGTAGATTTGTAAGCGGTCTTGCAATATAAGAAAATTTTTTAATAAACCGACGATAAAATCCAGCATGGCCTAGAAAACTAACAGGAGGAGGTAGTTGTTTAATTACTTCAATTTTAGCTTTATCTACCTCAATTCCACGTTCAGAAATTAAGTGTCCCAGCACTATTCCCTCTCTAACCATGAAATGACATTTTTCCCAATTAAGGACTAAGTGCTTTTCTTCACATCTTTGCAAAACCTTGTCTAAATTTTCAAGACAATCATCAAAAGTTTTTCCATAGATAGAAAAATCATCCATGAAAACTTCCATAATTTCTTCGATCATATCAGAAAATATAGACATCATACATCTTTGAAAAGAGGTAGGTGCATTACATAATCCAAAAGACATTCTACGGCAAGCATAAGTTCCGTATGGACATGTAAAAGTGATTTTGCTTTGATCATCTGGGTGGATTGGAATCTCATGATATCCAGAGTACCCATCAAGAAAACAAAAGAAAGAGTGATTTGCTAAATGTTCTAACATTTCATCAATGAAAGGCAGCGGAAAATGATCTTTCTTTGTTGCCTTATTATGTTTCCTGTAATCTATACACATTCTCCAACCAGTGATGGTTCTTTGTGGAATTAACTCATTCTTCTCATTTTTAACTATAGTCATGCCTCCCTTCTTAGGCACAACTTGAACAGGGCTCACCCACTCACTGTGTGGCACAAGATAAATAATCCCGGTGTGCAAGAGTTTCAAAACCTCTTTCTTTACTACCTCTCTCATCGCATTGTTAAGTCTTTGTTGAGGTTCTCTAGAAGGTGTAGCATTAGGATCAGTAGGAATGCGATAGGTGCAAAGAGCAGGGCTGATTCCCTTAAGATCTTGGAGTGAATAGCCAAAAGCTGATCTATGCTTTTCTAAGACAGTGATCAGACAAAATGTCTCTTCTTGAGAAAGTTTATCATTTATGATCATGGGAGATTCCAGATCATTGTTTAAGAAAGCATATCTAAGGCCAGTAGGTAGGGGTTTTAACTCTTTGGGAGGTTTAGGTGGTTCTTCGAGGAAGTTTAAAGGATCAGGAACAGAAGGATGATCTTCTTCCTCTATGAAGAATTCAGCATCTTCAAGCTTAGGTTGTTCTAAAGTTTCAAGGGATGCTTCCTTAATTTCTTCCATAGGATCTATCTCGGGACATGGATCACTCTCAGTATTTAGGGAGTGAATGATTGGTATGGATCTTTGAAGATTTTTCCCGAGACAAATATTTAATTTCCCTGTTTGACCTTTGAGAAGAAGTCTTTGGATTGGTTGACCTATTAGGAGGTCGAATTAAATGATGTCATAGATATAAAAGCTCATACGCACTAGAATTCCATCTACCATGATAGGTAGGACATATAAAATTCCCAAACTAGGAAGAATATATCTTGAGGGGCTTTTTAACAATTTTGTTGTTGGGTCAATGGCATGTAACTCAATAAATCTTGAGCAAAAGATGTAGACATGATGTTGACACCCACAACAGGATTATAAAGAGCTTCAAAAGGTTCCAGATTAATTTGGCATTGAATGAAAGTGGAAGGTGAATCTAGGAAAATCACTTCAGAAGAAAGCTCTGATTCTTCCAACCATTCATTGCTTATTACAGAAGCTAGATTTTTCGTAGTCTTTGTAAGGAAAGCTTGTTCAGTAAACTGCAAAAGTTCTTTAGGATAAGGTTTTGATTTCTGAGGCTTCCTTATAAGGTGATAATTCGAGGTATTTCCAAATTTGAAAAAATATTCATCCTCGAATTCAAACACATTCGCTGAAACTGGGGTCTCCCCTGTATCAGGAATTATAGCTGAAGGTTGATATGGATTAGGAAAGGGTTCAGGCTCAGCTATTTGTTTTTCTATAGGTTCTTGTGGTGGCTTAGCTTCATAGGGAGGAGTAATTTGTGAAAGGTTGAGTAGTAATTCCCTTGCTTTAGTAGCTGGGGTATTGTTGATGCAAAAGTGGATCTGCAAACACAAAGGGCTAATACCCAATGTCGATATCCAAAGCGTGCCAGTCGATTTGACATGTTAATCGACAAGGATGAAGATACGAGCACTTTGGTCCTGACAACAGCGATACGCTTGGAAGTCATGGCCAAGAGGTACTCACGCGGAACTCGAGGATCGTCGAAGGTCGCACTGAAGCGATGCAGCTCGCCGAATCGATGAGAACTCGTGAAAAAGGAAAAATATGCAAATTGACGAAGTCACCGAAAAGTAAATAGATGCAAATAAGAGTAAAAGCTAGTTTTTGATATTGATTGATTCTCATTACATTGCCCTTCAATCTATATTTATACCCTGATTTACTGAATCATAACCAAATACGACTAGGACACCAAGTCCAAATCTAAGGAAACACATGACTTTTATACAAATCAGACTCTAACAAACATAGAAAAGGAAATCAATTCCTATCTATTCCCTTGTCCGCCTTAATTACGATGGAATTCCCATCGACCTCCTTTCCATCGGCATACTTCCTGTTTCATCAGTAGCAATCTTCAAGCCTCCCTTCATCGGCATACTTCCTGTTTCATCGGCAGCAGTCTTCAAGCCTCCCTTCATCGGCATCGGCAATAACATCTTTAACCTTATCGGTAATGCCTCAATCTAAATTAACTTCTCCATACATCGCCACCATTCATCGGCAGCCTTCTTTACAAGCTGACTTTCATCGGCCTTCAACATACACAGTAACTTTTCTTTTGCTGATTAGCCCACTCTGACCATCTTGACACGTGCCAGAAAACGGTGTCAACACATGCCCCCCAATTTCGGAGTATAAAACATTGATGCTCCGAAATTTACTCCAGATAATGCTTGCCTTTACCTATTTTTCTCAACCCATTCTCCAAGCATAACATAATCTGTTACTGAATCTAATCAAATCTAGTTTTGATTCACGCATCTCAGCAAATATCGCACAATTTCCAACTATTCTTGCCCTAATTACGGTTAATATACCGAAATAACAACCCATCGGCAAGATCTTAACATAATAACGCCAACATTTTTAGAACTAAAAGATCCTATACTGAGATCTCTTCCAAGTCATGATCACTTGCCATCAAATCTTCTGTACAATCCCTTGATTATCGTGTGAACAATTACCATATCCATCTGAACCACCTCGACCTACACACGTGCAGCATAGAGATAAGTCCAGAATACCCCTACTCCAAGCAGCCTATAAATAGATTTCTCCAGAACGCTCATCTTCTACCCTCAGACTCCAACCTTTGGCATTCTCTCTTTCCGGCGGCGACCCCGACGAACAACCGTGCGACCTCGACCAACAAGAACCCCTTCTAGCGTCATCCTCAAGTCCCCAGCCTGCGCCCTCATCCTTCTCAGAGCAATTGCGATCAACTTCGACGTCCCTGCGGTTCGTTCTACTTCCGTTACTTTTACCTTGATTCTTTTGGTCTTTGCGAGTTCATACAGTTGGTAATTTTTCCCTCTTTTTCTCATTCTTTTGATCCTCCGAACTTAGGAACTACACAACAAATTGGTTATTCCAACCAACCAACCACACTTCCAATGCCTAGGTCCAATGGGCGACCCAGATCCAACCAATTTGATCAACGCAGAAGCTAATAGAATCCCTTTCAAATCTTAAAATTTTTCTCTGAATCTATGGAAAGACACATTCCGATCCTGGCCCAAAACCACCAAAGGGTGGAAAGATTGGTATTTAAGGGTCAACAGGTCGATGCAGGTGTACTGGGCAGAACAGAAAATAGACCAATGCATTAGGCTTTCTATTGCCGATATGCAGAAAAATAAGTCCATGATGATTGCTGCTGCTTATTTCTGGTCAGACACAACAAACACCTTCATGTTTGGACATGGTCCAGCTACCCCCACTCTTGCCGATGTATACATGCTTACTGGATTGGATATCTCAACTGTCGATGAGGGTTCCATCTATGGCAGAAGAGCCGAACATAGAGTGAATACACGCAACATCGGCGGCTGGACAGGATACATCCAGGAATACCACCTATTTTTCTCATCCCATTCTCCAAGCATAACATAATCTGTTACTGAATCTAATCAAATCTAGTTCTGATTCACGCATCTCAGCAAATATCGCACAATTTCCAACTATTCTTGCCCTAATTACGGTTAAGATACCGAAATAACAACCCATCGGCAAGATCTTAACATAATAACGCCAACATTTTTAGAACTAAAAGATCCTGTACTGAGATCTCTTCCAAGTCATGATCACTTGCCATCAAATCTTCTGTACAATGCCTTGATTATTGTGTGAACAGTTACCATATCCATCTGAACCACCTCGACCTACACGCGTGCGGCATAGAGATAAGTCCAGAATACCCCTACTCCAAGTAACCTATAAATAGATTTCTCTGGAACGCTCATCTTCTACCCTCAGACTCCAACCTTTGGCATTCTCTCTTTCCGGCGGCTACCCCGACGAACAACCGTGCGACCTCGACCAACAAGAACCCCTTCCAGCGTCATCATCAAGTCCCTAGCCTGCGCCCTCATCCTTCTCAGAGCAATGGCGATCAACTTTGATGTCCCTGTGGTTCGTTCTACTTCTGTTACTTTTACCTTGATTCTTTTGGTCTTTGCGAGTTCATACAGTTGGTAATTTTTCCCTCTTTTTCTCATTCTTTCGATCCTCCGAACTTAGGAACTACGCAACAAATTGGTTATTCCAACCAACCAACCACACTTCCAATGCCTAGGTCCAATGGGCGACCCAGATCCAATCGATTTGATCAACGCAGAAGCTAACAAAATCCCTTTCAAAGCTCAGAATTTTTCTCTGAATCTATGGAAAGACACATTTCGATCCTAGCCCAAAACCACCAAAGGGTGGAAAGATTGGTATTTAAGGGTCAACAGGTCGATGCAGGTGTACTGGGCAGAACAGAAAATAGACCAATGCATTAGGCTTTCTATTACCGATATGCAGAAAAATGAGTCCATGATGATTGCTGCTGCTTATTTCTGGTCAAACACGACAAACACCTTCATGTTTGGACATGGTCCAGCTACCTCCACTCTTGCGATGTATACATGCTTACTGGATTGGATATCTCAACTGTCGATGAGGGTTCCATCTATGGCAGAAGAGCTGAACATAGAGTGAATACACGCAACATTGGCGGCTGGACAGGATACATCCAGGAATACCAAAGGACTGGGACCGTTAACCAAAGGGAACACGCCATTTTCTTGAATATGCGGTTGAAAAAATTTATCTTCTACGGTCGATCGGTAGGACCAACCAACGCCTTCCTTCCTGCGGCTGAACTCTTGGCCAATGGTGTAAGGTTCCCGCTTGGTCGATACCTTCTGAGCTCCACCTATCACCTCCTTCACCAAGTGTCTCAGAAACTTTTGCTTGGTGAACCCATCGGCAATTTGGGAGGCCCATGGTGGTTTATCAATATGTGTCTAAATGCTCATATGCACAAACGTCTACAGTGGGATTTCTTCGCCCAAGAGTTCCTAAGAGAAATCGCCAAAGATTACGTCCTTGGAGATGAGGAATCGGCAACATGCCCCCCTCTCAATTTTGGTGAAGCCATAATTGTCCTCCTTGGAATAGAAGCCAACGAAGAACAAATCGGCAGATTCTTCCAAAACTTCTATAATGGTCTTCCTCGTGATCATAGGGCTTGGGTACCCTATATCGATGAAGAGAACAAGTTCCCTCTTCTCTTCAACTTTGCCGATGACGAGCTGAACCAAGACAATGAGCTCATGATGGCCATTATTACTCCCAGGGCGATCCCAGTGAACACATTTGGTAGCGGAAAAAATACCAATACCACCTATGAGTTTTACAATCCATCGGCAGTATCTCGTCAATTGGCTTTTGGGCAACTGCCAATCAAACTCTGCTTTACCGATGTGATCAAGCCCAGAGAAATAATCACTAGTGGAACAGAATGGAGCATGGTAGTGAGACTTGCCCCCGATGCCGATATCTCAGACGTTGATCTTTCAATCTAGTCACCAGCATATTTTATCACCAAGTCATATAAGCAATGGTGGTGAGAATGGAAGGAACAGCTATTTGCAACATCCGCTCATACATATCGGCACATGATCGATGATGCAATAAGTTTCTTTTAATTCCCTTCTATTTTTTTTCTCTTTCATATATCGGTAGCTAATCTTTCTTGTGACAGGCCGATGACCCAGTACCATCCATGAGCAAGAGTGGAACCTCCGACCTGTTTCCCCAATATCACCGATCGGCTATAACGCCCCCACCCTAGCTGCTTTAACCTTCCAGAGGACCCGTCCCAAAACTATCACCTCCAGATCAAAACTGGTAACAGCTAAGGCTACTCCATTGGCTGCCGCTACAAGCCTAATTAAGGCTTTTAAGGTAATAACCTCATTTATTTTTACTCATGCCGATACAAACTATATTAACATGTAACCATCAGGGTGTAAGAGCCGCCACCGGATCGTCATCGACAACCCCTCCACCATGAAGCACCACTACCTCCAACCAGCCTTCAGAGGTATTCTTTTAACTTTACATTTTATCTGTTAAACATCCAATCTTACACTTGTCTTGCAGCAACAAATGGGTACATCGGCAAGCATACCAGGCACTCAAGCTCCACAATCAACAAGTGCCGATGCCCCCCAGCCAACCGTCACTAAGACCCAAGTAAAGCGCAAAGCTTTAACTGATGCCGAGGCTCAACAAAAAGACAGAAATCCACGCCAGTCCCCATATCTGCCCCAACATCTGCAAGTCAGTCAACCGACGTAGCTGAACAAGTTGACCCTTCTGCACAGAATGTACCCTCGGCCATCATACCCCAAGGGCCAACCACTGATGAAGTCATTGAAGACATCCCATCGGCAAGCTCTGCCGATCCTTCACATGGCACCCTTCAAGCTGCTCCCTCCAGCCAAGCCCAGGAAATCACCTTGAAGCAGGTAAGCCGATTGACCTAGTCGATTTATAATATTCATATCTATCCTTAGGTAGAATCTCTGACTTCCTCTTCTCTCTCTAGGAACAAGATTCTCCCAATAGCTTGTTTTCTTTTGCTATCGACGTTTCCGATGATGATGGAGAAGAAGCAAGTTCTTCCCTGGCACTAGGAACAATATCGACAGAAATCCATGCCAAGCTAGAAGCTCTTCTGGATCTGTTACAATAGGATATTGCTCAGTTGGTGAATGATTCAGATCCTGCAAAGGCCATCTTCAAAACAATCCGTGGCCAAGTTCCGGTCGATATCGAAGAAACTCTCTTCCCAGCAATCCATCTAGAGAGCCGACAACTACAATATCAATGGGCTGCTCACCATATTGCCGATAGAGCAGCTCAAGCCCAGCTCAAGGAAGAGATGTTGTAGCTAAAACAGACTGCCGATGAAAAGCACAAGAGCATCGGCAACTTGCAGACCTCGAGTGCCGATCATAAGCAGAAAATTCTAGATTTATCGGCAAAGAGGACAGCTCTTCTAGCTGAATTGGAAGAAGTTGAAACAGCCCTAGCTCACGCCAGGCAAGAAGAAAATCGGCTCCCTGACGTCATCAAGGCCCTTTAGCAAGAAAGGGACGTCCAAGCTCGCAAGGCCTTAGCCTTGAAGAAGAAACTTAAGCCTGTGGAGGGGGTTGCCGATGAAGATGTCAAAGAAATGAAGGAAGCCGATGAGATTCGCCTGCGCGCAATATCGGCTATCCAATCCTTGTTAAACCTGTAATTCTTATTTATTGCATCGGCAATTTATGAGACATCGACATTTTGTATAACTCTAGCCGATAGGACTGTTATCGGCAATTATACTTTTATGCATCTATCTAGATACTAGGGTAATATTTCTTTAAATATTTTCCATTTAATGCTCAGGGAAACACAACCCCTTCGAGGGTCTTGAGAATATATGCATTACCAGGAACAGATTGACTTATCCGATATGGACCCTCCCAATTAGGAGACTATTGACGGTCCTTAAGTACCAAATATAGTTATCAAATAAATAAAGAAAAGGATCTAAATGCAACCAACACCTAGACTTAGGGTTTTATCTGACAGAATTCCACGAGTTTTGGTGTTTGTCTATTTCTGCAGGGGGTTATTAGAAAATACAGAGGAAAAGCCCACACGTCGGGTTTACATAGAGATAATAACGTGTTCACCGATTTTCTATCATCTAGAAGACTCCAGAAGCCACGAGATCGAACGGGAGGCCGAACGGGCCCGGCGGCAGGGCGCCCGCCCTGCTCCCTAGGGCGCCCGCCCTGGCCTGAGAGCCAATCAGGCTCTGTCTCGCGGATTATGCTCCACCGACCTAAGGGATCAAGGAAAACCGTGCGATTAATGTCGGTTTGATCCGACGGCCCACGTTCACTTGAGGGGGGCTATATAAGCAGGACCCATGGCCCCTGGAGGAGGCACTCCCTCATTCTCATTCTTCAAACCCTAATCTCAGGAGGAGAGTCTCTGATCAAGCCCTAGAGCCACCACATCAACTAGATCTCTAGTATAGCATAGCTACATAGGATTAGAACTAGAAGGAGTCAATCTTCGATTGGTTTCCAGATCTGTCAAGAGGATTCTTGGTAATTTCTTTACTGTTCTTCATTGTTCATCTTTGTTCTTCAATATTATGAATACAACTTTGTTCTATTTCAATATATTGATTATGACTATGCTCTACTTGTTTATGTTTGTGATTATATTGTTCTTAGTTTATCGTAGTTATACGCTTGGCTTAGTTAGATTGGAATTATATACATGTTTAGGATCGTATAGCGTTTATCCATCGGATCCATGGGTAAATGATAAATATTGTGTAGGCGTGGTGCTTAGACCATATTTATCTGCGATTGCACCTTATATGCCGGATCGTGGGGTGGTCCGCGATGGTGACAGCTTCGTTGGTTCTTATACAGTCCCCCTCCCGTGTGTGAGGCAGACAGAGCAACATTATTACGAGGGAGTGATAGCTATGTTTCTCATCTTCCTTGATAATATCACTATGCATGGGCATAGTCCTTTCTCGCAATGATTGCCAAGTGTACTTGCACTAACTATGATATGCTAGACTTTATAGTTAAGAATAACTTAGGAAATATCCTTGTAGTTCGTCCTAATACCATGCTAATGACTTGCTAGAATATCTGTTGAGGTGCTTATCATTATTATATGTGGCTAGCTGATCAGATTAATTATCTTTGTCACCATTCATACTTTATCTATATTTTATGTGACACTTACCCCTGTATGCAAGAGATAGATGAATGCTCTCACTTATACATGCAATGATTGATACTCATTCCGATATTCCATTCCGTAATCAACATTGATGTTAGTAATCCCTTCCCAGTGGTAAAAATATAAATAACGATACCTGGAATACTTCCCGGTTAAAATGCTACATCGGTATTAATCTGTGCGCTTGCAGATCTTATTTATTATTTATTTAGAAGAGCAGTTGCATATTTCAATACCGCATCTCTCATGTCATGCTGGGGATGACAACTTGGCTTAAGTGGCATGAGGGATAGGTTCGGTAGAAAACTAAGTCTACTTTTGGTAATGACGTTAAGAATGCCCAACAAGCATTTTTAGCGCCGTTGCCGGGGAAGGTTGATTTACTAACAAGGAATGAATACGGAATTTGAGTCATCATTCGCATCATTAAGTGATTGAGATCATCAATTCTCCCATACAGATTTACCCCTGTATTTTTTTCCATTCTTATTATTTTGCATGGTGATGTATGAATAGAGGACATCTTCCAGAAAATTTTGTTGACAACCCCGAAGCATTAATCAGAGGGGCAAGAGCCAAGCTCAAGAAGTCAACACTTCGACGCAACACTTCATCCAATCTAGAAGACCGCCGAAGTTTCATCCGAAATTTGTCAACAGAGTTCGCAGCCATGGCGAACAAGACGATCCGCGAGTTCTCAGCTCCCACTACGGACAACATCCGCACTGGACCGGCCGCGGCCATCGACAAGAACTCTGAGCTCAAGCCAGGGCTCATCAACATGGTACAAGCCAACCAGTTTTGTGGGAAGCCGCACGAAGATGCAAGTGCTCATCTCCAACACTTCCTAGAGATTTGCAGCACATTCACTTTATTAGATGTTCCCAGAGACGCCATACTACTTCGCCTTTTCCCATTCTCACTATTGGGGAGAGCGAAGCAGTGGTTCTACGCGACGAAGGATAAGAACACTACGTGGGCACTCTGCTCTACGAACTTTCTATCTAAGTTCTTTCCCATGGGCAAGACCAATGCTCTCCGTGGGAAGATTACAAGTTTTCAGCAACAACATGATGAATCCGTTCCAGAAGCATGGGAGCGCTTTCAAGATTACATCCTAGAATGTCCCCATCATGGAATAGAAAACTGGCTACTTATGCAAACTTTCTATCATGGGCTCATCACTAGTGCTCGTGAGACCATGGATGCTGCAGCTGGAGGCGCATTTCTATCACTCACCATACCACAAGCTACAGCCCTTGTGGAGAAGATGGCGTCCAACCAAGGTTGGAACGAAGAGAGGACTCAAACACGCAAGAAGGGTGGATGTATGCACCAGCTCAAGGAGGTAGACATGCTGTCTGCAAAGTTAGACCTACTCATGAAAAAGCTCGATGACAAAGCTGGAGACAAAAGAGAAGTCATGAACGTCTACGACTCTCACATGACTTGTGAGGAATGTGGAGACACTGGACACTCAGGCAATCACTGCCCTGAGATGCTTGAGGATGCAAGGTACATCAACAACAACAACAACTACAACCGTCCTCAACAAAATCAAGGTTGGAATCAACAGAGGCCTAACTACTCAGGTAACTACTCAGGTAATTATCAAGGTAATAACTCTTACAACAACAATAATAATTTTCCACCCCTGAGAGAGTTAGTGTCTAATCAAGGAAAGCTAATGGATAACTTGTCTAAGAAATTGGCATCCAATGATAAAATACTAGAAAACATAAATAATAGAATGGATAATTTCTCTACTGCCATCAAAAACCAAATTAGCTTTAATAAAATGATTGAATCTCAGTTAAATCAAATAGCTGCTGCTATTCCTGCTACTAACCCCGGTATACCATCACAACCGGAAGGATTAGAATCTACAAATCTTGTAGACATGTTTGATGCAGGTAACTATTGGAGTAATCCCGCTGTCGGAGTACATAATGACCTTCTGCCAGTCAAGAGAGGCGATCCAGGACGCCCCGTCATCCCGATCTCCATTGGCATGGTGGACTTCCCAGAAGCACTCTGCGACTTTGGCTCCAGCGTCAACATTATGCCCAAGGTACTCTATGAAAAATTCTTTACATATCCTTTATCAGAAACAACTATGTGTTTGCAGCTTGCAGATCGGACACTAAGCTTTCCTAAAGGAATATTAAAGAACATGTGTGTCCGAGTTGGTACCTCGTACGCTCCAGCTGACTTCATGGTAATAGAGACCGGGTCTGATGAGAGGTCACCAGTTATTCTGGGAAGGCCATTCCTGAACACCTCGGGAGCTGTCATCTACGCCAGCACTGCGAAGATCAACTTCAACATCAAGGGGAGGAAGGAGACGTTTTCCTTCAAGAACAAGATTACACAAATCCCAGAGCAACCCCAACATGAACCAAGGAAGAGGACCAACAGGAGGAACAAGTAGAATAAGAACAACCAAGGATGGACCGAATCAGCTAAGATGGTCACTGTAGTTCAAGGAGGTCAAGATGGTCGACCCAAGTCGCCGTTCCTAATCAAGAAGGACGACCCAGGTATGCCAAGCATTGAGTGCTCAATCAATGGATACTACTTTCAGAAGGCGCTCTGCGACACTGGATCAGGCGTCAACATAATGGCCACAGTCACCTATCAGCTCTTGTACGGGACCATACCCTTAAAACCAACATACACTCAGCTCCAGATGGCAGATCAGACATCCCGAAAGGTCGAAGGTATAGTAACTGATGTCCCTATTAAAATTAACGATCATTTTGTCCATACAGACTTTCAGGTCATTGACATGGGAGACGACGAGTACGATCCACCCATCATCCTAGGAAGACCGTTCCTAGGCACCGTCAAAGCAATCATCTACATTGGAACCGGAGAAGTCCATATGCATTTCCCCTCTGAGAAGGTACGCCGCTACTTTAATGACCCTAACTATATAGTTGAAGATTCTAAGCAGGTCAGGACAAGAAGAAGGCGACGTAACCGTAACCAAAGGAGGCAAACCATCAAGGACGTATGGGCAGACTATGAAGGAGAGGTCATAAGGCCCGAGGATACACAACAGGAGACCGAAGCACCAAGTCAGGTATGGAAAGCGAAGACAGTTACACAAGAAGAGGAGGCGCTGCCGGAACCACCGTCTACGCCACCCAAATCCCAGGACAACTAAGAAGAAAAGAAGTCGTGTTCGGAGGACTTAAAAACACCGAACGCCGTGCCAAGAGGTAAACTTGGTAGTTATCATTTTCCCTTTAATTATTGCTCAGTTAATCATGTTCATTCTGTCTAAAAAAATGTTGAAAACAGTAAGCCCCATGTGAGTATGTGAGTGGCATAAAACCCATAAGTACATTCATTGTGGTGGCATAAAAAAATGAAAATAAAAATGATATATTTTTTCTATTCTATAAAAATGAAAATAAAAATAGAGAGTGACATTTACCAAGGAAGCTCAAACATGATAAAGGCTAGATATTTATGCTAACGCTTAATCAAGTTCCACGAGGCTTTGTTGTCTATTTGAGCTCCACAGAATTCAGGAAGACTAGCAGATGGAGGACATCCTAATCGTTGTCAGGGTGCTGCCGACATTCAAATACACCTCTGCACCTGCTAGCTACATCAGAAGAAATTACGTCAAGATCTAGCTTGGGGGAGAGCACCCCCATTTATCCCGATAAGTATTTTTATCTACATTTATACCTATGCTTTATTAAAATAAAAAGAAGCATAATCATGAAAACCCAAATAAATATTTTGTGTTTATATATATTTGCTTAGTTTAATAAATAAATAAAGTAGCTATGCTAAAATGAATCTTGAAAATAAAACTCTAGCATGGATATGATGAATAGTTGCTCTGCCTAATTTTCAAATTTGTTTTCTCTCTAGTTTAGACATAACTGTTATAATTTAAAACTGGCTCTAAACCTGAACTAGTGGGAAGAGAACTTGATCTGAAGTCTAAGTTGTTAGCGGATATGATATGGGAAGGTTGAGCTGTTGTTTATCTGTTCCTAGAGATGCTAGAATTCTGGAGAATTATATCTTTAAAAAAATCTTTAAAATGTTGCATGATGAGTTCCTGTATGATGAGAGTTTAAATTCCTACCACAGCCATATATACATGCTTGTTAGATTAAGAGCCGCACTTTTACTACTTACTGCTTATGGGCATTGAGTGTGGTCAAGCTGTGTAGACCCTTAGGAACTTGTCATGTGGTTAAAATCAAGATTCACTTGCACGTTCACTCATACATGCTGCTTCTACTCCGGAAGTACGCATCCACATATATCCACTCATTTCCATCTCCAGATTCACCCAAAATTATTCTACTCCTGACCCGGGAGAGAATAGCCAAAAACATTATCTCATTCCTGTTATTCCCTGTGAAGTTAATGCTCAAGTCATTTCTACTACCACTTGCTATATTTTCAAAAGAGGGAGACTGCTCTAAAAAATATAAATACGAGGAAATAAAAAGGAGCAAGTGCTCGGAACCTCGAAGAAAGAAAAAGTGAGACGAGAGGTAAAAATGGACAAGTATCCGACAGTAGAATTAGGGGTACAAGATACCCACCTGAGAGAAAAAAAATAGAGCACTCATTCCCCTCAAAAGTTTTAAAAAGCAAGAAAGGTATGTATTCACTCAAAAAGAGCATTAGACTTTTGTTATCACCATCATCACCATACATTCACCACACATGCACATCTTGATTTGACTTATTGACTTGTTTCTCTGGATCCATGGTTTGACTATGCAATAAATGTTCTATGAGTATGTATACTGTATCTCCCACCTATGAGCTCCAGATATCAAAGCCTTATTAGAGTAGGGTGAGAGAGAAGGCAATGTCACTACGCCTTATACCACATACTTTGAGAGAGAAGGCATATACCATTACTGCCTTGGTAAGGATCCAGAAATACCACAAAAGAGAGACCCGAGAAAGTCATACAAGGAATCTCTGAGTTTTATTTGAAAAATTTGCAAAAAACTCCAGAGCTATTGCTGATCAAGAATAAGAGACATGGCGTTTGACTAGACCGTTCTATCTTTTAACCACTCAAGATGCAGGTGACGGTTGCAAGCCCCATGGTGAAAGGTAAAATGAGTAAGTTTTAAGTCTTGACAGTTTACTCTAACTCAGGGATGAGACCTTATTTGAAAGCATATGTACCGTCAATGTTCAAAGGCGTGGCAGCAACTTCTGATCCATAATGAGTCTATCCTTGCTCAGGGACGAGCAAGAGGTAAGCTTGGGGGAGTTTGTTGACGGTCCTTAAGTACCAAATATAGTTATCAAATAAATAAAGAAAAGGATCCAAATGCAACCAACACCTAGACTTAGGGTTTTATCTGATAGAATTCCATGAGTTTTGGTGTTTGTCTGTTTCTGCAGGGGGTTATCAGAAAATACGGAGGAAAGGCCCACACGTCGGGTTTACATAGAGATAATAACGTGTTCACCGATTTTCTATCATCTAGAAGACTCCAGAAGCCACGAGATCGAACGGGAGGCCGAACGGGCCCGGAGGCAGGGCGCCCGCCCTGCTCCCTAGGGTGCCCGCCCTGGCCTGAGAGCCAATCAGGCTCCGTCTCGCGGATTATGCTCCACCGACCTAAGGGATCAAGGAAAACCATGCGATTAATGTTGGTTTGATCCGACGGCCCACGTTCACTTGAGGGGGCTATATAAACAGGACCCCTGGCCCCTGGAGGAGGCACTCCCTCATTCTCATTCTTCAAACCCTAATCTCAGGAGGAGAGTCTCTGATCAAGCCCTAGAGCCACCACATCAACTAGATCTCTAGTATAGCATAGCTACATAGGATTAGAACTAGAAGGAGTCAATCTTCGATTGGTTTCCGGATCTGTCAAGAGGATTCTTGGTAATTCCTTTACTGTTCTTCATTGTTCATCTTTGTTCTTCAATATTATGAATACAACTTTGTTCTATTTCAATATATTGATTATGAGTATGCTCTACTTGTTTATGTTTGCGATTATATTGTTCTTAGTTTATCGTAGTTATATGCTTGGTTTAGTTAGATTGGAATTAAATACATGTTTAGGATCGTATAGCGTTTATCCATCGGATCCATGGGTAAATGATAAATATTGTGTAGGCGTGGTGCTTAGACCATATTTATCTGCGATTGCACCTTATATGCCGGATCGTGGGGTGGTCCGCGATGGTGACAGCTTCGTTGGTTCTTATATAGTCCCCCTCCCGTGTGTAAGGCAGGCAGAGCAACATTATTACGGGGGAGTGATTGCTATGTTTCTCATCTTCCTTGATAATATCACTATGCATGGGCATAGTCCTTTCTCGCAATGATTGCCAAGTGTACTTGCACTAACTATGATATGCTAGACTTTATAGTTAAGAATAACTTAGGAAATATCCTTGTAGTTCATCCTAATACCATGCTAATGACTTGCTAGAATATCTGTTGAGGTGCTTATCATTATTATATGTGGCTAGCTTATCAGATTAATTATCTTTGTCACCATTCATACTTTATCTATATTTTATGTGACACTTACCCCTGTATGCAAGAGATAGATGAATGCTCTCACTTATACATGCAATGATTGATACTCATTCCTATATTCCATTCCATAATCAACATTGATGTTAGTAATCCCTTCCCAGTGGTAAAAATATAAATAACGATACCTGGAATACTTCCCGGTTAAAATGCTACATCGGTATTAATCTGTGCGCTTGCAGATCTTATTTATTATTTATTTAGAAGAGCAGTTGCATATTTCAATACCGCATCTCTCATGTCATGCTGGGGATGACAACTTGGCTTAAGTGGCATGAGGGACAGGTTCGGCATTTTTGGCGCCGTTATCAGAATTAGAAAACTAAGTCTACTTTTGGTAATGACGTTAAGAATGCCCAACAGAGACCATTTTCCAAACTTTGAACTTTTAGTCCCAATCAGTAAAATCAACTTCTAGACCAAATCCCCATCGACAAACTCCTTTATCTTCACCTTCTTGTCATACCATCTGGCTACTCTTTTCTTATTCTCTTCGATGCTAACTAAAGCCCTTAACCGATGACCTGCCACATCTTCCAACTCATCCTTCATAAGAGTGTCATAGTCATCGGCTGTCAGTTGATCTTGAGAATATATTCGCCTAGAGCCAGTTTTAATCTCCCAAGGCAACACTGTGTCATGTCCATATACCAACTAATAAGGTGTTACCTTGGTTGCACCATGACACGACATCCGATATGACCACAAGGCTTCATTTAATACCGTATGCCACCTCTTAGGATTTTCTTTAATTTTACGCTTAATTAGCTTGATAATTCCTTTGTTAGAAGCCTCAGCCTGACCATTAGCTTGAGCATAATATGGAGAAGAATTTAAAACTTTAATCCCCATACTTACATAAAACTCATCAAATTCTCCTGATGTAAACATGGTACCCTGATTGGTAGTGATGGTTTGAGGAATACCAAATCGGTAAACAATATGCTCTTTCACAAAATCAATCATATTAGCCAATGTCACCTTTTTCAAAGGAATTGCTTCAACCCATTTTGTGAAATAATCGGTAGCAACCAGAATAAATTTATTCCCCTTGCTCGATGGCGGATAAATCTGACCGATGAGATCGATAGCCCAACCCCGGAACGGCCAAGGCTTAATTATAGGGTTCATAGCTGACGCGGACGCTCTTTGAATATTACCTTATTTTTGACACTCCTGACATCCTTTAAAGTATTTAAAACAATCTTCAAGAATAGTCGGCCAATAGTATCCATTTCTTCTGATCATCCACTTCATCTTGAAAGCCGATTGATGCGCTCCACATACTCCTTCATGAATTTCACCCATCAAGCTTTTTGATTCATCACTGCTAACACATTTGAGTAAAACTCCATCTATGGTTCGATAATATAATTCATCATCAAGGAGCACATACTTGGTAGCTTGGAATCTTATACATCTTTTAACCTTTTTAGATGGATCCTTTAAATAATTGACAATTTCCTTTCTCCAGTCATCGGTATCGACTGCCGATGTTAATACTTCTTGAATAGGCTGATACCCTGAGGCATGCTGAGCTAATCGATTAGCCTCTTCATTATGCAATCGAGAAACATGTTCCAGACGAAAATTTCTAAACCCTTTCAACAATTGCAAACATCTCTCGTAATATGAAATTAAAACTTCACTTCGGCATTCATAAATCCCAGCCAACTGATTTATAACTAGCATAGAATCACCAAAGATTTCAACAGCATCGGCACATATTTCCTTAAGCAATTCTAACACTTTTATCAAAGCTTGGTATTCAGCCTGATTGTTTGTCGATGTAGCAACAATCGGCAATGAAAACTCATACTTCCTTCCCTGAGGGGAAATTAACACAATGCCGATACCTACTCCTTCAGCACATGTAGACCCATCGAAGAAAAGTGTCCAAGGAGCAACCTCCAGAGAGTCCACTGTATTGCAATGTTGAGTGACAAAATCAGCCATAACCTGCCCCTTAACTGCCTTAGCCGATTCATAACGTATAGGGATGAAAACGGAACAGAAATATTCCGAATTGACCGTTTTCGTTTTCTATATTATGAACCGTTTTTTAACATGAAAAATTGTCAGTTTCAATTGGTTTCACAACCATTTTCAACCATTTTTTGTACTCTTTAATTGCTAAATGTAGAAATATCCCGAACCGACCGTTTTCGTTTTTCCATATCGTAAGTCCGTTTCCGACCGTTTCCGACCGTTTTCATCCTTAATAACGTAGGTCAAATTCTGATAACGCTAAAATCCACTTGCCGATTCTACCACTTAATATCGGCATGGACGGCATATATTTGACCACGTCGTCTTTGCATATGACAGTACACTCAGCCGATAGCAAGTAATACCTCAACTTGATACAAGAAAAGTATAGACACAGACATAATTTCTCGATAGCTGAATACCTGGTCTCAGCATCCACTAACCTTCTGCTCAAATAATAAATAACATGTTCTTTCCCCTCAAATTCTTGAATAAGAGCTGAACTGATAACAATATCATCAGTTGATAAATACAATCTAAAAGGTTTCCCGTGTTGAGGTGGAACTAGCACTGGAGGATTTGTTAAATATTTCTTAATTTCATCTAGAGCTAACTGCTGCTCATCTCCCCATCTAAATTCCTGATCGGCTTTCAATTTAAGTAATGGACTGAAAGCCTTGATCTTACCCGACAGATTAGATATGAATCTTCTAATGAAATTAATCTTACCGATCAAAGATTGCAATTCAGTTTTATTGGCAGGAGCAACCACCTTATTAATTGCCTCAATAGACTTCCTACTAATTTCAATGCCCCGCTGATGCACCATAAAACCCAAGAATTGTCCTGCCGATACACCAAATGCACATTTATTAGGATTCATCTTTAGTCCATGCTTCCTTGTGCACTCCAGTATCTTTCATAGATCGGCTAGATGCTTTGTGATATCTCCAGACTTAATCACTATGTCATCGATGTAGATCTCTACTAATGTGCCGATGTATTCATGAAAAATAAAGTTCATAGCTCTTTGATAAGTAGCACCGGCATTTTTCAAACCAAACATCATAACTATCCATTCAAATAATCCCACATGACCTGGACATCTAAAAGCAGTCTTGGGAATATCTTCTTCAGCCATGAATATTTGATTGTAACCTGCATTACCATCCATGAAGCTGATAATTTGATGTCCGGCTGCAGCATCAATCAACAAATCAGCAATCGGCATTGGATAACCATCCATCGGTGTGGCTTTATTTAGATTTCTAAAATCAATACAAACACGAAGTTTCCCATTTTTTATAAACAGGAACCACATTAGAAATCCACTCCGTATATCGACACTACCGAATAAATTTCTTCTCAATTAATTTAGTTATTTCGGCCTTAGTATTAGGAAGTATATTAGGATTGCATCGGCGCGCTGGCTGCTGATGTGGCCGAAATCCAAACTTAATAGGTAACCAATGTTCAACTATCGATCGGTCTAATCCATGCATTTCAGTATAATCCCAAGCAAAACAATCTTTATACTCTTTTAATAAATTGACTAATTGTTGTTTACACTTGGAATCTAACTTAGCACTAATAAAAGTAGGTCTTGGCCTATTACCATTACCAATATCTACTTCTACTAAATCATCAGCCGATGTAAACCCTTGACCTAATTTTCCATCATCGGCAAACCTAACCATTAAAATTCTTCCTCAGAACCGACTGCTTGGATCGGTGGAATTTCATAATCGGCAACCTTGAGGAACTCTTTTTCCCAAACTTCTCCTAATATGCATTTGGTTCGTTCGTAAGTATCTGATTCTGCCGATGCGATAATATGAGAAGAATCACTAGGAACAACTTCAATTTTATCCCCAATCCATTGTACGAGGCACTGATGCATTGTAGAAGGAACACAACAATTAGCATGAATCCAGTCCCTCCCTAGAAGCAAACTATATGCACCCTTGCCATTAATAACAAAGAATGTCGTCGGTAAGGTTTTGCTACCGATGGTCAACTCAACGCATACTACCCCTTTAGCCGGTGACACATTGCCTTCAAAATCCTTTAGCATCATATCGGTTTTGGTTAAGTCTTGATCTCCCTTACCAAGTTTCCGATACATCACATAAGGCATAATATTAATTGCAGCTCCTCCATCAATAAGTATCTTGGATATAGGCTGCCCATCAACTCTGCCTTTCACAAACAAAGCCTTGAGATGCTGTCTCTCATCATCGGTGGGTTTCTCAAAAACAACAATCATTGGATCTAGCATCAACTGAGCTACTTGGTCAGAGAAAACAACTTCTTCCTCATTATCAGATAGTGCCAAAAACTCCGTCAGCAACATAAATACCATATTAACATCTGCCGATGGGCCCTTATTTTTGTGCTTCACTTGCCACTGCTGTTTGCTAGATCTCTCATTGGAGGAATTTTCCTCTCGGTATAAGTTCTCTTGACGCTCCCGCTGCATCCTCCTTTTCTGTGTCTTTGTCAAACCTTCTAGGCACCATTGAGTGAGCTTAGTTTTTCAAACTGGCTAATGGGTAATTCCTGTGGATTTTCAAACTGCATCCTGGACAAGTGATCAGCTACAGAATTTTCTACTCCCTTTTTATCTTTTATTTCTAAATCAAATTCTTGGAGTAGCAAAATCCATCTTATAAGTCATGGTTTAGCATCTTTCTTAGTGAGCAGGTATTTCAAAGTAGTATGATCAGTATGAACAATCACCGTAGCTCCTACTAAGATCTAAACTTGTCCATAGCAAAAACAACAGCTAGGAGCTCTTTTTCAGTTGTTGCATAATTAGGTTGAGGTCCTGATAAAGTTTTACTAGCATAAGCAATTGCATGATGCTTTCTATCCTTTGTTTGACCCAAAATTGCCCCCACAACATAATCACTAGCATCACACATGATTTCAAAGGGTAGTGACCAATTAGGGGGTTGAATGATTGGTGCAGAGATGAGTGCTTTCTTAAGAATATGAAAAGCATCTAAACACTTATCATCAAACTCAAAGGGAGCATCCTTGGCTAGTAAATTTGTGAGGGGTCTAGCAATGTGAGAAAAGTCTTTTATAAAACATCTATAGAACCCCGCATGGCCAAGAAAACTTCATACCCCTTTGATGTTTGTGGGAGGAGGCAAATTCTCTATCACTTCTATCTTTGCATGATCTACCTCGATCCCACGTTCGGACACCAAGTGTCCAAGTACTATGCCCTCTCTAACCATGAAATGACATTTTTCGCAATTAAGGACTAAGTGCTTTTCCACACATCTTTGCAAAACCTTGTCTAAGTTTTCTAAGCAACCATCAAAGGTTTTTCCATAAATAGAAAAGTCATCCATAAAAACTTCCATGATTTTCTCTATCATATCAGAAAATATAGACATCATGCACCTTTGGAACAAGGCTGGAGCATTGCATAGACCAAAAGACATCCTACAATAGGCATAAGTTCCATAGGGACAAGTGAAAGTGGTTTTGCTTTGGTCATCAGGATAGATCGGGATTTGATGGTAACCAGAATACCCATCAAGGAAACAAAAGAAAGAGTGCTTTGCAAGCCATTCTAGCATCTCATCAATGAAGGGTAACGGGAAGTGATATTTCTTTGTTGCCTTGTTAAGTTTTCGGTAATCGGTGCACATCCGCCATCTAGTGATAGTTCGTTGTGGGATCAATTCATTTATCTCATTTTTTACCACAGTCATACCCCCTTTCTTGGGTACAACTTGCATCGGGCTCACCCACTCACTATGTGATACAAGATATATTATCCCAGCATGCAAGAGTTTCAAAACCTCTTTTTTAACAACATCCCTCATCGCATTATTGAGCCTACGTTGGGGCTCCCTAGATGGTGTATAAGCTGGGTCTATAGGAATGCGATGAGTGCAAAGGGCAGGACTAATCCCCTTGAGGTCTTGGAGTGAGTAGCCGAAAGCAAAATGATGCTTTTCTAAAATAGTAAGGAGTTGAATGGTTTCATATTCAGAAAGTTTATCACTAATTATTATAGGAGACTCCTTGTCATCATTTAGAAAAGCGTATTTCAATCCTAAAGGAAGGAGTTTTAGCTCAATGGGGGATTTTGGAGGTTCCTGAGTTTCATCCAAAGGTAAAGGATTTCGTGGTTGTTCTATTTCTTCGATGAAATCTTTGGCGACTTCTTCGAGATCTTTGTCGAATGATTCTAGGAAAGACATTGCCATTATCCCCTCCATTGGTTCTTGCTCGGAACTTAACTCCATCTTGGTGTGGAGTGATTGGGTGATGAGAATGGAAAGGTTTAGCCTTTTCCTGAGATGTACATTTACACTCCCCTTTCTTCCTTCATGGATAAGTCTCTCTAGTGGATGTCCAATCAAAAGGTTGAATTCCCAAGTATCGAAAATATAGAAACTAAGGTACATCTTGGTTTTGTCTACTTTGATAGGAATGAAGTGGAAGATTCCTGCACTAGGAAGGATTTGGCTTGAGAGACTTTTTAGAAGCTTGGTTGTTGGAGTTAATTTCATTTCTTCAAAAAGTGTATGTGCAAAATACTTAGACATGATATTTACTCCTGCAACTAGATTGTAAGTAGCATCAAAGGAGGTTTGATGAATCTGACAACTAATAGAGGTAGAAGGAGAATCTAGACGAATGACTTCATGCGAAAGCTCGGATTCTCTCAACCAATCATTACTTATGATTGTTGTCAACTCCTTCACATTTTCTTTAAGGAACTTATCTTTGGTTGGATCAGAAAGGTGTTGGTTAGGTGCAGACAGTGCCGAAGACTTCCTAATTGCAGAATAATTCGAGGTGTTTCCAAAATTGGAGAAAAGATACTCCTCAAACTTAAACATGTCTTCCAAAAGTGAAATTTCTTCCTCCTTCGGTGGTTCAAGAACTTGGAGGATAGTTGAGGCTTCAAGTGGAGTAGCTAAAGGTTCAGGCAGAACTATCATAGGTTCTTCCTTAGGAGCCATCTCAACTACATCTTGTGGGGGATCATCGGGAATGATAGTGTAAGGAGTGTTTTCAAGGATTTTTGTAAGGATTTCTCTCCCTTCACTAGCAGAGAGATGCAAGAAAGAGCCTCCAGAGGATGTATCAAGAAGTTGTGTGGTTTCTCTACTAAGACCCACATAAAAGTGTTACAAGAGCATTTGGTCTTGAATGGAATGGTCAGGGCCAGAATTGAGTAGGTCATTAAAACGTGCCCAAGCCATACCAAGAGATTCTTTTTCTTCTTGTTTAAAAGTTAGAAACTTTGTTCGAAGTTTAACCACAGAGAGAATGGGAAAGAAATGTAAGCAAAAGCTAGAGTGTAAAGTTCCCCAATCTCCTTGTACACTCCCTATGGTTCAGGAATACCAGTGTCTAGCTTTTCCCGTTAAAGAGAACGGAAATAGCTTCCACCTTAATGTTTCATGTGGCATGCCTTCAATTTGCAAGCATGCACAAATTAGCTCAAATTTCCGTAGGTGTGTGTATGGGTTTTCATCGTCTTCTCCTGAGAAAGAATGGTCTTGGACCGTATTTACTAAGCACAGATCCAACTCATAGCCAGGTGTGAGGTGTTGGTATTTACTAACGTGAACAGAAAAGATCCGCAAGCGCACGGATACTGTTGTAGCTTTCACCCGAAGGGTTTTAAATATCGTATCCATAGGGAAACGTGTAAGTCAACTACGTGTTCTAACTTAACTAGAAAAGGTGAATGAGTTGGAAATATAAATAAGGTGGGAACAACTAAAGTGAAAACAAGACTAAAACGTAAGAGAGGATCAATCTAGTATGGGGTCGATAGTAGGAGTATAGAGAGGATAACTCGATCAGGGTTTCTACTTCTAACTTGGGCAGTCCACATCTTCTACTATTCAACTAGGGAATTACTATGGAAGACCGCAAACAGAGTACGAATCTACCACATAATTATATATCCTGCTAGGCCTACAGACGAGAGGTGGACTACAGAGGACTCAATGAAGCTGTCCCTCCGTGATCTACCACCGATCCAGAATATAGGGTGCATCTACGAGTAACCCTAGTCTAAGCGCCACGCTTACACTACGAATTATACTCTAACCTAGTCGACTAGATTAAAGCGCTCAAAAGAGACTCACAAACCAAAAGAATAATATAAACATGAATCTTACTTGAATCAGAAGTTGATTGCTAGAGCTTGAGCCATCTCAGGAGCAAGCCCACGTAGAGCTCAATCCTGCCGAAGTACAAGTTGTTGAAGAGGCACCGACAGGCTAGCACCTCTTCTGAACTCCTCCCTCGCTCTCTGTCTCTCTACTATTTAGAAAACTAGATCTATTCTAACTTGGGAGTTGAGAGGACATCCATTCGAGGGACACCTCTCTTCCCGAAACCCTAGCTTTTCTCTTAAAGGTGATTATGATGATGGATTGATAGAATTCCCCACCCCCCGAAGGGGGGTCTGGGGCCTCGTTTATATAGCCCAGAGCATGGAACCGTGGCCCTTGTATCAAACCAACCTTCACGTGGGGTTAGGGTGCATCCTTGGAGGCGGTTGAAGTAGCTTGCAAAGGAAGGAGCTGAGGGGCAGTGGCCAGGGGCCGGTCGGCCTAGGGTTGAGGCTGGTCAGCCCCACCTGGCGGTGCCTCGTGGTGGCCCTCCTCGTGGAGTCCTCTGGTGTCCTCTAGAAGCCTCTTGCGGATTCGTGATGTGGTGATTAGGCCGATTGACGTGGGTTCCTTCTCATGGAAGAAATCAATTCCTGAATTATTCTGATAACCCCCAGTAAAATATAGATTCACCAAAACTCGTGGAATTTCGTTAGTTGACACCCTAAACCTATGTTGGTGATCATTGTTGGGCATTCTTAACGTCACTACCAAAAGTAGACTTAGTTTTCTAATTCTGATAACGGCGCCAAAAATGCCAAACCTATCCCTCATGCCACTTAAGCCAAGTTGTCATCCCCAGCATGACATGAGAGACGCGGTATTGAAATATGCATTTGCTCATCAAGATAAATAATAAAAGGGATCTGCAAGCGCACAGATTAATACCGATGTAGCATTTTAACCGGGAAGTATTCCAGGTATCGTTATTTATATTTTTACCACTAGGAAGGGATTTCTAAGTATCATGGTTGATAATGGAATGAGAATTTGGAACTGAGTACACATCATTGCATGTATAACCGAGAGTATTTATCAATCTCTTTATACAGGTATAAATGTCACATTAAGTAAAGGTAAAGTGATAATGGTGACAAAGATAATTAATCTGATCAGCTAGCCACATATAATAATGATAAGCACCTCAACAGATATTCTAGCAAGTCATTAGCATGGAATTAAGATGAACTACAAAGATATTCCCCAAGTTATTATTAACTATAAAGTCTAGCATATCATAGTTAGTGCAATTATACTTGGCAATCATGGTGAGAAAAGACTATATACATGCATAGTGAATATTAGCAAGGAAGATGAAGAACATAGCAATCACTCCCCTGTAATAGTTGTTGCTCTGCCTGCCCTATACACGAGAGGGGGACTATATAAGAATCAACGAAGCTGTCACTATCGCGAACTACCCCACAATCCGGCATATAGGGTGCAATCGCAGATAAATACGGTATAGACACCACGTCTACACAATAGTTATCATTCACCCACTGTACACATGGATAAACGCTATACGATCCTAGGCATGTATATAATTCCAATCTAACTAAGCCAAGCATATAACTATGATAAACTAAGAACAATATAATTGCAAATATAATCAAGTAGAGCAAAGTGATAACCAATATATTGAAATAGAACAAAGTCATATTCATAATATTGAAGAACAATGATGAACAATTGAAGAACAATAGAGGAATTACCAAGAATCCTCTTGACAGATCCGGGAACCAATCGAAGATTGACTCCTTCTAGTTCTAATCCTATGTAGCTATGCTAACTAGAGATCTAGTTGATGTGGTGGCTCTAGGGCTTGATCAGAGGCTCTCCTCCTGAATTAGGGTTTGAAGTATGAGACGAGGGCCTCTCCTCCAGGGGCAGGGGCCTTGCTTATATAGCCCTTTCGGATGAATCTGGGCCGTCTGATCAAACCGACATTGAACGGACGGTTTTCCTTGATCCTCTAGGTCGGTGGAGCATAATCCTCGAGGCGGAGCCTGATTGGTCCACAGGAGGGGGCGGGCGCCCTGGGGACTAGGGCGGGCGCCCTGTCTCCGGCCCCGTTACGCCTCCCGTTCATTCCCGTGGCTTCTGGAGTCTTCTAGATGCAAGATAATTACGTGTTCGGTTAATATCCCGTCATTAATCCGACATGTGGGCCTTTCTTCCGTATTTCCTGATAACCCCCTGCAGAAATAGATAAACAGCAAAACTCATGGAATTCTGTCAGATAAAACCCTAAGTCTAGGTGTTGGTTTCATTTGGATCCTTTTCTCTATTTATTTGATAGTTATAATTGATACTTAAGGACCGTCAACAAACTCCCCCAAGCTTACCTCTTGCTCGTCCCTGAGCAAGGAGAGACTCAGTAGTTGCTGAAATGCCTTTGAATTTTGACGGTACACAAGCTTTCAAATAGAGTCTCATCTCTGAGTTAAAGTAAACTGTCAAGACTTAAAACTTACTCATTATACCTTTCACCATGGGGCTTGCAACCGTCACCTTTGTCTTGAGCGGTTAAAAGATAGAACAGTCTAGTCAAGCGCCATGTCTCTTATTCTTGATTAGCTATAGCTCTTGGAGTTTTTTTTGCAGATTTTCAAATAAAACTCAGAGATTCCTTGTATGACTCTCTCAGGTCTCTCTTTTGTGGTATTTCTGGATCCTCACCAAGGCAGTAATGATGTCTGCCTTCTCTCAAAGCAAAGTATGTAGTATTTGTGGTATAAGGCAGAGTGACATTGCCTTCTCTCTCATCCTATTCTAATAAGGCTTTTGATATCTGGAGCTCATAGGTGGGAGATAAAGTATACATACTTACAAGACATTTATTGCATAGTCAAACCATGGATCCAGAGAAACAAGCCAATAAGTCAAATCAAGATGTGCATGTGTGGCGAGTAAATGGTGTATGGTGGTAGTGATGATAGCAATGATGAAAGTCTAATTCTACTTTTGCTCTTTTTGAGGGGATACGTACCTTTCTTGCTTTTAAAGCTCTTGAGGAGAATGAGGTGCTCTATATTTTCTTTTTTTTCCTCTCAGGTGGGTATCTTGTACCCCTAATTCTACTGTCGGACACTTGTCCATTTTTACCTCTCTTCTCACACTTTTTCTTTTTTTTCATCGAGGTTCCGAGCACTTGCTCCTTTTTATTTCCTCGTATCTTTTTCTTTTCGAGGTTCCGGGCACTTGCCCCTTTTTATTTCCTCGTATAGAGCACTCATCTCCTTAGAACAATATAGCAAGTGGTAGTAACCAAAATAGCTTGAGCATTTATTTCACAGGGGATAACAAGAATAGGAAAATATTTTTGGCTATTCTCTCCCGGATTAGGAGAAGAATAATTTTATGTGGATCTGGAGATGAGAATGAGTGGATATATGTGGTTGCGTACTTCCGGAGTAGAAGCAGCATGTATGAGTGATCGTGCAAGTGAATCTTGATTTTAACCACATGACAAGCTCCTAAGGGTCTACACAGCTTGACTACACTCAATGCTCATAAGCAGTAAAAAGTAAAGGTATGGCTTAAAGTCTAGCAAGCATGTATGTATGGCTGTGGTAGGAACTTAAACTCTCATCATACAGGAACTCATCATGTAGCATTTTAAGATTTTCAAAGATAAAATTCTCCAGAATTCTAGCATCTCTAGGAATAGATAAATAGCAGCTCAACCTTCCCATATCATATCCGTTAACAACTTAGACTTTAGATCAAGTTCTCTTCCAACAAGTTCAGGTTTAGAGCAAGCTTTAAATGATAACAGTTATGTCTAAACTTAGAGAGAGGACTTCAAATTTGAAAGTTAGGCAAAGCAACTATTCATCATATCCATGCTAGAGTTTTATTATTATCTAGATTCAGTTTAGCATAGCCACTTTATTTATTTATTAAAACACACTAAGCAAAAGATATAGGTATATATATATAAGCACAAAATCTTTATTTGGTTTTTTTTCATAGTTATGTATATTTTTATTTTTATAGGGTAGAAGTATATATAAATATAAAGATAAAGATAGAAATACTTAGCAAGATAATGGGGGTGCTCTCCCCCAAGCTGGATCTTGACATAATCTCTTCTGATGTAGCTAGCAGATGGCGGAGGTGTATTTGAAAGTCGGCAGCACCCTGACAGCGATTAGAATGTCCTCCGTCTGCTAGTCTCCTTGAATTCTGTGAAGCTCAAATAGACAACAAAGCTTTGTGGAACTGATTAAGTGTTAGCATAAATATCTAGCCTTTATCATGCTGAGCCTCCTTGATTTTTTTTATGTTGTTTTGTTTTTATTTCTTTTATAAAGCAGAAGAAAATATTTATGTATTTATTATATATATATATATTTTTTATGCCACCACAGTGAATGTACTTATGGGTTTTATGCCACTCGCATACTCACATGGGGCTTTAGGGTTTTTAACATTTTTATTTTCTTTTTAAGATAGTATGAATATGATTAACTAAGCAAACTATTTAAGATAAAGTAAATAATTAAAAGGAAAGGATAACTACCAAGTTACCTCTTGGCAAGGCGTTCGGTGTTTTTAAGTCCTCCGAACGGGACTCTTATTCGTTCAGTCGTCCTGGGACTTGGTGGATGGCGTAGTCGGTGGTTCCGGCGGTGCCTCCTCTTCATGTGCAACTGTCTTTTCTTTCCATACTTGTCTCGGTGCTTTGGTCTCCTCAGGACAGTGTTGGTTGAGTGGTATGTCTTCAGATCTTACCACTTCTCCTTCATAATCTGCCCATCCGTCCTTGATGACCTGTTGCTTCTGATTGTGGTTACGCCGCCTTCTTCTTGTCCTGACCTACTTGGATTCTTCAAATACATAGTTAGGGTCAGTAAAGTAAAGACGTACCTTCTCAGAGGGGAAGTGCATGTGGACTTCTCCAGTTCCAATGTAAATGATTGCTTTGACAGTACTTAGGAATGGTCTTCCAAGGATGATGGGTGGATCATATTCATCTTCTCCCATGTCAATAACCTGAAAGTCTGTATGGACAAAGTGATCGTCTATCTTGACAGGGACGTTAGTTACTGTACCTTCGACCTGTCGGAATGTCTGATCTGCCATCTGGAGCTGAATATATGTTGGGTTTAAGGGCATGGTTCCGAACAGAAGTTCATAGGTGACCTTGGCCATTATGTTGACGCCCGACCCAGTGTCGCAAAGTGTCTTGTAGAAGTGGGACCCATTAATGGAGCAATAAATGCTTGGCATACCTGGGTCGTCCTTCTTAGGCAAGAATGGTGACTTGAGTTGGCGATCTTGACCTTTGTACACGATAGTGACCATCTTAGCTGTCTCGGTCCATACTTGCTTCTTGCTCTTGTTCCTCCTATTGGTCCTCTTCCTTGGTTCATATTGGGGTTGCTCTGGGATTTGTGCGGTCTTGTTCTTGAAGGAAAACGTTTCCTTCCTCCCCTTGATGTAGAAACTGATCTTGGCAGCATTAGCATAGATGACAGCTCCCGCGGTGTTCAGGAATGGTCTCCCTAGGATGACGGAAGCCCTCTCATCAGAACCGGTCTCTATCACTACGAAGTCTGCTGGAGCATACGAGGAACCCACTCGGACACAGATGTTCTTCAATATTCCTCTCGGGAAACTCAGTGTCCTATCTGCAAGCTGCAAACACATGGTTGTTTCTAATAATGGTTGTGAAAAGAGTTTTTCATAGAGTACCCTGGGCATGATGTTGACGCTAGAGCCAAAGTCACAGAGTGCTTCTGGGAAGTCTCGCATGCCGATGGAGATCGAGATGACGGGGCGTCCTGGATCGCCTCTCTTGACCGGCAGACGGTCAGTACTTACTTCCACGATAGGGTTACTCCAGTAATCTCCTGCATCAAACATGTCTACAAGATTTGCAGATTCTAGTCCTTCCAGTTGTGATGGTATACCGGGGTTAGTAGCAGGAACAGCAACAGCTATTTGATTCAACTGAGATTCAGTCATTTTATTAAAGCTAATCTGGTTCTTGATGGCAGTGGAGAAATTATCCATTCTATTATTTATATTTTCTAGTATTTTATCATTAGATGCCAATTTCTTAGACAGGTTATCCATTAACTTTCCTTGGTTGGATACTAACTCTCTCAAAGGTGGATAATTGTTATTATTATTGAAAGAATTGTTACCTTGGTAATTACCTGAGTAGTTAGGCCTCTGTTGATTCCAACCTTGATTCTGCTGAGGACGGTTGTAGTAGTTGTTGTTGTTATTGTTGATGTAGTTCACGTCCTCCAGCAACTCAGGACAGTGATTGCCCGAGTGTCCAGTACCTCCACACTCCTCACAAGTCATGTGAGAGTCGTAGACGTGCATGACTTCTTTCTTTTCTCCAGCTCGATCATCGAGCTTCTTCATGAGTAGGTCTAGCTTGGCAGACAGCATGTCTACCTCCTTGAGCTGGTGCATACCTCCACCTTTCTTGCGTGTCTGAGTTCTTTCTTCATTCCAACCTTGGTTGGATGCCATCTTCTCCACAAGAGCTCTGGCTTGAGGTATGGTGAGTGATAGGAATGCTCCTCCAGCTGCAGCATCCATGGTTTCACGGGCACTGTTAATGAGCCCATGATAAAATGTCTGCATCAACAGCCAGCTTTCCATTCCATGATGGGGACATTCTAGGATGTAGTCTTGGAAACGCTCCCATGCTTCTGGAACGGATTCATCATGTTGTTGCTGAAAACTTGTAATCTTCCCACGGAGAGCATTGGTCTTGCCCATGGGAAAGAATTTGGCCAGAAAGTTTGTGGAGCAGAGTGCCCACGCAGTGTTCTTCTCCTTTGTAGCGTAGAACCACTGCTTCGCTCTCCCCAACAGTGAGAATGGGAAAAGGCGAAGTAGTATGGCGTCTCTAGTGACTTCAGCCATGGTGAAAGTGCTGCAGATCTCCAGGAAGTGTTGAAGATGAGCACTAGCGTCTTCATGTGGCTTCCCACAGAACTGGTTAGCTTGCACCATGTTGATGAGCCCTGGCTTGAGCTCAAAGTTCTTGTCGATGGCCGCGGCAGGTCCAGTGCGGATGTTGTCCGTAGTGGGAGCTGAGAACTCGCGGATCGACTTGTTCGCCATGGCTTCGAATTCAGTCGACAAATTCCGGATGAAACTTCGGCGGTCTTCGGATTTGGATGAAGCTTTGTGCTGAAGTGTTGACGATGTCTTCTTGAGCTTGGCTCTTGTTCTTCTGAATAAGGCTTCGGGATCGTCAACAAAGTTGTCTGGAAGATGTCTTCTATTCATGCATCACCCTGCAATAAATAATCAAAATGGAAAATACAGGGGTAAAACTGTATAAGAGAATTGATAAGCTCGATCAGATTAGTGATGCAAATGATGACTCAAAGTTCCATATTCATTCCTACTTAGTAATCAACCTTCCCCGGCAACGGCGCCAAAAATGCTTGTTGGGCATTCTTAACGTCACTACCAAAAGTAGACTTAGTTTTCTAATTCTGATAACGGCGCCAAAAATGCCAAACCTATCCCTCATGCCACTTAAGCCAAGTTGTCATCCCCAGCATGACATGAGAGACGCGGTATTGAAATATGCATTTGCTCATCAAGATAAATAATAAAAGGGATCTGCAAGCGCACAGATAAATACCGATGTAGCATTTTAACCGGGAAGTATTCCAGGTATCGTTATTTATATTTTTACCACTGGGAAGGGATTTCTAAGTATCATGGTTGATAATGGAATGAGAATTTGGAACTGAGTACACATCATTGCATGTATAACCGAGAGTATTTATCAATCTCTTTATACAGGTATAAATGTCACATTAAGTAAAGGTAAAGTGATAATGGTGACAAAGATAATTAATCTGATCAGCTAGCCACATATAATAATGATAAGCACCTCAACAGATATTCTAGCAAGTCATTAGCATGGAATTAAGATGAACTACAAAGATATTCCCTAAGTTATTATTAACTATAAAGTCTAGCATATCATAGTTAGTGCAATTATACTTGGCAATCATGGTGAGAAAAGACTATATCCATGCATAGTGAATATTAGCAAGGAAGATGAAGAACATAGCAATCACTCCCCTGTAATAGTGTTGCTCTGCCTGCCCTATACACGAGAGGGGGACTATATAAGAATCAACGAAGCTGTCACTATCGCGAACTACCCCACAATCCGGCATATAGGGTGCAATCGCAGATAAATACGGTATAGACACCACGTCTACACAATAGTTATCATTCACCCACTGTACACATGGATAAACGCTATACGATCCTAGGCATGTATATAATTCCAATCTAACTAAGCCAAGCATATAACTATGATAAACTAAGAACAATATAATTACAAATATAATCAAGTAGAGCAAAGTCATAACCAATATATTGAAATAGAACAAAGTCATATTCATAATATTGAAGAACAATGATGAACAATTGAAGAACAATAGAGGAATTACCAAGAATCCTCTTGACAGATCCGGGAACCAATCGAAGATTGACTCCTTCTAGTTCTAATCCTATGTAGCTATGCTAACTAGAGATCTAGTTGATGTGGTGGCTCTAGGGCTTGATCAGAGGCTCTCCTCCTGAATTAGGGTTTGAAGTATGAGACGAGGGCCTCTCCTCCAGGGGCAGGGGCCTTGCTTATATAGCCCTTTCGGATGAATCTGGGCCATCTGATCAAACCGACATTGAACGAACGGTTTTCCTTGATCCTCTAGGTCGGTGGAGCATAATCCTCGAGGCGGAGCCTGATTGGTCCACAGGAGGGGGCGGGCGCCCTGGGGACTAGGGCGGGCGCCCTGTCTCCGGCCCCGTTACGCCTCCCGTTCGTTCCCGTGGCTTCTGGAGTCTTCTAGATGCAAGATAATTACGTGTTCGGTTAATATCCCGTCATTAATCCGACATGTGGGCCTTTCTTCCGTATTTCCTGATAACCCCCTGCAGAAATAGATAAACAGCAAAACTCGTGGAATTCTTTCAGATAAAACCCTAAGTCTAGGTGTTGGTTTCATTTGGATCCTTTTCTCTATTTATTTGATAGTTATAATTGATACTTAAGGACCATCAACAATCATTTATTAGCCCTTTATATATTTATTTTAACCCTTTATTATGGTAGATAACCATCATCAACAACTCCCCCAAGCTTACCTTTTGCTAGTCCCTTAGCAAATATTCATAATGGATCAGGAGTTGCTACAATGCTTTCACGCCTCAAAAGTACACATGCGTTCAAACAAGAATTTTCCTCCGGATTAGGTCTAACCACTCTAACCTTCAGACTTACCCATATTACCTTTAACTATGGAGCTTATTAGCCTTCACTTGGGTCTTGAGCAGTCGAAAAGTAGAACAATCAAATCAAGCACTATGTCTCAAGTTCTTCATTCAACTATTATTCCGGAGTTTTGCAAGATTTTTAAAATAAAACTCAGAGTATCTTTTTATATGACTCTCTCAAATCTCTCAATATATGTGGTATTTCTAGATCCTCTCCAAGGCAAAGTGAGATTTGCCTTCTCTCATCCTACATCTAATGCTTTTCTATTTCCTTTTCTTTTTCTAATATTTCAAATACATTTTCAAATACTTTTTGAAATCCTTTTCTTCTTGTAATAAAAACCAATCAACACAAATAAAAATATGCAGCGGCATGTATGCACAAACATGTATCTAACCTTATAGTTGATTTTATTTATTGAAAATTATTATTTCTATAAATTCGAATGCTCACAAAATTGTGTAAATAAACCCAATTTCCCTATTTCAAAATAATACAAATTTTAGGGTGTTACAATTCTACCCCCCTTAAAATGAATCTCGTCCTGAGATTCAGATGATGCTTACTCAAACAACTATGGGTAGGCTTTTCTTAAATCTTCCTCTCTTTCCCATGTAGCCTCTGCTTCCGAATATCGGCTCCATTGAACTTTACACATCTTTATAACTTGGCTCCTAGTAACTCTTTCCGCTGTCTCCAAGATTTTTACTGGATACTCCTCATAAGTGAGATTTTCCTTAACAGTGAGTTCTTCCAATGGTATTTGTTCTTCCGGTACATGCAAACATTTCTTTAACTGAGACACATGGAACACATCATGCACACCTACTAAGCTCTTAGGCAATTCCAATTGATATGCCACTTCTCCACGTCTCTCTAAGATCTTAAAAGGACCGACATACCTGGGTGCTAACTTTCCTTTCCGATTGAACCTTTTCACACCTCTCATAGGTGACACCTTCAGGTAGACATAATCTCCTACTTCAAAAGTCAACTCTCTTCGTCAAGTATCGGCATAACTTTTCTGTCGTGACTGAGTTGCTTTCAAATTGTTTCTGATCATTCTTAGTTGTTTCTCAGCATTCTTAAGCACATCGGGACCGAACACTTGACTTTCTCCTGTCTAATTCCAGAACAACGGAGTTCTACACTTCCTACCATACAAGGCTTCAAAAGGTGCCATCTGTAGACTTTTCTGATAACTATTATTGTAGGAAAACTCTGCATATGGCAAACTCTTATCCCAACTAGTACCATACTGCAAAGCACAAGCTCTTAACATGTCTTCCAATATCTGATTTATCCTTTCAGTTTGCCCATCCGTCTGAGGATGATATGTTGTGCTAAAATTCAGCTTAGTCCCTAATGACTCTTGTACTTTCTGCCAGTAATATGATGTGAATTGAGTACCTCGATCTAACACTATCTTCTTTGGAACTCCGTGTAAACTTACTATTCTTTCCAAATACAGTTCAGCCAACTTGCACTGGAATATGTTGTTTTGACTGGTATAAAGTGAGCAACTTTAGTCAGACGATCCACTATAACCCATATTGAATCAAAACCTCTTTGAGTGCGTGGTAACCCCACTATGAATTCCATACCAACTTCTTCCCACTTCCACTCAGGTATCTGCATTGGTTGCAACAATCCTGTAGGTCTCTGATGCTCAGCTTTAACCCTCTGACATGTATCACATAGTGCAACATACTCCGCAACATCTCTTTTCAAACCATACCACCAATACCTCTCTTTCAAATCCATATACATCTTGGTACTTCCAGGATGAATAGAGTAAGCAGACTCATGAGCTTCACGTAGAATTGCTTCTCTTTTAGCTTTGTCCTCAGGCACACATAATCAATTCCCAAACCATAGAGTTCCTTTATCATCCAAACGGAATCCAGGTGCCTTACCTTTCGGTATATTCTCCACTATCTCCTTCATTTTGTCATCTATCAACTGACCCTTGTGTATCTGTTGCTCCAATACAGGCTCTATTACCAATTCCACTGCATTAATGGCAATACCCAAGTTTAAATGCTCAATCTCAGCACACAACTCATTTGACATAGGCATTACTTGTACCTCATTAGCATAGCTCTTTCTACTAAGAGCATCAGCAACAACATTAGCCTTGCCTGGATGGTAATGTACCTCCAAATCATAATCCTTAATCAACTCTAACCATCGACGTTGTCTCAAGTTTAGATCTAACTGGGTGAAAATTTACTTCAAGCTCTTATGATCAGTGTAAATATCACTCTTATGCCTAATCAAATAATGCCTCCATATTTTCAAAGCATGCACCACTGCTGCTAACTCTAAGTCATGAGTAGGGTAATTTAACTCATGCTTCCTCAACTGTCGAGATGCGTAGGCCACTACTTTGCCTTCTTACATAAGCACACAACCAAGACCCAAACGGGATGCATCACAATAGATAGAGAAACTCTTACTCAAATCTGGCAAAACTAACACCAGGGCTGTTGTCAATCTTTTCTTCAGTTCCTCAAAATTAACCTGACACTTATCTGACCACACGAACTTAGCATTCTTTTCTAACAATGCTGTCATTGGCTTAGCAAGCTTAGAAAACCCTTCAATAAATCTTCTATAATATCCAGCCAATCCCAAGAAACTACGAATCTCTCCCACATCGGTTGGTGGCTTCCAATTCAGCACATCCTTTACCTTGCTGGGATCCACTGAAATTCCACCATTAGAGACCACATGACCTAGAAAGGCAACTTCCTTCAACCAGAACTCACACTTACTACGCTTAGCATAGAGCTTATGCTCTCTAAGCTTCTGCAGGACCAACCTTAAATGTTTAGCATGTTCTTCCTTAATCTTGGAGTATACCAGTATATCATCGATGAATACTACTACAAACTTATCGAGATACTCCATGAATACCTTATTCATCAGATACACAAAGTATGCAGGAGCATTAGTCAAGTGAAAAGACATTACTATATACTCATACAACCCATACCGGGTTGTGAATGCTGTCTTTGGTATATCAGTAGCATGAATCTTCAATTGATGATAACCAGAGCGAAGATCAATCTTAGAAAACACACAAGCACCTCTCAACTGATCAAACAAGTCATCAATCCTAGGTAGCGGATACTTATTCTTGATAGTTACCTCGTTGAGTGATCGATAATCAACACACATCCGTTGAGAACCATCCTTCTTGTCAACAAAGATCACTGGAGCTCCCCACGGTGAAGAGCTAGGACGAATGAAACCTTTCTCTTGCAACTCTTTTATTTGTTTCTTAAGTTCCTCTAATTCATTAACCCCCATTCTATATGGACGCTTAGCTATAGGTGCAGTTCCAGGCAATAATTCAATAATAAACTCAATGTCGCGGTCGGGTGGCATACCTGGCAAGTCATCGGGGAACACATCCGGAAATTCATCCACAACTGGATCCTCTTGATTAACATTATCATCAAGTTGATTTACTATAGCTGTCTGCTGCTTCTGCACTACAATCTCCACACTAATTCGATCTCCCTTCGGTGTTGTCAGGGCTACTGCCTTTTCCTTACACTGAATCACTGCCTGATTTTGCTTCATCCAATCTAGTCCCAGAATAAGATCAATCCTAGTTGTTCTCAACACTATAGGACTCACTTTGAACTCTACCCCTTAAAATTAAACTAATAGGGAGGCATTGGTAGGAAGCTTGCATACTTCCCCCAGGTGAATTGACGAGTATGGGGTTTTTCATGGCACATAAAGGGATGCTATGTGTCTTAACAAATATTTGAGATATTAATGAATGCGAAGCTCTAGAATCAAAAAGAATAGTGGCAGTAATGGAGTGGACATCGAACGTACCGAGCATAACTTCAGGTTCCGCCATTGCAGTTTCCTCAGACAAATGAGTCACCTTTCCACAATATTATAGCTTCTGGTTACTGTTCTACTTCTGGGGGGTTTGCTGATTGGCCTTCTCAGGACAGTTATAAGATAGGTGACCTTCTTTTCCACAATTAAAACACTTAGTAGGAGTGTTAGGAGCACTAGTCTTCATTGGGGTGTTGCTGGGGGTACTATGACGTTGATTCTAGTTTCCATTCTGTTGCTGAGGACATTGATTGCCATTTTGCGGCTGATAAGGAGGATGTTGCAAAAATTGATTATGTGGAGGAAGCTAACCATGATTCCATTGGTTAGGCGGATACCTCTGCTGATAGCCTTGCTGAAAACTAGTGCACTGGCGAGTGTTGTTTCCAGATACCTATCCTTGAAGCCTCTTCCTCTTGGCATCCATCTCCTTGCGCTTATTGTCCACCACAATAGCACGATTCACTAATGTTTGATAATCTGGGTAAGCATTGGACATCAGCTGCAATTGAAGACCATCATGTAGACCCTTCAAGAAAAGTCGCTGCTTATTGGCATCATTAGCCACCTCATTCGGCACATAACGTGACAACTAAGTAAACTTGTCTCTATGCTCAGCTACAGGCATAGATCCCTGTGTCAAATTGTGGAATTCCTCTGCCTTCAGCGCTATCACTCCCTCTAGTATATGGTAGGACCTAAAACTCTCTGTAAACTCCTACCAAGTAACGGCGGGAGCATTTGCAGGACGGCCATACTGATATGAATCCCACCAGTCTTGAGCCGCTCCTTGAAGTTGTCCCGAAGCAAACAACACCTTCTGTTGATCATTACACTGAGCAATGTTGAGCTGCTTCTCCACCGCACGAAGCCAATCATCGGCTTCCAATGGATCAGTGGCATGAGTGAACACTGGGGGATGACCCTTCAAAAATTCACCACGCTTATCACGCGCAGGTGCTCCTCCAACTGGCTGATTTTGCTGATTGTTCACTAGTGCCTCCATCAACTGTGTCTGTATTGCCAAAAGCTCATGAATAGTGGGTGGTGGACCAACTCCACGACCACGACCTCGACCTCGTCCTCTTCCAGACATCTGTCATCCAATACAATATCAAACTTTAGAGATTACCACATTATAGACAGTTCTAGAGATAGAGAACGGAATCTGATAACCTTCTGGACATATCCTAATTTCAGTAGTTCGGTAAAATAGACCTATCTCGAGTTACAGATGTCCAGTAGAGGTGTACTTTATATGGTTGGAAAGCTTATTAAATTATCTACAACTTTTATTTAACTCACAAACCCAGATTCTGTCACGAAGTTAACCAAAAACAGGACATAAGAGAAACTGTTTCTGATTTCCAGACTGCGTAGTAACTTCATCTTATAACGATTATATCTCATGATCCAGAACAGATAAAAAGGTGATTCCAGAGGCATTGGAAAGGTACGTGGGTCTAGTTACTCTCATAAAATTTTCAGAATTTTTCACTGAACAGTTAATTTAGAACATAAAAGGAAAGGCAGACCGCTCCATAAAAGACCGAACAGAGAGAAAGGTTAATCCAACTAAACTATTTATTTATCAGACTTAAACTTAGTATTCTTTAACTAGGAACTTTTGTAGACAAGCCCACAAATCTCCAGCACTCATTACATGGAAAAACCAACTCACACATAGGCACAATAATAACTCAACTAACCACACAAAGTTCACATGACACCACAAAACTCAACTTAACTTGACACTACTCGTACTATCGTATTATTACATAAATGGTATTCCAACTCCTAGGGACGGGCTTGATGTTCATGATAGTCATAGATTGCCTCCATGCCTTGATCAATCCTTAGACCATCTATCACCTCTTGGTACCTCTTGACGTCTTTTCCCAAAGCTTTAACCAGGGCTACCAACCGACGATTCTTCACCATCATGTCATGGCCAAAATCCACCATGACTCGAGGAATTAGCTCCAAATTCCCAGGGTTCATCATTACCCATCCTTGCTCTGGGTCTCCACAGGGAAAATAACGATATTGATCATCTTGCATAACATCATAGCGGAGGTGACGAAGTCCCAAGCATGCTTCAAAGGCTGCATCTTCTATGCCATCTTCTATAGTGGCACGACAACCACTATGGGAAAAGCACCTGTCCAGCAAATAAGTATCCATCTCTTTGTTCTTAACGAAGATACGCACATTGCACTTCCAGTAAGTAGCTTCCAAAGGATGCTTGTGCTCCCAGCAGACATACTCAAATGCCGGATCCCAATCTGTGAAGTAGGCACTAAGCATGCCAACCATTCGGTGGTGTGAAGGAGTATCATAGCTTGACTTGTGATGGATCTTTGTAATCCAACCCATAGGAAGGGGCTGCACACCAACTTTAGCGGAAACATCATGTGGAGGCCACAGGGGCTGTTCTCCATCTTGGGCAAGCTCATCATCTTCATCATCACTCAAGTAGATAACCTCCTCTTTAGGTTCAAGTTCTTCTTAGGGCAAATCTGGTTCTGGCGCCTGCATTGGTGATGGTGGCGGAGTTGGTGCAGTGTCTTCTAGTTCCTCCTGTGGCTCCATTGATTCGTACAGGGAACGGGGTGGAAAGTAGCCTCTTACGAGCACGAGGCATCTACAGAATTTAGGCCAAGATTAAGTTAGAAGAGAAGCAATATTTTCACAATAGAATAAGGTGAAAGGAGCATAACAATTTAGCAATTATCAAGAGTAAGGTGATAAGCATGAAACAAGTGAAGAAAAGGGAACTAAAATGACCATTACTAACTAGGCTTGCGTCCTACAGTCAACATGGCTCTGATACCAATCTGTCACACCCATTTTTAAGGAACAAATAGAATGTATAATCTTATGTGCGCCCAGAGATCAATCACACATAAGATGACAAATATAAATAGTATCATCACAAATGTTTATTACATAACGAATAATATCACAGAGTCTTCACGTAAATAAGTGGAAACATAAGATAACTCTTGTGGTAGCTAGCTCCATAGCACAGGCACGTCAACCGGTTGACCACAAGTCTAGTAATCTTCGGGGAAGTAGTAGTAGTAATCACTATTTGCACATTTGGGAGTCCATCGTGAGGTGTGGGGGAATGCAAGGGTGAGCACAAAAGTACTCCACAAGTGTAACATGGGGTTCATGAAGCTCAAAAAGGATAGACACAGGTTTAACTGCATGTAGCTTTTAGTTGATCATATTTTAAGCAATTGAGTAGCAACAAATAGGTGATGTTCCCATAACAAACACATGATCATGTAAAGAGAATAATGAATAGCAAGAACAAGTAAATTAATAGTGATTTCTATTCCGTAAGGGTCCATGGCCGCTCGTGTCCGTGAGCACGGCTGATATACCAGTTTTACACTCTACAGAGGTTGTACACTTTCACTGTGAGTCGCGATCCCCAAAAGTCCGAGGTCATGACTCCCCATTGGACAGTTAAGTTTCACTATGAAGTCTTTCCAAGGTTCGTCTAACAAGTTAGGGCCGCTAGGTTTCTGTGCCCTGCAAATGTAGAGCCCCCCTTCCGTATGGCACAATGACATGCAACCTATACTCATAAGGATAGGAGCCGCACTACACCTGACCCGGAACACACCCCTCTTGCACCATAAAGGTAACCACTAACAATCTAGAAAAGGTCCTCTTATATGACTAAAGCCAGAGCCATGTAGCCCTCACAGCTGTACTGTAAGTCCCGGATGTTTGCTTACAGATAAGTCCTTATGGAGAGGAATCTAGAGAAAACTCTAGCCCCCTTTTTCGGGATGCGGCACAGTTCGGGATGGCGGCAACGGAGGTCCTGTGACAATGGCGATGCACAGTGAGCAAACCGCAACAAGAGATGAAAGAAAAAGAGACTCAGAGGCTTCACATTCATGTTGCGAATCTCGACAACTAGCTTACGGTGACGACGACGCGATAGAGTTGACGAATCCATCCAATCGAGCTTGAACGAAGGCGGCTGCTTGGGTTGCGGTGGCTAGCTCGTCTCAAGGGCGATGGCTTTGGGTTAGAATTGTGGAGAGGCGGCGTGAACGCGGCGTCTATTTAAGAGGGGAGGCTCGGTGTGCGGTCCAAGCTAGGCGGACATCGGGACAGCGTCGAACTCTACTGACCGGTGACCGGCTCGGTTACGAGCAAGGGAAGGGGACGATGCTGTGGCGCGGGCCTAGCGTGTCATTGAGACAAAAGAGAGGAGGGGCGCGGCGGCCTGTGGCAGCGGCCGGTTGGGCCGGCCCGTTTGCTAGCTTCCGCCGGATCAAGAACAGCACGCGCGGGCTGGGCCAAGAAGAGAGGAGGGAACCCTTCGGGCCAAAAACCGAGAAGAGTTAAATTCCTATTTCCTTTTCTTTTTCTAATATTTCAAATACATTTTCAAATAGTTTTTGAAATCCTTTTCTTCTTGTAATAAAAACCAATCAACACAAATAAAAATATACAGCGGCATGTATGCATAAACATGTATCTAACCTTATAGTTGATTTTATTTATTGAAAATTATTATTTCTATAAATTCGAATGCTCACAAAATTGCGTAAATAAACCCAATTTCCCTATTTCAAAATAATACAAATTTTAGGGTGTTACAATTAGTAAATAAATGAATGGCCATTTAGGATTATTGCATATGGGCTTTGAGCATTGGGAAAAATGAGATATTTATTTATTTTCGAAATTAATTAATTTCATGGATAAAATAATTCCACAAAAGTGTAAAATTATTATTTAAGCCATGAAAAATACTCCGAGAGCTCCAAAAATTCAAGAAAAATTCTCAGAGACATTATGAAACATAAGGAACCCAAATAAAGTATTTGGAGCTCAAGAAAAGATTGGTGAAATGATCAAAGAAAAAGATTAAGTTCATGGAAACTGGAATTTTAATTCAAAAAAGGGCTAGAAAAATTTCTCAAGGAGAGATAAACGTCGCTCTATCGTACTCGTAAACCGTTTGCACTCATAAACACCAAAACAAGCATCACATCAACCAAAGCCAGTCAAGTTAATTCTAAAATAATCGAAAAGCACCATTTTTCTTTAATAAAAAAATATATGAAATATAAACTAATGACAAGTTCTATTCAAATATTAAAATATTTATTTTAGTTAGTGTTTTTCATGCACTACCCAAAATCAAAAATTTTGGGATGTGACAACCACTTAACCACTCGACTCCGAGTTACTCGCTCTCGAGTGTCAATCACACGAACTGGCTTTTCTTCATAAGTTAGATCAGATTCTAGCTTGATATCCCCTAACGGAACTCTCTCTTCATGAAGCCAAAGACATTTCTTTAACTGAGATACATGGAAGACATTGAAAATTCTGCTCATTTCAGGAGGTAACTGGATCTTATATGCAATAGCTCCACTTTTTCCTATGATCTAGAAAGGACCTACGTATCTCGGTGCAAGCTTTCACTTCACACCAAAATGCTTTACACTCTTCATAGGTGAAACTTTTAGATATACGAAGTCTCTAACTTCAAACTCAATCGGTTTTCTACAGCAATTAGCATAACTTTTCTGTCTACATTAGGCTACAGCCATATGTATTTTGATGGTACGGACTTGTTCTTTAGCTTGCTTGACAAAATCAATACCAAAATACCTTCTTTCCCCAGCTTCTACCCAATTAAGTGGTGTTCTACACTTACGACCGTACAATGCTTCGAACGGGGCCATCTTAATGCTCTCTTGATAACTATTATTGTATGAAAACTCAGCTAAGGGAAACCATTTCTCCCACGAACCCTTGGATGAAATAACACATGCCCTCAGCATATCTTCTAAGATTTAGTTAACTCGTTCAGTCTGACCTGACATCTGGGGATGATAAGCGGAGCTTCTCACTAGCTTGGTTCCCAAAAGATGATGCAAGTGCTCCCAAAAATGTGCAGTGAATTGCGAACCTCGATCAGAAACAATAGTATGAGGGATCCCATGCAGTCGGACTATCTGATTGAAGTATAACCCAGCATAGTCAGTAGGACGATAGTCTGCTCGAACAGGAATAAAGTGGGTTGACTTGGTTAGACCATCTACAATTACCCAAATAGAGTTATGATTCTTAACATTAGGAGGGAGTCCAACAATGAAATCCATACTCATCTCCTCCCATTTCTAACCTGGGATAGAAAGTGGCTGAAGCAATCCAGCTTTCATGTGCACAGCTTTAACTCTACAACAAGTATCACACCTAGCAACATATGCAGCTATCTCTTTCCGCATCTTGGTCTATGTAACGGATCAACGTAATTATACGAGATTAAGTAAGAAAATCTTCCACCGAGGCAGATAATTTACCAAACTTAAACCCGTATAACTCGAGATTCCGTGAAATCATGAGGGATTTCAAACCAACCAACATACAACCAAGATCGTACTGATTTAGCAGCCACAATTCACATGTTACATAGAGTTCGCAACAAGAGTTGAATACATCGGAGTTTAGAATAAAAGTTATTATAACATAGTTCAAAATAACATAGTGGAAGCAAATAGTTTTAACACACACACACTTAGTTCAAATACAGTGCCAGGAGACAGTCACGATCCACAAAAGCATTAGATACGACGAACAGAGTGACCATTTGCCCAAGGTCCTAGTTGTCGCCCATCGCTGGATACAGACAGTTGGAGCAGTACCCATAGTACATCTGACCATCTGCAACAACAATGGGAACAACGCCTAGAGTACGAGAATGTACTCAGCTAGACTTACCCATCATAAACCAGAAATAAAGGACACCAAGGAGCATGCAAGGCTTTTATACAGTGGGCTGGCTTGACTCATTTGCGAAAAGCAAGAGTTTTTAAGAAAAACTAGACTAGTACTTTTTGCATCATTTTTATTATAACCTATTCAAGGTAGGTAAGCACCTATTGCTAAAGCAATCACTTGATTCATCATTAACATCTAGATTACCATATCAGGTTTAGCATTTCCAACATCATTCACTTAACCATCAGTGTTCCATTATTGTTACTACGATGCCGTAGCTCGAGTCAAGTGCTCACTAACCGGGAGCGACGGCGATTCGAATCGAATTCCTATCCAGCTGGTGATTTATTCCTCACACAAACCATGCTTCCCTCGTTAGGGTCGTGTAGATCACCAATGACACTTTCCAAGAAGCCGTGGGATAACAATCATGGATCGCATTACCCAGGGACCGCCCGACTGCCAGGACGCACCTTGGGCTCACTCTTCGCGTCCCCGTTACACCCTCTTCAGCACTAGTCTGCCAACCCGAGTTTATCCCGGCTTGAAATAGTGTCACTAGCTTCACGGTCGAAAGGTATTTTATTCGGCCAGCTAAATGTGAGGCATGCGTTCAACATGACAAGAGGGACGAGCAACGATCGGTCCTTAATCGACACAGACGGAATCACTATAGTCCAAAACCCTATAAGACTCCGCCCGGTCTTCCTTTATCTACCAACACTTGGTTACTTTCCATGATCACAATTACAGCTAACCATAACCAGGTATCCACCTATAACTCGCAGGTGACACGAAATCACCCGACTTCTACCGGTCTATGCATGGCTAAGCAATTTACTCGATCCTGACCTAACAGGGTAAAAGGTAATCTGGTGGACAAGGATGATAATGCAACAACAGTTTCACTCAACTCCTATAACTTAATGCAACAATATATATAATTATAGCTCATGTAATATAGAATTGCTTTTATAAAGTAGGAGACTTAAAATGCTTCGGGGCTTGCCTCTTTCAAACGAGCTAGGATGGTGGTCTACGCAGTCGGGTAGCTCCTCGCCGGGTTCTTCTTCCTCAGGCACCTCCTGTGCCTGAGGCTCCTGCTGATCCGTCCAAACTTGCTCCTCCGGTACTGTTGCCTGCGACTCCTCCTGCGATCCTGTATGATGCAAGTGCATAAGAAAACATGCGAATGATGCATCGGATTACGGTGGAATGCTTTGATGGCATGATATGCAGATAAGCACATGAAATGGGCAGTTTGGATATAACTACATCTTCTACAAGGTAGTCCACGTCATCCAAGAACATGTACCCTAAAACATGCACCCTATTGTTCTACTAATTAGCACATAAATTACACATACAAGTGATCCTAAGTTGTCAAATCTTACCAACCTAACTCATCCAACAACATCAGCAAGACATATTGATGCTTCAAAGATACACCAAACATATTTTATTACTCTTAATTTCTATTAAAGAATAATCTTTTATTCCCTATTTAACTAGGGTTACACAGCAACACCTTTTCTGGTGTAGATAAAAATCTACAAAAATTACAGTAGCTTACTCTTACCCTAACTAACCTACTACTAAATTTTCATGAGAATAGAATATGTAAAACTGCCTATACAAAATAAACAAGTTATAGCATAATAATGAGCATGAAATTATTTTGTACTAGAAAAAGTACCAAACAACAGATTTCACATTTTTCCTATGTTACTTACAGTAAACTAACATACTACAAAAATTATCAGATGTATGTTTTATACAAATTTAGCTCTCCACTAAAAATAACAAAGATTATCAATTAAAGGCATTTGAACTACACCTCAATAATCTTTCACAGAACATACTTCACAAGTATTTTTCCTAGAAAGTACATCACTAAGGAAGGTCAATGCAACAAGAATCACATTTTTCCCATTATTATTTTATTTACTACATATTTTCTAAGATATTAGCATTTATAGCAATTAAATAAATCTACACAGAAAAGTGTCACAAAATTAACATGAAATATTTTTAAACTGTAGATCTACTCAAGAGAAACATTACAAAACTTGTTTCATAATTTTTGGAGCTAAAAAGGGTACACCAACATTTTCTAAAGTATTTTATTTTCCCCAAAACATAATAGAAATTCAAAAACCAATTCTGAAATCGCTTAACAGGCCAGCCCGTGCGACAACACCGGCCCACGGCCGATTTTAGCTGGAGCGCTGCGCGGGAAAAAAAGAGAGGCGGCCCGACTCGGTAGCTCGGCCCAAGGCAGTTGGCCCAGAAGGCAGAGGGGAGGGGCGGAACGCGGGGCGCGGCCACGGATGCCGGCGTCCCAGACGTCACGGCAGAGCGGCGGTCACCGTCGGCCAATGGCCGACCCCCGGCTCTGAGCGGCTACCTCGAGCGTGCATGGCATCCGCGAAAGGATGGCGAGCACGACCGTGCAAAGCAAGGGAAGAAGGAGGGAGCGAGGGTGCCGGAGGCGGAGCTCAAGCCCGGCGGCCGGCCACGGTGGCACATGCTGGAAAGGGCGCAATTGAGCCTCACCGTCGTCGAGCAAGACACACCATGCCCCGTTCGGAGAAGCGGAGGAGGTGGCGGAGCCGGTGGTGAGGTGAATTGGAAGGTGGTGCAGCCGTTGAGCGGGAACGGCGGTGTTCGCCAAGGGCGGAGCTGCGGCGGCGCGAGGAGGCGGGAGCGGCGGTCGCAGCTGCTCGCGCGAGGCCGAGAGAGGCGAAGTGAGGGGAGCGGGACGGAGGGAGGAGCAGGCGCGGCTTCTGGACGCGCGGCATGGGCCGGTGGAGCCCACGGCTCGCCACTCGTACGCCAGAGACGGCGAGCGGTGGCCACGCGGCGGGCAAGCCCTGACACGGGCCTCGCGCTGGCGCGGGCACACGCGCGCGCGGGGAGGGGAGCGGGGGCGAGCGGGCCAGGCCGGCATCTACTCACGGGCCGAAAGGGAGGCCACGGCCCACTAAAGCGAGAAACCGATTTTTCTTTTATAAATAATATTTTCAGATTTCTTTATTTGTTTCAAATTTGAATTTGAAGATGAAAAAGAGGTTTTCAGAACTTTTGCCCAAAATAAAAGTTGTTCAAAATTTAATTCTCTACAACTCTCATGTAAGGCACTTTTCAAAATTCTCAATAGATTTTGAATTTGGGATTTAAAGCTAAATTTTTAAATAGAAATTCATTTGTTTAGAATATTTTTAAAAGCAAAGTTTGAGGTAATTTGAATTCAAGAGTTGCTCCAAAAATCATGCTTATTTACTCTAGATTACCTAAAATTGCCATTACCCAAGAACATACCACTTTTTAGCACTTACATTCAAAGTTAGGGCTCTAACTAATTGCATTTCAAATTTAAATTTAAAAGGGCTTATATTTCATGCAATGATAGCCATGAAATGATGTTAATGCTTTATGCTTTGGAATGCTAATGCTTGCTTAACACCCAGGGGTGTTACAGCCCTCCCCCCTTATAAGAGTCTCGTCCCGAGATTTTGAGCTATGAACCATTTATTGTAAAAATCTTTATACGCTGTTTGAAGATATTCTCCCGTTTCCCATGAAGCATCACTCTCATCATGATGGCTCCACTGAATCTTGTAGGTTGTTACCACTTTATTCCGAGTGACTCGGTCTTTAGTATCTAGAACTCGAACCGGTTGTTCACGATATTCCAGGTCTGCCTTAATCCGAATACCCTGAGGTTCTATTCTCTCTTCTGGAACACGCAGACACTTCTTTAACTGGGATACGTGAAAGACGGGAAAGATCAAACTCATCTCTTCTGGTAACTGCAACTTGTACGCCACGAGACCCTTTTTCTCTATGATCTAGTATGGTCCTATATATCTAGCAGACAGTTTCTTCTTGATTCCAAACCGTTTCTTCTTCATTGGGGTAACCTTCAAATAGACGTAGTCACCCGCTTGGAAATCCAATGGTCTCCTTCTCTTATCTGCATAACTCTTCTGACGGGACTGTGTAGCTTGCATGTTTTGTTGGATAATACGGACCTTTTTCTCTGCCTCATCTACAAAATCAATTCCGTAAAACCTTCTTTCTCCAGGCTCCACCCAATTTAACGGTGTCCTGCACTTCCTGCCATACAAAGCTTCAAAAGGTGCCATCTTGATACTCTCTTGGTAACTATTGTTGTAAGCGAATTCTGCCAACGGTAACCAGGATTCCCATGAGCCTCTGGATGATAACACACAAGATCTAAGCATATCTTCAAGTACAGCATTAACTCGTTCTATCTGCCCATTTGTCTGTGGATGGTACGCTGTACTACGAATCAAACTAGTGCCCAAACCTTTATGAAGATGTTCCCAAAAATGAGAGGTAAACTGTGAGCCACGATTAGACACGATCGTTTTTGGTATACCATGTAATAAGACAATCTCAGCAATATACTTTTCCGCATATTGAGGTGGTTGGAATGTTGTCTTAACTGGCAGAAAGTGAGCTGATTTGGTAAGGCAATCTACTATTACCCAAATCGAATCATGTCCTTTTTGTGTGGTGGGAAGACCAGTGATGAAATCCATACTTATATCATCCCATTTCCAATCGGGTACAAACAAGGGTTGCAGAAGTCCTGTGGGTCTCATGTTAAGAGCTTTAACTCTACAACACATGTCGCAACGAGCAACATAAGCTGCAATCTCCTTTTTCATCTTAGTCCACCAATAACGGGGTCTCAACTCCTGGTACATTTTACTACTTTCGAGGTGAATAGATAGCTTAGAATGGTGAGCCTCATCCATCAACTTGTTCTTGAGCTCTCTATCCTTGGGTACTACCAGGCGATCCTTAAACCATAACACTCCTTGGTCATCCAATCAAAAGTGTTTGGTGGGTTCTCTTTTCATCTTCTTCTTGATATGAAATATTCCCTTATCTGTTTTCTGACCTTCAATGATCTGGCTCTCCAGAGTACAACTGATCTAGATATTATGCAACACAGCAGGATGTAACAAATTGAACCCTTCTTCAAACAACGGTTGCACACCAATAGCATGCGATTTTCTGCTTAGTGCATCTGCTACTACATTTGCCTTCCCGGGATGATAGTGCACATTCAGATTATAATCCTTTATCAGCTCTAACCACCTCCTCTGTGACATGTTCAATTTTGATTGGGTAAAAATGTATTTGAGACTCTTATGATCTGTAAAGATATTACACACATTCCCATGTAGGTAGTGTCTCCAAAACTTTAGAGCATGTACCACTGCTGCAAGCTCCAAGTCATGGGTAGGATAGTTACCCTCATGCTTCCTCAATTGTCGTGAGGCATAAGCAATGACCCTTCCGTTTTGCATTAGCGCACATCCTAACCCATTCTTAGATGCATCACAGAACACATCAAATGGCTTTTCTATATCCGGTTGGGACAGAACAGGAGCAGTGGTTAACAACTTTTGTAAGGTGCAGAAAGCTACCTCGCACTTCTCTATCCATACAAACTTATGATCCTTCTGTAACAGGCTTGTCATCGGTTTGGCAATCTTCGAGAAATCCGGTATGAAGCGACGATAGTAACCGGCCAAACCAAGAAAACTTCGAACTTCATGAACTGTGGTTGGTGACTTCCAGTCCATAACCTCTTGCACCTTACTAGGGTCTACAGAAATTCCCTTTTCAGACAACACGTGACCAAGAAAAGGAACTGTCTTAAGCCAGAACTCACACTTGCTGAACTTAGCATACAGTCGATGTTCTTTGAGTCTAGTCAAGACAACCCTAAGGTGTTCTGCGTGATCTTCTTCATTCTCTGAGTATATTAAGATGTCATCAATGAACACAATCACAAACTTGTCCAACTCTGGCATGAAAATGGAATTCATCAGATACATAAAGTATGCAGGAGCATTTATCAATCCGAAGGACATGACAAGATACTCGTACAAACCATATCTGGTAGAGAACGCAGTCTTAGGCACATCTTGCGGCCTAATCTTTATCTGATGATACCCTGATCTCAAATCTATCTTAGAGAACACTTTGGCCTTAGACAATTGGTCAAACAAGATATCAATCTGAGGAAGAGGATACTTGTTTTTAATTGTCACCGCATTCAATGGCCGATAATCCACGCATATGTGTAAGGAGTTATCCTTTTTCTTTTTCACAAACAGTGCGGGGCATCCCCATTCAGACGAGCTGGGACGAATCAAACCCTTCTTCAACAAATCCTGGAGTTGCTTCTTCAATTCTGCTAACTCATTTGGAGGCATCCGATAAGGCCTTCTCGAGATTGGTGCCGTTCTAGTAATTAACTCAATGGCAAACTCAACATCTCGGTCTGGTGGAAGTCTAGGTAACTCATTTGGAAACACATCTAGAAATTCACAGACTACTGGAATCTTGGCTAGCAAAGTAGTTTGGACAGCACAAGTCGTGCTAGCTAGGTCTACTTTCCGAGGTAGGACCACCTAAAAGGTGCCTTCCCCACTTGGTTCCTTAAGAGAGATACTTCTTCCTCCAATATCAATTACTACTCCCATCTTATTCATCCAGTTCATACCCATAATCACATCCAAAACTAACCCTAGCATGACTATCAAATTAAGCTTATATTGCCGGTTTGATATGTTTAGGGTTACTCCCTGAACTATCTGATTAGTCAACAGATCAGCCCCGGCTGAACCGATTCTATATGCACATTCCAATTCAACTATCTTTTGCTCATGCCTCTTAACAAAAGCTTGACTTACAAATGAATGGGATCATTCGGAATCAAACAAGACAACTGCAGGATGATTGTTGATAGAAAACATACCAGCTGTCACCGGTTCTCCTTCTGGGATGTCATCCACAGTGGTGTGGTGCACACGGGCCAGATACTACATCTACTGTTTCTTAGGGTAGGGGCAAAACTTTGCAAAGTGTCTGGGTTGGTTGCAGTTGAAGCACGGTCCCTTCACTTGAGCCACAGTTCCAGATGAACTGCCTTGTCCTGTCTTCGCTTGGGGTAATGCCATCTTGAACAGTTTCTGGTTCCTCTGGGGTTGCTGAGCAGTCTGATTCTTCCTTTGCGGTGGCCTGAACCTTGCACCTGGGGCAGGCGAACGATAAGCGGGACGGTTGGCCACTGGGGCTCTGGACTGGGACGGACCCGACTCGAAAGCTCTCTTACGGATCTTGGAAGCAGCATAAACATTGTTGTTCTTCTCTTGCTTCAAGCAGTCACTAACAAAGTCATTGAAACTAGTCCTCATATTGGTACCCACATGTTTCATCATCTTGGGATTCAGGCCTCTCTTGAAGCTAGCGATCTTCTTGGCATCAGTATTCACCATATCGGGAGCATAACGGCTCAGGTTATTGAATGCATGCAGATATTGAGTTACAGTCTTCGTGCCTTGATTCAGTGCCAGGAATTCCCCAAGCTTCATCTTTGTCAGACCAGGTGGAATGTATGTTCCACGGAAGGCTTCAGTGAACTCCCTCCAAGTGATATGGGAGTGGGGAGGAAAAGTGGTGCGGTGGTGCTTCCACCACATTCCTGCCGGACCTTGAAGCTGATGAGCTGCATACTCGGTTTTCAACACTTCAGTCATCCTCAAGAAACGGAACTTGTCTTCCATAGTGTTAATCCACTCTTCTGCATCCAAGGGTTCTGCGGCTTCCTTGAAGATCGGTGGACGGGTATCCATGAAATCCGTGAAACTGCTGTACTGGTTTGCTTCGTGTCCATCGGGTTTATCCCCCGACGGGTGTTATCTGCGATACTGCGCAACGCAGCTTCCATATTCTGTTGCATGCTCTCCATGTTGCGTTGGCTTCCCAGAAATTGTGTGAAAAACTGTTCCATAGTGTAAGGTGGAGGAGGCGGTGGGGGATCACGGTCATCATTACCAGCTGCACTGCCACCAGCCTTAGCGGCACCATACACCGTACGACGAGTGTTCGGCATCTGCATGTTTCAGCAACAGTAATTATTAGGTGATGTTGTAGAAATTGTGACCGAATGAAAAATTATGCCGAACTGAATTCACTGGAGAGAATAAATTCATACAATCAAACAAGGGCACAATAAGTCATTCCAATTAACACAACATCACTAATTAGATTACTTAAAGCGCACACATCATGTCCATTACAACCAAGTTGCCAGCATACATACACTGGACTTTTGACGTTCGGATACGGCCACAACACATCCAAGTTTTCTAACATTACATCAAGGCCTTAGTCTTTCTACTCATTATTACATGTCCAACGTGCCAACAAAGCAAAAGATCATGCAGGCGGAACATAGTAGCTAGCGCAACAACTACTAGCCTACTCATCGTGGTCATTGTCTAAGTCAGAGACGTTGGCGTTGTCGTCATCTGCAGCATCGTTGTGCTCCTCAGTTGGTGCCTCGGGCTCTTCGGGATCTTCGTCTTCATCCAAATCCATCTCTGCCACACCAGGAGGAACATAGGGGTTGAGCTAATTGTTCAGCCGATGAACCTCCTCATGTAGGTTGTCATTATATTCCTCTGCATCGGCCAGCTGTTGCTCTAGCTCAAACTGTCTAGCCCTCAACACATTCTCTACAGACCAGGCTTCATTCCTCTGATGGAGCACATGAGTCAACATGCGCTCAGCGTTCCTGTTGGCGGTGGTCAGTCACCCAACCTGCTCTCTCAGGGCACGCACATCTCCCTCGAAAACTACAGTCCTCTGGGTAGCCTGATCCCTCTGACGGGTCAACTGTGCCATCTCTGCGGTGAGCCTCTCAATCTCGGCATCGTGATCTCTCTGAAGCTGACGTCGGTCATCACAAGCTTGACCAAGAGCACCAGACACACGTCTCAGACTACCTTCCACTCCATCGAAGGCCTTCATCACTGCGAACATGGCACTCATAGCGGGGTTGTCACTGTTCTGTGCTTCTGCTGCGATAATCTCCAGGGATCTTCCTCTTGCCTGCTGCCACGAGTCAGTGGAGGGGTTGCCCCTCGGAAAGACTCTAACTATAGCTGCTGCCAACTCCTGAGGAAAGCGATCCATGATATCCCTCAGGATCCCAAAGGCTGCCCTCTCAGCGGCTTCTTCAGCGGTCCTGCCAGTTGACTCAAAATGCCAACCGGTCCACTCAGAACCATCACCTCAGGGACGAACTACTGCTTCCATCGTCACCAAAAGTCCTTCCCCCAACCGCTCATTTGACCAGAAGTAGCGGGGCTCCATTCCATCAGGATAGCCTACATAGCTGAGCACTCTCCACAAGAGTGTAGGCATCCCAAACTCTCCAAGAAAAGTGTGGCGCTGATGAGTGCGTGGAGCAAGCTGATGACGGGGAGCTCTGCCGGTGGACTTGCGGGCTGTCTGCTTGGTACGTGCCATCTGTAGCAAAATTTTATTACCGAGGTGAGAACAGATTTTTAAGTTGGCATTTTTATCGAAATGAGATAATCAACTTATAAGGGGAGGAACAATGCCATGAATGAAATGCACAACATGATGCATGCATGTTACGTACGTCCTCACAAACTTAGAAAATTAACAATTACTAACGGAGTAAACGGTGGCATACAATGATCTCTTGTAAACGTAACTAATATGTACTACTCGATAGCGCTGTTATGTACCTGCAGAAAGTCATTCAGCCCAAACCTCACAATATGAAAATATGCAAGAAAGTAGTAAAGTAAGCTACTCGCTCTACACGCATCCCCAGATATGAGCATAACGGTAACAACTACCCGAATCGTCGTCCTATTGACGGCATCGTCACCATATGATGGAATTCCCATAATTTCGATACCTTTATACGAACATGCGCATGGCGTAGAGGTAGTTGATCCATACATTACCACTCAAGTGAATGGCACTCATACAATAGCACGCCGTATGAGCGACGAAATTTAAAATATGATGCAAACCCCCAAGTTAGTACTTAATTAAGCCACCTAGAGTCCTTACTGGGCATAAAGGATATGACCACTGGCACACTCTTAAGTTTAAAAGCTTAGTTGAAAACACAGTTTTGTTTTTAAATACCCATGTGAAGAGTAATATGCTAAACCATGCTCCGATACCAGCTGTAACGGATCAACGTAATTATACGAGATTAAGTAAGAAAATCTTTCACCGAGGCGGATAATTTACCAAACTTAAACCCGTATAACTCGAGATTCCGTGAAATCACGAGGGATTTCAAACCAACCAACATACAACCAAGATCGTACTGATTTAGCATCCACAATTCACATGTTACATAGAGTTCGCAACAAGAGTTGAATACATCGGAGTTTGGAATAAAAGTTATTACAACATAGTTCAAAATAACATAGCGGAAGCAAATAGTTTTAACACACACACTTAGTTCAAATACAGTTCCAGGAGACAGTCACGATCCATAAAAGTATTAGATACGACGAACAGAGTGACCATTTGCCCAAGGTCCTAGTTGTCGCCCATCGTCGGATACAAACAGTTGGAGCAGTACCCATAGTACATCTGACCATCTGCAACAACAATGGGAACAACGCTCTGAGTACGAGAATGTACTCAGCTAGACTTACCCGTCATAAACCAGAAATAAAGGACACCAAGGAGCATGCAAGGCTTTTATACAGTGGGCTGGCTTGACTCATTTGCGAAAAGCAAGAGTTTTTAAGAAAAACTGGACTAGTACTTTTTGCATCATTTTTATTATAACATATTCAAGCTAGGTAAGCACCTATTGCTAAAGCAATCACTTGATTCATCATTAACATCTAGATTACCATATCAGGTTTAGCATTTCCAACATCATTCACTTAACCATCAGTGTTCCATTATTGTTACTACGATGCCGTAGCTCGAGTCAAGTGCTCACTAACCAGGAGCGATGGCGATTCGAATCGAATTCCTATCCAGCTGGTGATTTATTCCTCACACAAACCATGCTTCCCCCGTCAGGGTCACGTAGATCACCAATGACACTTTTCAAGAAGCCGCGGGATAACAATCATGGATCGCACTACCTAGGGACCGCCCGACTGCCAGGACGCACCTTGGGCTCACTCTTCGCGTCCCCGTTACACCCTCTTCAGCACCAGTCTGCCAACCCGAGTTTATCCTAGCTTGAAATAGTGTCACTAGCTTCGCGGTCAAAAGGTACTTTATTCGGCCAGCTAAATGTGAGGCATGCGTTCAACATGACAAGAGGGACGAGCAACGATCGGTCCTTAATCGACACAGACAGAATCACTATAGTCCGAAACCCTATAAGACTACGTCCGGTCTTCCTTTATCTAACAACACTTGGTTACTTTCCATGATCACAATTACAGCTAACCATAACTAGGTATCCACCTATAACTCGCAGGTGACAGGAAATCACCCGACTTCTACCGGTCTAAGCATGGCTATGCAATTTACTCGATCCTGACCTAATAGGGTAAAAGGTAATCCGGTGGACAAGGATGATAATGCAACTATAGTTTCACTCAACTCCTATAACTTAATGCAACAATATATATATAACTATAACTCATGTAATAAAGAGTTGCTTTTATAAAGTAGGAGACTTAAAATGCTCCGGGGCTTGCCTCTTTCGAACAAGTTGGGATGGTGGTCTACGCAGTCGGGCAGCTCCTCGCCGGGTTCTTCTTCCTCGGGCACCTCCTGTGCCTGAGGCTCTTGCTGATCCGTCCAAACTTGCTCCTCTCGTACTGCTGCCTACGACTCCTCCTGCGATCCTGTATGATGCAAGTGCATAAGCAAACATGCGAATGATGCATCGGATTACGGTGGAATGCTTTGATGACATGATATGCAGATGAGCACATGAAATGGGCAGTTTGGATATAACTACATCTTCTATAAGGTAGTCCACGTCATCCAAGAACATGTACCCTAAAACATGCACCTTATTATTCTACTAATTAGCACATAACTTACACGTACAAGTGATCCTAAGTTGTCAAATCTTACCAACCTAACTCATCCAACAACATCAGCAAGACATATTGATGCTTCAAAGATACACCAAACATATTTTATTACTCTTAATTTCTATTAAAGAATAATCTTTTATTCTCTATTTAACTAGGGTTACACAACAACACCTTTTTCTGATGTAGATAAAAATCTACAAACATTACAGTAGCTTACTCTTACCCTAACTAACTTACTACTAAATTTTCATGAGAATTGAAAATGTAAAACTGCCTATACAAAATAAACAAGTTATAGCATAATAATGAGCATGAAATTATTTTGTACTAGAAAAAGTATCAAACAAAAGATTTCACATTTTTCCTATGTCACTTACAGTAAACTAACATACTACAAAAATTATCACATGTATGTTTTATACAAATTTAGCTCTCTACTAAAAATAACAAAGATTATCAATTAAAGGCATTTGAACTACACCTCAATAATCTTTCACAGAACATACTTCACAAGTATTTTTCCTAGAAAGTACATCACTAAGGAAGGTCAATGCAACAAGAATCACATTTTTCCCATTATTATTTTATTTACTACATATTTTCTAAGATATCAGCATTTATAGCAATTAAATAAATCTACACAGAAAAGTGTCACAAAATTAACATGAAATATTTTTAAAAACATTACAAAACTTGTTTCATAATTTTTGGAGCTAAAAAGGGTACACCAACATTTTCTAAAGTATTTTCTTTTCCCCAAAACATATTAGAAATTCGAAAACCAATTCTGAAATCGCTTAACGGGCCAGCCCGTGCGACAACACCGGCCCACGGCCGATTTCAGCTGGAGCGCCGCGCGGGAAAAAAAGAGAGGCGGCCCGGCTCGGTGGCTCGGCCCAAGGCCGTTGGCCTAGAAGGCAGAGGGGAGGGGCGGAACGCGGGGCGCGGCCACGGATGCCGGCGTCCCCGACGTTGCGGGAGAGCGGCGGTCGCCGTCAGCCAATGGCCGACCCCCGGCTCCGAGCGGCTACCTCGAGCGCGCATGGCTTCCGCGAAAGGATGGCGAGCACGACCGTGTGAAGCAAGGGAAGAAGGAGGGAGCGAGGGTGCCGGTGGCGGAGCTCAAGCCCGGCGGCCGGCCACGGTGGCGCCTGCGGGAAAGGGCACGATTGAGCCTCACCGTCGTCGAGCAAGACACACTGTGCCCCGTTCAGAAAAGCGGAGGAGGTGGCGGAGCCGGTGGTGAGGTGAATCGGAAGGTGGTGCGGCCGTTGAGCGGGAACGGCGGCGTTCGCCAAGGGCGGAGCTGCGGCGGCGCAAGCAGGCGGGAGCGGCGGTCGCTGCTGCTCGCGCAAGGCCGAGAGAGGCGAAGTGAGGGGAGCGGGACGGAGGGAGGAGCGGGCGCGGCTTCAGGACGCGCGGCACGGGCCGGTGGAGCCCACGGCTCGCCACCCGTACGCCGGAGACGGCGAGCGGCGGCCACGTGGCGGGCAAGCCCTGACGCGGGTGTCGCGCTGGCGCGCGCGCGCGCGGGGAGGGGAGCGGGGGCGAGCGGGCTAGGCCGGCGTCTGCTCGTGGGCCGAAAGGGAGGCCACGGCCCACTAATGCGAGAAACCGATTTTTCTTTTATAAATAATATTTTCAGATTTCTTTATTTGTTTCAAATTTGAATTTGAAGATGAAAAAGAGGTTTTCAGAACTTTTGCCCAAAATAAAAGTTGTTCAAAATTTAATTCTCTACAACTCTCATGTAAGGCACTTTTCAAAATTCTCAATAGATTTTGAATTGGGAGAATTGGCTGTGGGACACTGCCAAAGCCGAAAATTGGGTGCCACACACCTCCATTCTCGTTATTTGCTGAGGGACACCGCGTTTTCGTTCACTTTGGCCAGTGGACACCGCCGACCGGCTCCACCCAGTATCGGAGAGAGAAACTTTGCGAAATGACGACCGGTGCCCCTGACCCATGTCTGGTTGGACCCAACCGACTGTTGCGAACGGGTCTGGTTGGACCAGCTTAAGTCCCAGCCGGTCGAGTCTAGGTTAGGGTTCAACTCCAGTCCGTCCCCATCCCCAATCCCTTCATCGCCGCTCCACTTCGCCACTCCCGTCGCCGCCGCGCACCATTGACCGCCGCCGCTGAGCTTCTGGAGCACACCCGCCATCCATCATGTGGGGCTGAGCTTCGGGAGCACCACCGCGCACAAGGAGATGGTGTCCCCCAGGAAGGACGCCCCATGCCCTGGGTCTCCGCCTAGGGTTCTACCTCAATTCAATTGGATTCGACCAGGGTGAGATTTCTATGCCCCCTTACTGCTTTCCCTTAGATGTATGTGTTAGAAAGGTTGCGTTGAGTTTTTTTTTGGATAATTTAGGATGGATCCGGCTAGTGCTTGTAGACTGGCGATTAAGGTTCCCGCATATGTAGAGCAAAAACCAGATGGGTTCGGTGATTATCACGTGACTAAGAATTGGATGCGTGCGGTTGACAAGGATACTTCCAATTGGATGGGTTTTCATGCATTGCTTGATGAGGAGATTGTCCATGGTCAGGATCAGGAACTGCAGGTTACATATTTGGACAAGAACACGAATGAGAAAACTCGTATAAATTCTGATAGTTCTTTGCTACATGCATTTGATATGTACTGGGACAAGAGGAAGCTGCCAGTGACTGTGGAGGTTGTGGACACTCGAGCTTGGGACACTATGGGGAAACAGTTCCCTGATTCTGTTGTTGATGATCCTCCACAGCCATTAGATGTGATTATGCCTGCTGACAATGCTCATAATCCTGATATTGATGCCACTCCAGAAGATGCTAATCCAGAAGATGCTACTCCAGAAGTTGATACTCCAGAAGATGAGGCTGAGGGTGAGGTTCAGGATGATGACAGTGATAAGTCTGATGAGCCTGATGAGCCTGATGAGCCTAAGGCTGATTCTGATGAAGACTGGGGAGAGAATGATGAAGTGGAGTATGTTGGAGTAGATGATGAGAAAGAGAAGTACAGGGATGAGCTGGCTGATAATGAAGCTGAAGGTGGCTATGCTTACTATCCTGACACTGATGAGGAAGATGGTGACCCACTAACTGTCAATGATGCAGAGGAGTGTGATGGTGTGGTGCATGTGACTGACTTAGAAAATCCTAAAATTGCTGTTGGTGTTACTTTTGAGGATGGTTTCCTTTTTAAGAGGTGTATTAGGCAATATGCTGTTCTAAAAGAAGTTGAACTTGCAGTTCCTTATAGTGAGTCACGGCGGTACAGAGCATATTGTAAGGCCAAGAGGTGTAAATGGAGGATTCATGCATCTCAGTGTGCAGATGGCAAGACATGGAAGGTACTTCAGTCAATTGTTTCATTTACTCTATATTGCTTCATTTACTCTATATTGCTTCATTTATTTGCTTCAGTGATTTGTTTTCATTGATGGCTGCAGATTAGGAAGATACCTTTCAAGCATAATTGTGCTGGCACAGGGAATTTGGAGGAAAAGAATTGTATGGCAAACAATCATTGGGTGAAGGATAGAGCTCTCAAGTGGCTGAGGGAAGACCCAACTATACAGGCCAAGGCTTTGAAGAAGAAGTTGGAGGACCATTACCCAGTCAAGTTGAGTTACTGGAAAGTTTGGGACGGCCGGCAAATGGCACTAGATGTGCTTCAGGGTGTATGGGAGGACAGCTTTGTACATGTGTTTTCTTGGAAGAGAGAGATTGAGAAGAGGTGTCCTGGTAGTGTCGTAGAGCTTGAGTGGGATGTTATGAATAATAACAGAAGATTCAGTAGGATGTTTGTAGCACTGAAGCCTTGTATAGATGGCTTCCTTGAAGGTTGCAGGCCTTATCTAGGCATAGATTCCACTGTTTTGATAGGAAGGTGGAAGGGACAGTTAGCTGCTGCAGTAGGCATAGATGGCAACAATTGGATGTTCCCAGTTTCCTATGGAGTTTTTGGTAGTGAGACCAAGGAAAACTGGGAATGGTACATGAAGATGCTTCACAAGGCTATTGGTTCTCCACCTGGACTTGTTCTGTCAACAGATGCAGGTATTTATTCATGCATTTCATTTTGACCTTTTTCTCTTGCTGTTTAGAACATGCTGACCTTGTTTACAACATGCTGACCTTGAGTGCTTTCAACTGGTTTGCAGGCAAAGGAATTGACCAGGCAGTGACCAAAGTCTTCACAAATGGTGTAGAACATAGAGAATGCATGAGGCACCTTGTCAAGAACTTTCAGAAGAGGTTTAGGGGAAAAGTGTTTGAAAGGAACTTGTGGCCTGCTTCAAGATGCTACCGGATGACAACACATGCTAGACATTGGGATGAGATGCACAAGGCATGCCCAAAGGCCACAAAATGGTTGGAGGACAATCATAAACAGCTATGGGCAAGGGCCAAGTTTAGTACAGCATCAAAATGTGACTATGTGACCAACAACATTGCCGAGACTTTTAACAATTGGATCAGGGAGGACAAGTCATTACCTGTTGTTGAGCTCATGGATAAGATAAGGCAGATGATCATGGAGAGGTTTTACATAAGGATGCAGCTGGTCTCAAAGCTGTCAGGTTTCAAGATTCTGCTAGGTGTTATGAAGGACCTGCATGCCAAAAGTAGAAACCTGAACTACTCCATTCACAGGAGTGGCCCAAATGTTGGTGAAGTAGGAGGAGTGAATAAGGATCTAGTCCCTTGGAGATTCATTGTAGACCTGGACAAAAAGGAATGCACTTGTAGAGGCTGGCAGCTTACTGGACTGCCTTGTGTGCATGCCATAGCTTTGATTGGCACAAGAAGGATGGAATTGGAAGATTAGTGGATCCTTACTACTCTGTCCAGAAGTTCAAAGCAGCTTATGCATCTCCTGTGCCTCCAATGCCAAGCAAGGAGGAATGGGAAAAGGTGGACCTTGACTTCAAACTTCTTCCTCCTTTGTGCAAAAGAGCAGCAGGAAGGCCAAGGAACAGAAGGTTGGTTGGAGTTGAAGAAGGTGGATTTGGCATCAGAGGGAAGAGAAGGTGTAAAAGGTGTGGTGGATATGGTCACCTACAGAAAACATGCAATGAAACTGTGGATGACCCAGATGCACCACCACCTGCTCCACCAAAGAAGAAGAGGACTTACAAGCCAAAAGTAGTGGAGATTATAGAAACCACAGAAGATGCTCCCAAAAAAAGAGGACTTCCAAGCCAAAAGTAGTAGCAGAGATCCCAGAAGAAGATGCACCCAAGAAGAAAAAGGAACCTCCATCCAAGAAAAGGAAGGCATCCACCAATGAGAACCAAACAAATAAGAAGAAGGGAACTACTGTTAGCCCACCAATGCAGTAAGTACACCAACAGTTAGCCCTTCATTTTTTCACTGTTAGTTTAGGAACATGTTAACATGTGTCACCATTTATGCAGGGTTAGCCCACGGCTTATGACTAGGAGCCTGGCTACCTCCACAACTAGTCCGAGCGCTGGCACCAGGAGCAAGAGGAAGCTGCTTGATGCATAAGTGCGCTGCAAGGAAGGCATTTTGAGGCTCCTTACCATTTGGTTACTTTTGTGTACTTTTGGGCCTGCTGAGCCTGGTTATGTAATGTAGTGAACCTGTTATGTAATGTCGTGCACTAGTACTGATACTAAAATGTTCTGCACTGCTAATGTATTCTGGGTATTTGGTGAAACTTGTAGCTCTTGGTATTGTAATGTAATGAACTGGTACTGAAATTAGAAGGCTAATGCATGTAACTTCTTGACTCTTGGTACTAAAAGTTGGCATAAATGCCTTTCATTCATTTTACAATGGCATTACAAAGCATAGTTCATGTTAGTTTGTACATTAACATGCACAGCATGACAAAGCACACAACTCCACACACACTAGCAACTTTCATCCACTTTTCCACACTATGCTGCATATCCATGCTTCTAACAACTACGCCCAAAGCTTGAACACTAGTGTTCATCACCGAGATAGAGTCCTCCAAAGCATGCAATTGGGCCACCATTGTTGCAATCTGGGCACCAATGTCAACGACAGAGCTTTCAGGCTTCCACATGAAGAAGTTGCACCTGTTGTTGCCCTATGACAAGCATATGAACACATGAACCCAAGATCTGGACATTGACACCCAAACAAAATTGAAAAGGGATCCCAATTGAAAAACACGAACTACTCACCCAGTCTCGTCTCTTGCAAGTGTAGAACAGCTTGTCGGGGTGCTTCAAAGTCCTCGAGACACGCTCCACGACGGTGGGCGTCTTGCAGAACGGGCATAGCGGCTGGCCACCCTCTGGCGGCTGCCCCTGCCCACGTGAACCGGTCGAGCAGGAAACGCTAGAACCGGTCGCCATCTTCAGGCCTCCTTTTCGCCCACCACGCCAGTCGAGGAGAAAGCGCCGGAACCCTAGCCCGACCGACCGCCCGCCGCCTGCCAAATCGCCGCCGCCGCCGCGCTTTCGTTGTGAACAGAGGCAGGGAAGGGGAATGAAATGAACAAAGGCAGGGGGAACCAGAGGCTGGGACTTAAGGTGGTCCAACCAGACATGGGTTAGGGGCACCGGTCGTCATTTCGCAAAGTTTCTCTCTCCGGTACTGGGTGGAATCGGTCGGCGGTGTCCACTGGCCAAAGTGAATGAAAAAACGGTGTCCCTCAGCAAATAACGAGAATGGAGGTGTCTGGCACCCAATTTTTGGCTTTGGCAGTGTCCCACAGCCAATTCTCCCTTTTGAATTTGGGATTTAAAGCTAAATTTTTAAATAGAAATTCATTTGTTTAGAATATTTTTAAAAGCAAAGTTTGAGGTAATTTGAATTCAAGAGTTGCTCCAAAAATCATGCTTATTTACTCTAGATTACCTAAAATTGCCATTACCCAAGAACATACCACTTTTTAGCACTTACATTCAAAGTTAGGGTTCTAACTAATTGCATTTCAAATTTAAATTTAAAAGGGCTTATATTTCATGCAATGATAGCCATGAAATGATGTTAATGCTTTATGCTTTGGAATGCTAATGCATGCTTAACACCCAGGGGTGTTACAGTCTACCAATAGTATGGCTTTAGATTGTGATACATCTTACTGCTACCAGGATGGATGGACAACTTAGAGGAATGTGCTTTAGACATAATATGATTCCTAAGCTCTCGGTCCTTAGGCACAACTAACCTATCCTTAAACCACAGCACACCCTCCTCATCTACCCAGAAATGTTTAGTTTCTTGCTCTTTCATCTTAGGCTTGATGTGGAATATGCCAGTGTCAGTCTTTTGGAGCTCAATAATTCTTCTCTTGAGAGTGCAACTGATAGTGATATGGTGTAGAACTACTAGGTGTAGAAGGCGAGACAGATGAAAATCACTTTCAACTAAGGAATGGCAATGAGACTTACGGCTTAAAATATCGGCAACCACATTTGCCTTGCTAGGATGACAGTGTACTTGGAGATTATAATATTTAATCAACTCAAGCCATCTTCTTTGATGCATATTCAACTCAGGTTGGGTGAAAATATATTTGAGGCTTTTATAGTCAGTATAGATATTGCAAACATTGCCCAATAGATAATGTCGCCAGACTTTCAAAGCATGAACAACTGCAGTGAGTTCTAAGTCATGTGTTGGATAATTCACCTCATGTTTCCAAAGTTGACGAGATGTATATGCAATCACTCGTTCTTCCTGCATTAGAACACCTCCCAATCCTATGCCTAAGGCATCACAATACACATCAAAAGGTTTCTCGATATCTGGTTGCGCCAAAACTGGAGCCGAGGTTAGGAGGGTTCGCAGTTTGTGAAAAGTTGCATCACACTCAGGGGTCTAGACAAACCAGGTGTCTTTTTGCAGCAACCGAGTCATTGGCTTGGCTATTTTTGAGAAATCCAGGATGAAGCAATGATAATAGCCAGCCAATCCTATAAAACTCTGGACTTCGTGAACCGAGATAGGAGCCTTCTAGTCCAATACTTCTTGTACCTTAGTGGGATCCACCATAATTCCACCATGAGATAACACATGCCCAAGGAAAGGTACTTCACGAAGCCGGAATTCGCACTTACTGAATTTTGCATACAATTGATGTTCACGCAGTCTTGTGAGGACTATACACAAATGTTCAGCGTGATCTTCCTCATTTTCATAATACACCAAGATGTCATCTATAAACACCACCATGAACTTGTCTAATTCGGGCTTAAACACCGAATTCATTAAGTACATGAAGTGTGCGGGGACGTTGGTCAAGCCGAAGGACATAACAAGATACTTATAGAGACCGTATCTTGTAGAGAAAGCAATTTTTGGAACATCTTTAGGACAAATTTCAATTTGATGATAGCTAGACCTCAGATCAATCTTGGAAAAGACTTTGGCTTTAGACAACTGATCAAACAAGATGTCGATGCAGGGTAGAGGATGCTTATTCTTGACTGTAACTGCATTCAGAGGTCTATAATCTACACACATCCGCAATGACTGATCTTTCTTCTTCACAAAGATAGCAGGACAGCCCCATTGAGCCAAACTAGGACGAATCAGCCCCTTCTTCAAAAGTTCATTCAACTGTATCTTAAGTTCAGCTAGTTCATTCGAAGGCATCCTATAGGGTCTTCTAGAGATTGGTGTCGTTCCAAGCAACAACTCTATTTTAAACTCCACATCCCAATCCGGAGGCAATCCCAGCAAATCATCAGGAAAGACGTCAGGAAACTCGCATACTATGGGAATATCAGCTATTGACTTCACTTGCACCACATGAACTTCACTAGAAAGATCAATTTTCCAGGGAAGTTGCACTAGAATACCTTTCTGATCAGTAGGATCTCTGAGCATAACTACCCGGGTTCATGTATCCATGAGTACCCCATTTTGACTCATCCAATTCATGCCCAAAATAACATCTATGCCTAGTCCAGGCAAAACCACTAAGGTAAGCAAGTACTTTCGTCCTTCTATTTCAAATTCTACATCACTAACTACTTGATTTGTGGGAATATTACCACTCGCAGCTCTAATGCAATAACCCCCATCTTCAACAATATGTAATTTGTGTGCAAACTTTGATGCAAACATAGGACTGATAAAGGAATGTGAAGCAGCTAAATCAAATAGCACCACTACAGAATGTTGGTCAACTAGAAACTTACCGGCAGTGACTACCTCACCCGAGGGAATTTGTTCAATGCTATTATAATGAACATGCCCCTGATGGCCATCTTGATTTGCATTCTTCTTAGGATAAGGACAATTCCTAGCCTAATGACCCAGCTTGTTGTAGTTCCAGCAAGGCATGTTGCTTGGAGGAACACTGGAGCTGCCTTTGCTAGAACTACCCTTAGGAAGAGAAACTATATAAGCCTTGCGAAACCCAGTCTTGACTGGGGCCTTCTTCTATGGGGGACGAAACTTAGCACCTGTTGCAGGAGGATGAGAAGGAACCCTCGGTGCAACTGGAGCTCGGGACTATGAAACACTGAAACGATCTCGATTTTCCTCGAAGAGAAAATCCACATATACGATTTATAATGTGATAGTCCACGAGAACCACCCATCACATTATCAATTATCAGATGATATCACAGTCATACATCGTATAATTACAAGATTACAAGGTTTTACAACACTGGTTAACACATCTATTACAGCGTACTCTAGCAGGAGCACACGCGTCTTCATCAGAGTTGATGTAGCGCATCAGCAAGTGAAGGCTCCTCCTCCATGGGCATTCGTTAGAGTTGGCGTAGATAGTCAGCGGGCGTAGACTCCATCTTCAAACCAAACTTGAGCGTAGGAACGAGACCACCTAATCCATCTAACTTCGCTAATACTGCAAGTCAGGAAATCTGCACACCGCCAGATGTGTGCAGGCCATGGTCAGCACCGATGAGCTTTAGTGGAAAGGAGAAAAAGGATCTGGCGATCCTAAATATTTGGCTGTGGGTTTCCTATAATGCATGTTCATTAATAATTATAATAACAATTCATCAAGTTTTAACCCATCTCTTACACATGTTCTCCCATCCCATCACATCTCATCACCACACCACATCTCATCTCACTCTCTCATCGGCATGGTCGACTCCCTCTCGTCCATGTCTCAACGGCCAGGGCCGGATCACACACTGAAACCCAGGGAAGGTAGAAGGACTCCTCTCACTAGTCAAGTGAAGCTGTACTTAGGAATGGTCCATAGCCGACAAGTCGGCATATGTATCGATCGATCAACCAGAAACTCTGCAGAGGTTTACACGTCCCACAAGATAGCCATCCTCGGCGATGCCTCGCCTAAGCTGATTTCGGGTCGCCTTCCGACCGAAAACGGTACCACCCTATCACTCAGAACTAGGGCTGTGTCGGAGTACCACCGACACGCTGAGACTGTGAGACGTAGTACTTGGCCTCGGGGTACTACGCTGTCTTAGGAGGGTGTGGGTCCTCGTGCCCGTACCTCCCTACACTATCCGCTAACCTCCCAATAGTAGTGGCACCGTACCAGCAAGTCGAACGTCCGTCTCCTCCCCACAGAAGCGAGTGGGCATGTAAGGATTCCTAAGACCCGGTCCACAAACATATCAGTCCTTAGGGTGACTAAGCAGGATATCTTCACAAGGGGCAACCGATGCCCCGCTCGACGGGACATCTGGCGCCCCGTGCTAAAACAGCACCTCCCATCCCGGGGCTTCGTCCCATGAAGACACTCCACCCCGGGACCTCTCCCTGTCACGTGTACCCGCCATAGGTACCTCTCTCATGGGAAACGCCCAGGTAGCATCCCCAGCAAGACTTGTCCTCACGACTCGTCGTAGATCCTGCTCGGTCGACTCGACCCTCACCACACACCCAAGACACACACCAAGATCTCCCCATGTTCATTATCAGGTTTTTATCAGGTTATTGGCACCTCATGCCTTATCTCATTATGCCTCTCACCCACCAGCATCACATCACAAATATAATGCGAGTAAGAGTAAAGCAGTAAGTAGTAAGCGAGCGTCTAGCCTAACAGCGGGTGTGCAGGGGAACAAGCTGCGACAAGGTAATGGCTCACAAGCAATCTACCATGCAACCTATCGCAGTTCATTTGCATAAAAGTAAAGCACTAGCATCTACATTTTAGCATGCCTAATAGGATTCTCTAAAGTAAGGTGCTGCCATGACACCTGCGATGTCGAGGTAGTAGAGGTACAAGTCTCTATTAGTTGGTGCAGTCGATCGGTACGAGTCTCCACCTCCCAGGTCAGCTCCACTCCACTAGTTTCGCTATCCTCAGCTTTCCTTTCCTCCAACGAGTTTCGGTCTGAACAACATTACCTCGCGAGAGTGTCACACAAGGCAAGAGAACAATCAATACTCTCGAAAAGACCAAGACTCAAAAAGAGGCAACACTGAAAGAACACAAGAAGACAACTTGACCCTCTTGGTAGATATCTGATCCTTGGGCCAAAAGAACAGGGGTGGTCCTTTGCTGAGTACAAGCTTAAGCCTTAGCCTAGCCAGTACTTCCTAGGTCGATCGTGTCGACCTGTACGGCTAAAATAGAAATGGCATAGGCTCTAGTTCATCCTAAGCAACACCACGGCTCGCGACTTTCGATCCGAGCGTCATAGAGAGTGACGAGAACCGAAAAGACTTCAAGCAGGGGAAGTTTCATTCTCCCTCAATCCGTACGCCATTATAACTTGACGAGAACCAAGAGAAGTTGGAAAGGAAGGAGGAAGGGAAGGGGGCGGCGCACAAGAGAGCACAACGCCTGATCCACCCGCATGGTACCCCAATCTGTGTGCACTAAATGGAACTGGACACCCCTAGGGTTCTTAGTGGTGCGGTTGTCACCGCAAGGACCTAAGGTGTGCTATGGTTCAATGAGTACCAGCTTACAAGGGTTCGGGCCCGAAGAGCCAAGGAAGGGGCATGGATTCACCTCCCTTCGATACACCCACCATAGTAATGGACAGGAATCGAAGGAGTAGAATCAAGAAGCAATAAAACCACAACAAAAACTTAACTAGACTCGAAAAAGTGCGCTGAGGAGTAGGGCAAAATTTTAGAAAAATTATGAAACTAGTTTCATAATTTTTGGAGCTAGGATGAATTTTTGGGGAATTTTCGAAGTTGGCAAGGTGCTCTGAAATTCTATAAAAGAAAAGAAAAAAATCCAGGGCAACAGTTGGGCTCAATTGCCACCACTGGCCCGTTCAGCAGGGAAGGAGAGGGCTCCAGCGCATGGGCTTCGGGCCAGGTTGGTCTAGGCCTAGCTGGGCTGGTTGGTGGACTAGCTGGGGAGAAGGTAAGGAGGGCTTGTGCCTGGGCTTTTGGCTCCTAGTAACTTGCTACTGGGCTGGTGCTTTGATCGGGTTAGCAGGCCGGCCAGCTGGGCTTGGCTTGGGTCCATGATGGAAAAAGGAAGAGGAGGGCGCTGGGTACTTAGCCATCCAGGTGCTCGACGGTGGGTGGCGAGAGCGGGCTCGCGTGCTCTCGCGGAGAGGTGGTCGACGGGAGGGCTCAGAAGAGCCGGGCGGTGCGTCCATGGTGGTAGGCCGTGCGGTGGCAGTAGGATCACGGCGCCCGCAGGTGCCCATGACGGTGAGGAGGGTAAGGCAGCAGCAAGCCCGTGACACGCCGGCGCTCTCACAACGGCGTGCTTTTGTCATTCGCACGGGACGAGCGACGCGGGCTCGCGGGAGCCGTGTCCACGTGCAGCCCGGCGAGAGAAGGGGATGGCATGGAGGCCGGGCTGCCATGCTAGGGATGAAAGGCCATGGCTTGGGCGGACAGGGAACTAGCCAGGGCGGTGCACCGGGGGATGTGGCGTTGCTGCTTGTGAGTGGGCGCTAGGCCGCAGTCGTGAGTGACCGTCAGCGACGGCTCCTCAACGACCAGACAAGCAAGGGCAAAAATTGGAAAGGCGTGGTCTTTGGTGCCTTTGGATGGCAAGGTGGAGTGACGGCGGCGAGGCCATGGCAGGCACCTATGGTGCGGTGGCGAGGCAAGACGAAGCCTACGGCGCGTGCGCGTGCCCAGCACGTGTTGGATATTTAGTCATTTTACACCATGCATTATTCCATAAAGACGATAACCAGTATGCTAACACAAATATTGTACAAGCGACAACTTCATATTTGGTACTGCTACTACTCCCAGCAAAACATATTATGCGAAGTAATAGAACTGCAGTGACAAAATAGAGCGCATAGAGAGTATTAGCATTATACCCTAGCGTGGCACTTCCGGTACCCGCGGAAAGTGAGCCACCAGTCATGTTGACGTCGCTACCGCCTCCTGCGGAGTTGTCATGGGCGGCGTTATTCCCGGCAGCTGGGGTACTTCTGGTACCGACGGCCATCACAGCAGTGGTTGGCGAAGGAGAAGCAGTCGCAGTCATGTTGGGACAACAGGAAGCAGTCGCACCGGAAGGTGCTCCCCAAAAACTTGATTTCCCGCCTACCCCGAGCAGAGTACGCTTGACGGGAGAAGTTCCGGAGGCCTGCTACCAGAGTCCTCTGTGCTCGCAGAGGCTCTGGTCGGAGATGCAGCACAGCAGCTCGAGCTCAAAACAAAGGTGGCGGCGGCTGGAGAGGAGAGATGGAGACACACAGGTGAACCCTAGTGTACTTACAGGGGCCTTTATATAGTCGCGCCCCAGTCGGCTCCTGTCCAGGGGGGACGAACCTGGACAAAGTGGTTGGGAGTTGGCTATTGAGCGGCTGGCGGCGGCTAGGGTTTCCCCTTATGGCCGTTGGTCTGCGGCGGCTGGGCCTTGGGCCGAGTGGCAAAACCCCACCCAGCCTAGCCCGGGCCGGCCATGCCACGCCACGCCACGCCACGCCCACGCCCACGCCCACGCCCGGCCCGTCGCGACGCGACGCGCGCGCGCGGGCGGGCGGGCGGGCGGCGCGGCTCGGCTCGGCAGCGGCGGCGGCGCGCGCGTGTGGCTTCCCGGTTCTCCTCCTCATCTTGTCTATTGGAGCATCCCAAGGCTCACTATTTAAGTTGATAGCCTTGCTAGTGATTAGTCCATTTGGTACTAATCACTTTTGCACCTAACACTAATCGTGTGCCTTTGAGGTTTATTGATTTATTAGAATGGGCCTGGCCCAATTACTCTAACAATCCCCACCAAACATCAAAGGTACACAGTTAATGCCTTCAGTTTTGAGCTTGTTTGATATACCGGAGTTTCGATGGAGACTGTTAAGTTGAACTTCCATCTAGAAAAGGAGCTTACCCTCATTGCACAACTGATCAATGGACTAAGCCTTGAATTGACAGTTTTGTGTGAAAAGGGGTTCACTCAAATTCTTTACCGATACACGGCTGCCTGGAGCACCTCCTCGGGTGGAGCATATGAGTCAAACTCCGTGCCTTCTCGTGAGTATCTAGAGATCACCCAAATCTCATAGACTGGGACCAGCAGTCTAACTCACATAGGTGTGTTCCTTCTAGGATGTCCTGTAGGCCGACATCCCTGCTCAAATGAGCCACTCGGATCACATTAAGGCGTATGCCATCCTTCCTTACAGCTTGGAAAAGAAATGCATATCTGAAAGATTGGGACCTTAGTTAAGGGTCTTTTCCCTCAGTCTACTCATAGCTTGTTTCGCCACTCTAATTCACGGGATCTCCGATCACATAGAGCAGGTTACCACTATAGCAAACTTAAGTGGGTCTCAGTCCCATCTCAACCGATGCATTGTCTATCACATTTCGTGACAGCCCCTTGGTGAATTGATCTGCCAGATTTTTAGACGTGTGGACATAGTCCAGCGCTATCACTCCGGAGTTTCTTAATTTTCTGACAGACTTTAGGCGCCGCTTTACATGCCTTGTGGTCTTCAGGTTATCCTTAGAACTGTTCACTTTTGTTATCACAGTTTGATTATCACAGTTCATGGAGATGGCGGGTACAGGTTTTTCAACCACCGACAAATCCATCAGGAGTTCCCGAAGCCATTCGGCCTCAACAGTGGCGGTGTCTAGTGCTGCAAGTTCTGCTTCCATTGTTGACCTTGTAATTATGGTCTGCTTGCAAGACTTCCAGGAAACAGCACCTCCCCCAAGGGTAAACGCATACCCACTGGTGGCTTTTAACTCGTCAGCATCAGATATCCAATTTGCATCACTGAAACCCTCCAGTACCTTTGGGTACCCGGTGTAGTGAATGCCATAGCTTGCGGTAGCCTTTAGGTACCGCATTACTCTCTCAAGAGCATGCCAATGATCATCTCCCGGGTTTGATACAAACCGGCTTAACTTGCTCACAGCATATGAGATGTCAGGTCTTGTTGCACTGGCTAGGTACATCAGTGAGCCAATGATTTGGGAGTACCTCAATTGGTCTCTCATGATCCTTTTGTTCTTTCTCAGAATTAGACTTGGATCATAGGGAGTTGACACAGGTTTGCAGTCACTGTAGCCAAAGCGACTTAGTATCTTCTCAACATAGTGGGACTGCAAAAGAGTAACCCCACCATTTTCTCCCTTTAGTAGCTTAATGTTTAAAATCACATCAGCCTCTCCCAAGTCTTTCATGTCAAAGTTCTTGGACAGAAAGTCCTTGACTTCCTCAATCACATTGAGGTTCGTGCCAAATATTAGGATATCATCCACATAAAGGCACAAGATCACTCCTTCTCCCCCACCAAAGCGGTAGTAGACACATTTGTCAGCCTCATTGGCAACAAAGCCTGCTGACGTCATGGTCTTATCAAACTTTCCATGCCATTGTTTGGGAGCTTGTTTTAGGCCATACAAAGACTTCAATAGTTTGCACACTTTGCCTCTTTGACCTTCTATTACGAAGCCATCAGGCTGATCCATGTAGATCTCCTCATCTAGCTCTCCATTTAGGAAAGCTGTCTTCACGTCCATCTGATGAACGAGAAGACCATGGGAGGCAGCCAAGGCAAGTAATACTCGAATCGTAGTCAGTCGGGCCACAGGTGAGTATGTATCAAAGAAGTCCTCGCCTTCCTTTTGGGTGTAACCCTTGGCCACAAGCCTAGCCTTGTACTTTTCTATTGTACCGTCAGGCCTAAGCTTTATCCTGAACACCCATTTACATCCTACAGGTTTGCACCCGTATGGACGATCAACCACTTCCCAAGTTCCATTAGACATAATTGAATCCATTTCACTCCGTATCGCTTCTTTCCAATAGTCAGCGTCAGGAGAGGAAAATGCCTCTTTAATGGTTGTTGGAGTGTCGTCCACGAGGTATATGGCAAAGTCATCACCAAAGGATTTTGCAATCCTAGGTCTCTTGCTCTTTCGAGTGACTCCATTATTTTCTTTCTCAGGACTTTCATCAATGGGTTGTTCGTTATACTCCATTGGCACAAAAGTGTTGGGAGCATCAGAAGGTCCCTCACTAGATGTGCTAGGTACATTCCCTCTCATAGGGAATTCATTCTCAAAGAATGTTGCATCTCTGGACTCAAATATTCCACCGACCCTCATGTCGGGGATTCCAGATTCCACAACTAAAAATCTGTAGCCTACGCTATTTATTGCGTATCCGAGGAAGACACAATCTACAGTCTTTGGTCCGAGCTTGCGCTTCTTGTTGATTGGCACATTCACTTTGGCCAAGCAACCCCAAGTGCGCAGGTATGAGAGAGTTAACCTTTTCTTTTCCCATTCCTCGAATGGTGTTTTCTCTTTATTCTTTGTGGGAACTCTATTCAGGACATGACTCGCAGTTAATATAGCCTCACCCCACCATTCCTTGGAAAGTCCCGCAGTGTCTAACATGGCGTTAACCAAGTCAGTAAGTGTGCGGTTCTTTCTTTCGGCAATCCCATTGGATTGGGGGGAGAAAGGAGGCGTCCTCTCATGAATAATTCCATGTTCCTCACAGAATAAATCGAATTATCTTGAAAAGTATTCACCCCCGCGATCGGACTGCAACCGTTTGATTTTCTTCTCAAGTTGATTTTCAACTTCGGCTTTATAGACTTTAAAGTAGTGCAATGCTTCATCTTTTGTCTTAAGTAAGTACACATAGCAAAATCTAGTACTGTCATCGATGAGTGTCATGAAATATTTCTTGCCGCCTTTGGTCAACACGCCATTCATCTCGCACAAATCAGAATGAATGAGGTCTAGTGGTGACGTGTTCCTCGCCTCTTTTACAGCCTTATGAGGCTTGCGAGGTTGTTTTGCTTGCACACAAGCATGGCACTTAGAACCTTGGACCCAATCGAATTTAGGAATTAAACTCATTTTAGCTAAGCGCGTCATACATCCAATATTAATATGGCAAAGTCGAGAATGCCAAATATTACAATTATCATCATGTCTCACATGGTTCACGACATTACAAGAATCCATTAAAGAAAAACGGAACAAGCCTCCGCTCTCATATCCCTTACCAACAAATGTTCCATATCTCGATACAACACACTTATTGGACTCAAAGGAGAGTTTGAAACCATCCCTACACATTAGGGACCCGCTGACGAGATTCTTCTTTATGGAAGGGACATGCTGCACGTTCTTCAGATGCACGGTCTTTCCCGAAGTAAACTTCAGATTGACCGTACCAACACCATGAACAGCCGCATGCGTTCCGTTTCCCATCAGCAGGGAGGCACCTCGTCCTTCCTGGTACAAAGAGAACAGAGAGCGGTCAGCGCATACATGTATATTAGCCCCTGTGTCAACCCACCAATCGGGGGAGTGACAAACTAAAAGAGTTGTTGGTATATAATTACCATACCCAGATCCTCCAGCCTCGCTAACAACTATGTTGGCTATCTTCTTTTGCTGCTTATCCTTGCGGTCCGGGCACTCTTTTGCCCAGTGATCAGTGCTACCGCACACAAAACAGCAGCCACTTTTCTCTTTGTTTGCCTTCTTCTTGAAAGCTTGAGGTTGTGGCCTTACATTGGGATTCTTGTTCTTCTTGTTTTTCCTGTTGCGGAAGGCCTGAGGATCCTTCCTCTGCACCAAATTGGCGCTACTGCCTCCCTCGGTCAGCACTTTCTTGCCACGTGTGTCCTTTGCCCTCGCATTCTCCTCAACACTGAGAGAAGCAACTAGATCAGTCACACTGAACTCTTGCCTCCTGTGCTTGAGAGAGGTAGCAAAGTCCCTCCAAGTAGGTGGCAGCTTAGCGATAATACCGCCGGTCACAAACTTGTCTGGAAGCGCACACTTGTTGTTCTCAAGCTCCTTGGCTAGCATCTGTATCTCATGAGCTTGTTCTACCACTGAACGGTCATCGACAATCTTGTAGTCATAGAACTGCTCCATGAGATATAGCTCACTGCCAGCGTCAGGAACTCCGAACTTGGCCTGCAGTGCATCCCACATGTCCTTGCCCGTAGGCATGTCCATGTACAGTGGCACCATACCCTCATCTATCACGCTAATGAGCGACAGCTTGAGCAGGTTATCCGCCTCACAGAACTTACTCTCTTCCTCAGGAGAAAGAGGCGGTTCCGTGCGCCTTCCCCTGACAGCATGCTCACAGCGCATAGCGGTAAGCCACAACGTGCAACGGGATCGCCATATCTTATAGTTGGATCCACCATCCTTCAAAGGTGGTGGCCTCATGGATGCAGCAAAGCTAGCAGATGAAAATGACCTATCAAGTTTTTGGATTGTTGGATATTTAGTCATTTTACACCATGCATTATTCCATAAAGACGATAACCAGTATGCTAACACAAATATTGTACAAGCGACAACTTCATATTTGGTACTGCTACTACTCCCAGCAAAACATATTATGCGAAGTAATAGAACTGCAGTGACAAAATAGAGCGCATAGAGAGTATTAGCATTATACCCTAGCGTGGCACTTCCGGTACCCGCGGAAAGTGAGCCACCAGTCATGTTGACGTCGCTACCGCCTCCTGCGGAGTTGTCATGGGCGGCGTTATTCCCGGCAGCTGGGGTACTTCTGGTACCGACGGCCATCACAGCAGTGGTTGGCGAAGGAGAAGCAGTCGCAGTCACGTTGGGACAACAGGAAGCAGTCGCACCGGAAGGTGCTCCCCAAAAACTTGATTTCCCGCCTACCCCGAGCAGAGTACGCTTGACGGGAGAAGTTCCGGAGGCCTGCTACCAGAGTCCTCTGTGCTCGCAGAGGCTCTGGTCGGAGATGCAGCACAGCAGCTCGAGCTCAAAACAAAGGTGGCGGCGGCTGGAGAGTACAGGGGCCTTTATATAGTCGCGCCCCAGTCGGCTCCTGTCCAGGGGGGACGAACCTGGACAAAGTGGTTGGGAGTTGGCTGTTGAGCGGCTGGCGGCGGCTAGGGTTTCCCCTTATGGCCGTTGGTCTGCGGTGGCTGGGCCTTGGGCCGAGTGGCAAAACCCCACCCAGCCTAGCCCGTGCCGGCCATGCCACGCCACGCCCACGCCCGGCCCGGCCCGTCGCGACGCGGCGCGCGCGCGCGGGGGGCGCGGCTCGGCAGCGGCGGCGGCGCGCGCGTGTGGCTTCCTGGTTCTCCTCCTCATCTTGTCTATTGGAGCATCCCAAGGCTCACTATTTAAGTTGATAGCCTTGCTAGTGATTAGTCCATTTGGTACTAATCACTTTTGCACCTAACACTAATCGTGTGCCTTTGAGGTTTATTGATTTATTAGAATGGGTCTGGCCCAATTACTCTAACAGCACGTCCGCAACGTGAGCACGGCGTGCGAAGTGAGTGCATGTGCGCAGGTGCCGGCGCGGTGCACGTGGCCGCAGGCGACCGTGTTCGGGAGCATGTGTGTCTGTGTGCGCAGCCGCGAGCGTTGAGCCGCAGCGGTGCGTGTGTGACCTTGCGCGCAGGGCTAGGCCCGTGAAAGCGGCGAACTTGCAGAGTGCGTGGCCGGCCAGGTGCGGGGTTGTGAGAGGGGCAAATGGGGTGCCCGGCGAGGAGCTCACCACAGTCCCATGGATGGACAGCGACCGGCAAGCAGGCGACCAAGGGAGGCAAAGGTCTAGGCTTCTTCGTGTTCGCGCATGTGGGCACGGTGAGTGTGGTGGCCATGGCCATGAAGTGGAGCGCGAGTGCGCTGGTGGCGCTTGGCCGCGCAGAGGCCGTGGGTGGCCACTGGCACGGCGTTGTCGTGCTATGCCAACCGTGGACACACCAACTCGATGGCCAGGGCAGACGACAACTAGGCAACGACCATGAACTCGACGAATATGAAGGAGCTTGGGTCGTGTGGCTCACCGAGGGGTTCCCAGGCAGCCGGCGCGTGGTGCAGGCAGGGGCATGGTTGTGTCGACGTCGCGGCCGGCGTCCGTGAACGGCACAGTCACCGGGCTGCTGCGGCGGCCGTGGCTCCAAGAAGGGCTCACCGGCGGTCAGGAGATGGACGTGGTAGGCGTCGCGGCGTGGCAAGGTCACAGTGCGCGGCGTGGCCGGCTCCGGTCAGCGAGCGCTGTGGCTGTGCTCTGGCATGTCGTGGCGAGGGAGCACGAGTGCAGGGGTAGGCAGAGTGGCTGCGGGGAAGGGAGATGGAGAGGAAACGGCCGGCTAGGCTTCTTATAACACAGCGTGGAGAAGGGGAGCGCCCCAGGGATAGCGGCGGCCCATGGTGTGCGCACCACGGAGACACGCGGCGTCCATCCAACACGCGGGCAGGTGGAGAGCTCGGGAAAGTTCTAGAGAGCTCGAGTGGGTGCGGGTCTGGCTGCGTCGCAGCGCGTCCGCGCGGTCAAGGCGGGGGCCGCTGCTGGCGTAGGCACGGGGCACCCGTTGCGATGGCCTGCTCTGACGACGGAAAGCAGCGAGGGCAGTTGGGGAGGAAAACGACGACGGCGCGGAGATGGAAAAGAAAACGGCCTCCACTGCTCGATGGGCCAAAGCAGCTAGCAAGCGGGGCCGTGCACAGAGGTATGCACGAGACGAGAGCGGCGGCGGCTTCCTTCGTACGTGCACATGAACAAAAAGGGGAAACAGGGCTGTCTGCTGGTGGCCGTGATGCTCGAGCTGGGCCATAGGTGGAGGACGAGCAGGCCCTGGTGGGGAGTCAGCTGGGTCTGGTTGATGCCGGGGTGGTTGGGTTAGGAGGCCTGGGATCCAAGCAGGGCACGGGCTGGGCCTCTCGGTAGGGTTGGGGCATATGCACGTGTATAAATATACTCGTATATACGGTCTTCCCATGGTGGCTTGTTCGTGCATGCCCACGTAGCTACCTACTTAAGTGATTTGCGTACAAGCAGACACAGAGCATGCACGGCTGTGCAGTCCGTTGGCCTGCCCAGGCTAGGAGTTGGCCTATTGGTTAGGGGTAAGCTGACAGGCAAGAAGTGGCCAAGGCCAATAACGGTGGTGCGAGTACGTGAGAGGAGGCCAGGGCCCAAGGGTACAGTAGCATGCACAAGCTAGCTCGTGCAGCTTGCTGGATATGGGATAAATAAGAAAGGCTTCTTATTTATGAATTATGAGACAAGGTATTACATATGAGATCAAAAGAGGATTTCAGAAGGGAATTCAAAAGGGATTAAGATGAAATTTAAAAGAGGACTAAGACGGACTCGAAGACGATATTCGAGATGGAATTTCAAGGAGGTGATCAAGGGAATTTGAAATAAAATTCAAGAGAGGTTGAGATACAATCCAAGGGAAATTGAGAAGGGGTTTGACTCAAGGTCAAGGAGGGAATTAGGATGAGACTTGGAATGGGACATGGAATGAATTCGAGGTGAGGATTTAGGAGTAGATTGTGGTGCGAATTTTTAAGAGAAGCTCGGAGATGAATTCATAGAAAATCCAAGAGAGGATTGCTATGGACTTGTACACTCCAAAACTAACATGACTCAAACACCGAATAAACTCGAGAGCACCGACACACTCCTACAAACAATCTACTGGTATGCAATGTTTTGTTAGTGGTTCAAACTCGGGTTAGACCTAGAATCTACATGCTTCACACAATTGCAAGAAAATTTTTTAAAAAGTTCATTTTTTTGGCTATCCGAAAACCCGGGATGTTACAAACACCCACCTCAAAGGCCCTCTTGCGGCTCTTAGAAGCAACATAGATAGAATTGTTGTTCTCTTGGGTCAGGGCATCACTGATCAATTCATTGAAAGTGGCACACTTGCTAGTACCCATGGTCTTCATCAACTTTGGGCTGAGGCCACACTTGAAGCTAGCAATCTTCTTTGCATCAGTATCCATAAACTCAGTTGCATACCTTGCAAGGTTGTTGAAGGCTTGCAGGTATTCTGTCAAACTCTTATTGCCTTGAGTTAACCTCATGAACTCAGTGTGCTTCATTGCCATCAAACCTAGAGGAATATAATTCCCACGGAAAGTAGCCTTGAACTGGTCCCAAGTGATCGGGACATTAGGGGGCAGCGTAGAGCGGTAATGACTCCACAAATATCAGTTGGGCCATGCAATTGGTGGGAAGAATACTCGGTCTTTAGCTCATCGGTCAGACGAAGCAGACAGAACTTCTGCTCAATGGTGTTTAACCACTCATCAGCTTGCAGAGGTTCCTCCGCCTCCTTAAAGAGCAGGGGCTTGGTGTCGAGAAAGTCCTTGAAATCACTGTGCTGACTTGGTTCTGGTCCCTGACGACCATGCCGATCATCCTAGTTGACTAACTGGCGCTGACCTTCAACCACCGTTTGCATCAATTCTACCGGGGTGGGTGGTGGCAGCTATTCCTCTTCCTCAATGCCACGACCACGAAAGAGGTTGTACGCCATCTGCACAATGCATAACCAATGAGCACTAACAATGTGGGAAATTTGTAGATGAATTGTGTAAATATGTCGAACTAATTTCATTGGGAAAATGAATTTACACAACAACCGAGGCACAATAATTCATTACAACCACACAACCTCATCAAGCGCATCAATTGACGCATTTATGTGATGTACTTAACAAACAATAATATCTTCCGATGAAAAGATGGAATTTATTAAAGGCTCACATACATGGAGCACAAACGTGTCTGTCAGGTTACATCCATACCAATGGGGTTCCAACCTTACATAACAGAGGCATCCTTATTCAATCTAAACTTCTAACCAAAATAGGAAAGGATACCCAAGGAAATGATCACGAGGAGACAACACATTGGTTGAGTTCCATGAAGGATTATGACTAGCCACCTCGATACCAGCGCGTGCTAAGCAGCACAACCTTATGTCGCGCGCCACAGGAGACACCATCACCGAACACAACACAATGAGACATCCCTTGTGACCGAAATTCAGCATGTTTAAACAAACATCTAGGATAACATAGGGTTCGATGTTACATCCCAAAGGTCAATTTATTACGTAGCCCCTCTCCCACACATGGAAGGCACAAAAGATAACTCTAGTACAGTAGCTATGCGATGAGCTAAACTAAGCATCGTCCTCCAAGTCAGTGTCAAAGATCTCCCCACCATCTTCATTGCTAGCAGGCTCTAGCTCCTCCTCCTCATCATCTTCTTCTTCAGGCGGAACATCCTTTGGCCCATTGATCTCAATGTCGTCCTCACCTTCTGCCATGATGACACCCGAGGCCATCTCCTCATCATGGCCATTGTCATGAGGGTGCAGAGGATTGAGCTGATTTTTTAGCAGGTGCACTTCCTCATGAAGATTGTCGTTGTATTCTTCTGCAGCTGCTAACTGTTGCTCAAGCTCCACCTGTCGAGCTCTCAGGATGTTCTCTTCATGCCAGGCTTCATTCCACTGGTTCAACACATGGACCAGCATGTGCTGACAGTTGCGATGAGCCACTGTCAACCTCTGAACCACAAGTGTTTCTTGATCTCTTTCATGTGTCACTTGCTCCAGACGTTGTTGAGCCGCATTTCTCTCAGCAGTCACCTCAGCCAATTCCGCCCTCAGCCTTTCCTCCATGGTAGGCTCAGGACGGGTCTCACGTGGAGCTAACTAGTGCCGAGGAACCCTGCCTCCAGTGGACTTGCGAGCGGTCCTCTTGGTGCGAGCCATCTGTAGCAACAAGGTATAACTTAAAGTGAGGATAATTTAGGGGATAAGAAATTTAATTCAGTCGGGACAATCAAAATTTTTAAGGAGGGAGTAATATGAAATGTATGACATGAATTAAACATGATGCATGCACATTCCATATGCCCTCTCACCCTAGTAGAATCATAAACTTCTAACGCTAGCTGGTGGCATACATACGCTCTCTCATATAGGCAAAACTATTGTTGGTATTTATTAATGCGAACAGAAAAGATCCGCAAGCGCACGGATACCGTTGTAGCTTTCACCCGGAGGGTTTTAAATATCGTATCCACAGGGAAACATGTAAGTCAACTACGTGTTCTAACTTAACCAGAAAAGGTGAATGAGTTGGAAATATAAATAAGGTGGGAACAACTAAAGTGAAAACAAGACTAAAACGTAAGAGATGATCAATCTAGTATGGGGTCGATAGTAGGAGTATAGAGAGGATAACTCGATCAGGGTTTCTACTTCTAACCTAGGCAGTCCACATCTTCTACTATTCAACTAGGGAATTACTATGGAAGACCACAAATAGAGTACGAATCTACCACGTAATTATATATCCTACTAGGCCTACAGACGGGAGGTGGACTACAGAGGACTCAACGAATTGTCACCTTCGTGATCTACCACCGATCCAGAATATAGGGTGCATCTACGAGTAATCCTAGTCTAAGCGCCACGCTTACACTATGAATTATACTCTAACCTAGTCGACTAGATTAAAGCGCTCAAAAGAGACTCGCAAACCAGAAGAATAATATAAACATGAATCTTACTTGAATTAGAAGTTGATTGCCAGAGCCTGAGCCATCTTAGGAGCAAGCCCACGTAGAGCTCGATCCTATCGAAGTACAAGTTGTTGAAGAGGCACTAACAGGCCAGCACCTCCTCTGAACTCCTCCCTCGCTCTCCATCTCTCTACTATCTAGAAGACTAGATCTATTCTAACTTAGGAGTTAAGAGGACATCCATTCGAGGGACACCTCTCTTCCCCAAACCCTAGCTTTTCTCTTAAAGGTGATTATGATGATGGATTGAATGAATTCCCCCCGGAGGGGGGTCTGGGGCCTTGTTTATATAGCCCAGAGCATGGAACCGTGGCCCTTGGATCAAACGACCTTCACGTGGGGTTAGGATGCATCCTTGGAGGCGGTTGAAGTAGCTTGCAATGGAAGGAGCCGAGGGGCGGCGGCTAGGGGCCGGTCGGCCTAGGGTTGAGGCCGGTCGGCCCCACCTGGCGGCACCTCGTGGTGGCCCTTCTCGTGGAGTCCTTTAGTGTCCCCTAGAAGCCTCTTGCGTATTCGTGACGTGGAGATTAGGTCGATTGACGTGGGTTCCTTCTCATGAAAGATATCAATTTCTTAATTATTCTGATAACCCCCTGCAAAATATAGATTCACCAAAACTCGTGGAATTTCGTTAGTTGACACCCTAAACCTATATTGGTGATAATTTATTAGCCCTTTATATATTTATTTTAACCCTTTATTATGGTAGATAACCATCGTCAACAACTATCAATCTACTCGTTTGCGCTGTTAGTGTACCTACAGAAAATCTCATTTCAGCCCAACCATTTCCAAATATAAGCATGCAAGTAAGCAGTAAACTAAATACTTTCCATATACACATCCCCAATGTATATACTTTAGTATCACAACTACTCGATAGATATGCCCACAATTAAGTACTTTCATAAATACATGATTGAACATGTAAGTATGCAAGTAACCACAACTACTCTCCCCTAGACCGACGGTTGGACGGTCATGCTCTCACAACTCACACTTACCAGAGCGTCGAGGTGTTTTATCCATACATTACCACTCAAGCAGATGTCATCCATACAATATCATGCCGTATGGACAACGAAACAGAAACAAACAAGACCCCCAAGTTAGTACTTTAATAAGCCACCTAAGAGTCCTTATTTGGGCTAAGGGATGTGATCACTGGCATACTATAGAAATAATTTCAGATTTTTAACACTTTTCACAAACAAAAACTTTTGTTTTCAAATACCCGTACGATGTGTTTAGTGTTGAATTCTGCTTTGGTACCAGCTGTAACAGAATCGACCAAATTATAAGAGCACAAGTACAAAAACAAGTGCCCAAAGCACTCAAATTTTTGAACTTGAGTCATATAATCCCGGTAGTCAATTGAAATCATGAAGGATTTCAAACCAACTTGCTTACAACGAAGATCACATCATTCAACATATCACATCACACGTTACTTTTCACAAGTAGTTCGGAAGTACACTTACAACACCACGGAGTCGCAATTATTACAAACCAAGTTTATAAAGTAGCGGAAGCATAAACACATACACACTTAGTTCAAATACCTTGCCAGTCTTATAGATCAACATCCCACAAAAGCATTAAGGGAAGTAAACTAAAAGATGATCACGCCCGAGTGATCTAGTCCTCATCACCCGCCGAGCGGAGGCAATTCTTGTAGAAGCCCTGATATAGCATGTCATCTGCAATAGGAGGGAATAAACCCTGAGTACGAGAATGTACTCAGCTAGACTTACCCATCAAAACCGAAAATAAAAGACACCAAGGATCAAGCAAGGCTTTCTTAAAGTGGAGCTGGCTGACATCTTGTTTTGTGGAAAAGCATAAGTATTAATAACTCTTTTAACTTGTACTAGCACTTATTTTTAGCATTAACCTGTCAGCTATCTTAGCACCTGTACTAAACAATCATCTAATGATTAAGCAAACAATAATAACCATAGCAGGTATAAATTTGAGGCAACATGTACTTCATCATCCAATTAACCATCTGTTCAATTAAGGGAATCTACGTTGCCACTGCTCAAGTCAAGTGCTCACTAACTAGGAGCGACACCGATTCAAATCGAATTCCTATCCAGCTGGAGGGGTACTTCTAACACCACCGAGACACACCTGGCGAGGGCTGCTTAGGTCACCTTTAGTACAATTCAGGAATCGTGGGTTTGACTGATGTCGTCTCCCTAGGGGCAACACTCTGCCAGGTGATAGGAACTCTAACCCCTCTTGGTCTTATGCCAATGTCCCCAAGCACATCCTTACTTCCTCCAAGATGTGACCTACCCTTCGATTCCTGGCCTGAATTGTATTACTCGGATTCGTGGTCGGAACGGCTTATCCGGCCAACTAAGTGTTAGACTGCAAATCACCCGATAGCAAATATAGCCAGTATCGAACTCTCGCCCGGTCTCAAATTCATTTTTAAGCATGGTTCCATCCACAATAGCAAATATAGCCACTCATGACCCACTTCACCTAAATCTCGCGGATGATCGGAAATCACCCGACTTCTATCGCACTAAGCAGGGCTAAGCATTAACACATGTCTAAACTTTAATTGGGAATCAAGTTCTATATCTGGACAAGGATAGAGATAATGCAACAAGTGTTTTCACCCAACTCCTACAACTTAATGTAGTAAACAAGTAAAAGTAGGCAAGATATATATATATATATATACAAAGATTGGTTCAGCATGCACCGGAGCTTGCCTTTCAGGAAAGAGGAAGGATGGTGGTCCGGGCACTCAGGTAGCTCGTCAACGGCGCTTCCTTCGCTGGCTGGCTCTTCGGGCTCTCTCGGCTGCTCCTGATCCTCCTTCGGAAGTGCTTCCTCGAATTCTAGGAGTGTCACCCCCTTCGGAACACCTAGTGCATGAATGCACAAATGAATCTCATGGATGCATAAGAATGAATGCAACATGCTTAGAGAATGCAAATGTAAACTACAACAACACTAGTGCTCTATTCAAATCACTTTACAACATGTGCATATTTCTTCTTCGGTAGAGAAGTTCTTACCAAGTCTATACAACCTAATGTACAACTGCTCTTCCTCAGTTAAGGACCTAGCACCTAAACAATTGACAAGAGTAAGACCACTTAGGCTCACACAAACCCAAGCACAATATAGCACAACACCATTCTGGACAGCAGCTAAGTATTTTCACCATAACTGGAGATTCATAAATCCAAATGGTACGACACAAGACAATCTAGAAATCTTATAAAATTATCTATAATTTACTTTCAGACCTCAAGACTTGATTCCAAAGTTTACCTAGTCAAATTCTTAAAGTTCCATAAATCTGTCCTCTCCAAACAGAGAGCAGCCATTTATGGATAGCCACTTTAAACAGCCACAACTCCTAAACTACTAGGCCAAATGCCACCAAATTTTTACACAAGCTAGTTTAACAAGTTTACTACCAATTTGGTATTCACAAGATTCCCAGCAAACACGTTTATAAAGGTCTAAACCCAAAAAATGCTACCAGCTGTCCAGAGAACCTAGAAATGTGAAATTAAATATTTACTCATATGCCAAACTACCCTTATGACCAAACTAATGACATTACTAGGTCACACATAACATGAAACTACCAGAAAGTAAGCTATGTTCACCCAAGTCATTTATTTTAATCCCTTTCTTAATTTAATTAATTAATTAAGTGGAAAATTAAACTTATATACAAACTACTTAGAAAATTCTAGGAGACTCTATACCCTACTAGGAGGCTACTGTAAATATTTGAGCCAAAGTTGTTCAAAGAAACTCCCTACACAAAATTCAAAAGCCAAAAAGGCTGATTTTTGCATAATTAACAAATCATATTGAAAAGTATCAAACAACAGAAACAATATTTTTCTTTGCAACATTAGGGTACCAAGACACTCTCCATCAAATTTCATGAGCATTGCACATATAGAAAAATTATGAAAATTCATTCAAATAATTCCTAATATAAAATGACAACAACATAACTTGAAAACTACTCAAGCAATAGCATCCAAATTTCTACCAGAGCTAGCATGGATATGAAATAGAACACCCACCAAATTTCATAATTTTTGGAGCACTAGAACTCAAGTTATCAAATTAACAATTTTGCATCTATTTTAAAACACATTTCAAATATCTATTTACATCTTCCAGAATCTAAATAGCACATATACATTTGATATTTTTTCTAAATACTACACTTTATACAGAACTAAACACAATTGGAATCACCTCATTTGAATCTATATTGCTTGAGATATGAAATTTACAAAACAGGATTCAAGTCTGTGAAATAAATAAAGAAAAATACCAAATACAAATCCTAAACCGACTACTAGGCCAGCCCGCGTGTGCTAGCGCGGCCCAACACAATGCGCGGCCGGCGTCGACGCCCGCCCGCACGCGCGCCTGATAGGCCGGGCCCGCCAGACAGAGAGAGAAAGCAGGGGAAAAACGGCGGTGGCCGGAGCTCGCCGCTAGTGGCAATTCCAGCGAGGCTGCGGGCACCACTAGGTTTGCCTCCTCCCCCCGCATCGAGTGACCCCCCAACCCTAACCCCTACCGAGCTCTAGGTGTGTTGGCCATGGCGGTGGCAGCTCGACAATAGAGCCCGGCGGCACTACGACGACTTCGGCCGCTAGACGACTGGATAAGACGCGCATTAGCTTAATAGAACCAAGACAAACCTAACCATGCTACTGCTACCGGCTAGGGTGAAGCGATGGAGTCTGGCTGTGAGAGATCCCCGGCGGTGGCCATGGCGTGCCAGTGCACGGCCATGTTCCGGCTGGCCTGACCGGCATTTGGGGTAGCATCTTCACCCGAGCATCTACACGTGATGGGAACATGAGCTAGGGGAGGCGGAGGTGTACGGTGTTGTGCTGGCCACGATGGGCCGTCGCATGGACGAATGCCGGCGAGGCACCGTGGTGGCGAAAATGAGCAAAGTAACCCTACCGTCGCTCGGCTGATGGCGTGGAGCGAATGAGGGGGTAGAGGGGTTCAAGGCGGAGCAGTTGGCCGGGTTTGCGATGCAGTGGCGCGATGGGGAGCACATGCGAGCTCACCGGAGCGGGGGCGGCAATGGCAGCTTGGTGATTCTACCCTAGGCTTGGAGAGAGCGAGAGAGAGAGAGAGGCAGAGGTGGGAGCGAAGGCGAGTGCGGCATCGTGGTGCTCTAGAGGCCCTCTCGGACCTGACCGGTCGGCCCGTGGTCGGCGTACATGCGCCACAGTGTGCCCACGCGACGGTCACGGCCTGAGGCCAGTCGGCCACTGTCGACTGAATCGGCGTCCATGGGGTGACTGACAGTGAATTTTGGTCATCCATTAACTCCCAAACTAGACCGACTTAGCAAAAACTATGAACATCAAAGTTGGAGATGGATATGTGATCTACAATTTTGTCAATTGGAGCTTGGGCTGGTTCGGCATGGTTTGTGAGTTACATGGCTCCAAAGTAGGGTACATTGAAATAGTTTCAGTGTTTGACTTAGCCAAAAATGCTAAGTCACAAAATAGTCCTCAATACTGACTTGTGGGCCACTTTTGAGCATGTTCTAGCCATTTTCATAAGATGACCATATTGAGACTTTTGTTCCCCTTGAAATTCTCTACAACTTTGATTAAGGGTGCATCTCCATGCAAGATCTCTAAGCTGGACTTTCTAAACAGTCAAACTAGAGCATTCTAGAGATCAAGACTTGGTCAACAGCTCTTAGGAGGGCAATTTGGTCATTTTGGTCAACATAAACATTGTTCCACTAATGATCCTTAGTGTGATTAAGGTACTATAGGACATAATTAACCACTGTACACCTTGGTTACACCAACTTTCAAATGTCACATAGGTTCAAACAAACAAAACAAGCATTTCAACTAAAATGTTGCACCACCATGTTGCATATGTTTCAAGTTCTTGTTGCAACAAGCAATCTTATCATGTTATACTACCAAAATTGCCATGTTTCAAAGTATGAGACCCCCATGTTGTATGTACATGTTGTACCACTCACATTTCATAAGCTACCAATTTTGAAACAAACCTAATAGAGCATGTTGCACACTCATGTTGCAAGTCAAACAAATACATAAATGAATGATGCTCATGCTTATGAAATGCACGTGCAATTATGGGAGCCAAACACCTGGGGTGTTACATCCAATCATTAGAGTGTTCCATTGATATCTCTCTCACATAGAGAGGGGCAAATTCCATCTTGATTATCTATGTCTCACAGCTTGTTTCTTGACAAACCTGAAGACCACCTTTATAACTACCCAGTTACAGAGTAGCGTTTGATAGTCTCTAAGTTGGTCATTTCACATCTTGAGCACATACAACAATCTCAGGTCTAAGGACATAATGTACATGATGTGAATCGAGACAATAACAACATCTCACGTTGGGTCAGTCCAACCTATATGTCATACATGTGCCCACATTATTAGTTTGACATCTCTATGTCTATGACTTGTGAAACATAGTCATCAACTAATAATGTGTTGATCTAATATTCATTTGCATCCTAACATGAACTCCGATCAGAGACCATTCTAGAATAACCATACAAGTAAAAGAGTTTCACAAATAATTCACATAAATGCTAATCGATACAAGTTGTCTTTAATGGATATTCAATGGACTCATAATATGTCATGGATACAAGGCAATACAATCATCTCTATGATAACCTCTAGGGCATACTCCCAACACCCTAGCCCTAGGAGAAATGCTAATTCTCATTCAATTCATTATTCACCAAGAGAGAAGCCCCTGATCAAGCCCTAGAGCCACCATCTCAATTAGATCTCCATAGTCATAGCATAGCTACATAGGATTAGAACTAGAAGGACTCAAGTTTTGCTTGGTTTCCAGATCTGTCAAAAGCGTTCTTGGTAATTCTCTCTTATTTCTATATTTCATGTGTTATTCATATTGTTCATCTGCTACTATGAATATGACTTTGCTCTATTTTATTATATTGGATATGACTTTGCTCTATTTGCTTATATTCTCAATTATAATGTTCTTAGTCTACTTTGGTTATATGCTTGGCATAGTTGGGTTAGAATTATATTCAAGTATAGGATTGTATAGCGCTTTGTTGGTATTTATTAATGCACACTAAGTTTATCCACAAACGCACAGATAGAATACCGATGTAGCACTTCACCGGGATGACCTAGCTTTAATATCGAACACAAAGGATCGGATGGAGGGATCTTGATCTTGGCTTAATCCCTGAGCACAATCAAGGATGAGATGCTAGAAGGTTGAGAGAGAAAAACTAGGGTTGTCTAGTTCTACTTTTAGGGAGTTTTGCAATTATTGGTTCGCTAGGGGATTACTATAGAAGACCGCAAACAGAGTATGAATCTACCACACAACAAAAATCTCCTGCTAGGCCTATAGACGGGAGGTGGACTATAGAAGACTCAACAAGGCTATCACCCTCATGATCTATCACCGATCTGGAATATAGGATGCATCCACAAGTAACCCGAGCCTAAGCACCATGCTTACACTATGAATTATACTCTAACCTAATGCATTAGATTAAAGCGCTCAAAAAGAGACTTGTAAACCAGAGGAACAATAAGAACAATAAAACTCACTGACTAATAGAAGTTGATGACCAAAGAAATCTCTGATCCAAGCTCCTGGAGAACTTGAATCCGTAGGTACAAGCTGTAGAAGGAGCACTGACAAGCCCAGGCTTCCTTCAGATCTTCTACCTCTCTCTCTTCTAGTTCTTTTTCTAAGACTAGATCTAAACCTAACTAGAGGTGTACTAGTCTTCTTCTTGATTGCTAGGCTCTAGAGAGGTGATCCATTCAAGGGACTGTTGATATTTGGTAACGCAATTAGGAAATGATCTGCAAGCGCACGGATATCGGTGAGCACTTCACCCGGGATGTTATCCAGAGTATCGTATTTATTTTTTTACCACTAGGAGAAAGCGTGCATCTGACTAACCAAATCTATTACTACTAACCTTTAGGCTACAACCACTGTGATTTGATGTGAGCGATGTATAGAGAAGACTGCAACTGCACTCTCGTTCTAACCTTGGTAAGGATGATCTACTACTCTATTGGGGAGGCTCACGGAATCTAGACACCTCAAAGGATGTTCGACCCGCACCTATAAACCCTATCGATCCTGCTAACGGGATATGGAATACAAAGGTAGCTACGGAAATGTCACGTTCCTCGCTACTACCACAGTCTGGCTAGACAGGGGATATCTATGAGTATCCTAGCCCAAACACCTCGTTTACGCTAGAGATGATTACTCTAAACTCTACGCGAAGAGATTAAAGTAAACTCATAAACCAAAGAACAATAAAACAAAGAACTTACTAGAATTTAGAAGTCGAAATACTGAAGAATCCTAGGAGCAAGCCTCGGGTTAGGAGAACTTGATCCCGCAGGTACAACCTCGAAGCAGTCACCGACAGGCCGGGCTTCCTTCGATCTATACCTCCACTCTATCTCTCTCAATCTAGAAGAACTAAGTCTAATCTCACATTGGATGCTAAGCCCTAATGAGGTGGGAACCCTAAGGGCACCTCTCTCTCTGAATCCTCTCTGGAAAATATGAAAAAAATGGACTTGGATTCCCCTCTCCAGGGGCCAGGGGTCCTGCTTATATAGTCCCTTCAAGTGAACCTGGGCCGTCGGATCAAACCGACATTAATCGCACGGTTTTCCTTGATCCTTTAGGTCGGTGGGGCATAATCCGCGAGACTCGTTGATGAGGACATGACAGAAAATGAGGTGCTCCCAGTCTCATGTAAAAATTCAACACATGATACTTCTGCTGACAGTGAGAGCAAAGGTAATGCCAATGATGCTAATCTCATAGAAGATGAGAGTTCTCTTGTTGTAATGAATTTTCCCACCAATGATGCTAATAATTCTATACTAAAACCTTCTATTGATTTACCTTTGTCACATGGCGAATGTTCTATTGATCTTTGTGATAAAGAAAAGTTGTGTGATAGTGATATGATTATTCATGAGCAGCAACCAGTGAATGAGAATGATTCTTTTGTTTTGGAACAAAATACTTGTGCGAAAAATAAACAATTGCTTCCAATTGTCACTAAACAAGATGAACTAAAATTGTTGACTTCTTTAAATACTTTGGGATATATTGAGTTTGAAACACTGTGTGCTCTGAGTAGTTTGGAGGAGAAATTTTTATGTGCTGAATTACCATGGTTGTCTACATGTATATCTCAATTTATTGGCAAATATAATTGTAAAGGAGAATATATGGTACACCGAGTTTATATTTGTTCAAATCTGAAATCTCCTTTTTCTGTGCATCAATATGACCAATCAAAGGGTTGCATTAGATATAATCATGTCATGTCAAGATCCTCAAGTTTTGTTATAAAGCAACAGGTTAAATTTCAAAAAGAGAAGCAATATTGGCTACAACCTACAATCTGTCCTCCAACTAAGCTCAAACCGAGGACGGTTTGTTGTCAAGAAGGGGAGGATGATGAGGACATGACACCAACAGATACAACCATTTATTATAAGGTGCACTCGTTCCTACATTTGCATAGTAATTTTGGGCACAATTCACTTGATTCCACATGTACATGTCGTTATTTGAATGTAGGTACAGATGTGTCTCAAAGTACAAATCCATCAAAGTTGAACTTTCGGTTCATCGGCAGCCCGATAGTGCTTCATTGGGAAGGCCATAACTCATCCATCCGGAGTGCGATCGAGGTCAATGAGCACTTGATAGAAAGCTTATTTGATAAGCTTTCAAATAGATCTGGTCCCATCTCAATATCACATTGGCAAGGCCTCCAAATCATCAAGATATTCTGCCGCTATTTCTGTCGGGTGCTACAGCGTCGTCACGGGCTTATTATTCACACTTGGGACCCAGGACCAAGTTGGAGCACGCCCCAAGAAGATAGAGAACACCTAAGAGATGCCCAAAGACATCCTCCTCCTTGGCCACCACCTTAGGAGGCCAGCAAGAACGTCCAAGCCAAGCCGGAGGCCCAGTCTAATTCGAGTTCGAGTCTGCTTCGGCCTTCTGGACCAGTCTGCAATAAAACGGACGCCCAGGACGCATCCGGACTCCGTTTTCGATGATCCATATATGGATGGAAAGCTTATTTGATAAGGAAGCCAACCGAAGTGGTCCCACGTCAAAAGCTATTCGGAATCAACGGGAATCGTCGAAATAAGTCACCATCCAGAATCTGTCAGGGCGCTGTGTCGCCGTCTTTTGGGCCGTTTGGGCCTTGTAACTTGTCGGCACTCCCCAGGGACGTGAATAGGGGTCCTTGGACGTCCCTTAGGCTTTATAATCAGTAGCCGTCACCTTTGTTAGGGTTTGGGTTTTGCTTAGATTATTCTGTTGATAACAGTTTCGCCGCCGTCGTCGGTTTGTGAGACCCCAACTTTGTGAGATTAATCATTCATCTGCAATTTGGTTGCATTCCTTTGTGTTCTTGCTTGTGTTCTCGATTCGCAAGCAAGGACTTAGCCTTCTTGGCGAGGTCGACCGTGCAACGTCGGTTGATAACCAGAGGAGTCGTGGTGCTGCGATTGCGGGGTTCAGAGCCGAGTTGTTCGGAAGCCGGATCGAATTGTGTCGTGACTCCACCAATCGAGAGATATCAGAACCTTTCGGAAGATCGGGAACCCTAGTTCACATCACTCGTCCTGATTGGTTGCAGACCTAGGGTGGGCGCCCCAGGGTCCAGGGCGGGCGCCCTGGTCCCGGGCCCGTTCGGCCTCCTGTTCGATCCCGTGGCTTCTGGAGTCTTCTAGATGATAGAAAATCGGTGAACACGTTAATATCTCTATGTAATTCCGACGTGTGGGCCTTTCCTTTGTATTTTCTGATAACCCCCTGCAGAAACAGATAAACAACAAAACTCGTGGAATTCTGTCAGATCAAACCCTAATTCTAGGTGTTGCTTGCATATAGGTCCTTTTTCTTATTTATTGGATAATTAAAATTGATACTTAAGAACCATCAACAAACACCCCCATACTTAGGCTTTTACTCGTCCTCGAGAAAAGGATGGTTCAGAAAAATAACTGGGGTTGAAACATTGTAAAGCATTCTTTTTATACCTGCAGGGTGTTGTGAATGTCTACTGTGCACTGTAGTCAGGGAAATATATGGTTGAAGTAGAGATTCTTTCTTCTTCTCAACCCTGTCACTTGGAGTTTTTTATATATTTTTGAATAGAAAACTTAGCATACCTTTATCCTCATAGGGGCTCTCAGATCACTCATTTATCTTTTGTATATCTCACTGAGGCTATTTTAATTTGTAGAAATTCTCAAGCATACTTACTTTGCATATATTGCCTGGGTCAAAACGGGATCCGAGGAGAGGAATGCCATATTCTTAGATCAAAGACTTTGAAAATTAAAACTTGCCAACTCTTACTGGCATATTGCTTATTAGAGGGACCATGGGCTATCATTTTCTTTTTACCATATATATTTTTATCATCTCATTTTTTTCAGGTGGATACTGAGGTACCCCTAATTCTACTTCCGGACACTTGTCCATTTTTCTGCGAGGTTGTCGAGCACTTGCTCCTTTTTATTTCCTCGAAATATATTTTTGCATAGCCCATGCCTCTAATGCAATAATACTTCAGAAGAGTGAATCTTTCTGAATAAAAATGTCTTGATCTTGGGAGCATGATAAATCTCTCAACAAGGGTCTAACTCGTTTTGCACAAACTCAATACAAAGCAAATTAATATTTTTAGGCCTACTAAGGGAGCTAACTGTGGACTGAAGTTCCATAATATGTCTATTTGCTATCCTGATGTCCTCATCCACATCTGCTATGGTCCTGCGACGCTTCGGTGGTGTCTCAAACGAATTGAGAGCGTGCTTAGGAGCTTCCTTTTTAACTACTTCTCTCATCGCGTTGTTGAGTCTACGTTGGGGTTCCCGAGAAGGTGAAACAGAATGATCTGTCGGAATGCGATGGGTGCAAATCATAGGACTGATTCCTGTAAGATCTTGGAGTGAGTAGCCAAAGACTGAGTGATGTTTTTCTAAAACAATCATTAATCGCAGAGTTTGTTCCTGAGTGAGTTTATTACTAATGATCACAGGAAACTCTGGATTATTGTTTAGGAAAGCATAGATAAGACCGGGTGGTAAAGTTTTAAGCTCTATAGGAGGTCTGGGTGTTTCTGCAAACTCATCTAAAGGTTCAGGTTCAGAAGGTTCAGCTTCCTCTTCTATGAAGAAAGGGGCTTCTTCTTCTAAGTCTGATTCATTTAAAAGCTCTAGAGACGCAGCTTTTACCTCTTCCATAGGATCAGGCAAAAGAGATGACTCGATCTTATTATTCAAGGAGTGAGAAATTGTCATAGGGAATTTAAAATCCTTTCCAAAAGAAATGTGTAGCTTTCCAGTTTGACTTTCATAAAGGAGTCTTCTAAATGGTTGTCCTATCAACAGGTCGAAGTCCCATGTATCAAAGATATAAAAGTTCAAATGAATCATGGAGCCTTCTACCATAAAGGGTAGGACATTCACAATTCCAAGACTGGGGACCAATCGTCCCGAAGATTCCTTCATGAACTTTGTTGTGGGGGTTAAAATTAATTTTCCAAATAATTTAAGTGCAAAAGCTTCAGACATGATATTGATCCCCACAACAGGATTATAGAGAGCATCAAATTGATCAGAATCATAAGCACAGCGTATAGTGATAGGAGGTGTATCCAAACGGATCACTTCAGAGGAAAGCTCTGACTCCTCCAACCATTCGCTACTCATGACTGAGATAAGCTCTCTCAATTGATATTCACTTGGTAAACAAATGCTATAATGGCCGCTTTGGGGTTTGTCTATAGAATGATAGTTTGAAATGTTTCCAAAATCGGCAAAAAGATCGGATTCTATATCCAGCATGAAATTAGGTGGTGGAATTTCTTCCTTTTGTGGCTCAAAACTTGGGATAGCTGAAGTAGGTGAAGAATTCGGCAGAGTGTCTACTTCAGCTTCGTAGGTTTCATCATGGAGGGTATTATCCATCTCAGCTTCTAGGATTCTATCTAGGATCGCTCTAGCTTCATCAGTAGGGATACGAAAGAAAGAACCTCTAGACATTGTATGTAGCATTTGTTTATGATCTTTCTGAAGACCTCGAAAGAAATGAAAAAGGAGAATAGGGTCTTCAATATTGAGTTTTGGACCAGATTCTAAAAGATCAGAAAAACGTTTCCAGGATTTTCCCAATGTTTCATTTTTTTTGTTTAAAAGATAGAACTTCGAGTCTAAGGTCGGCGATACGATCGAGGGAATAAAAATCTAAATAGAAGTTGGCTCGTAAGACTCCCCATTCACCTCGTTGTTGACTTACCTTCTGACTATACCATCGTCTAGCTTCTCCTCTTAAGGAAAAAGGAAAAAACTTCCAACATAAAGTCTTATCAGAAATGCCTTCAATGCGAAGACAATCGCATGTTTGCTCAAAATCTCTAATATGAAGGTAAGGATTTTCGTCTTCCTTTCCCGAAAAGGATAGGTTCTCAATCATGGCAATTAACCTTGAACTTAACCTATACTGGGATGTTTGGATAGGCTGTGATGACTCCCATGGTAAAAGGTCAGTTTCTAAAGGTGTTGCAAATTGATAGATTGATTTAGAATCTTGGTTCTCCATAAGGTAAGAATAAAGAAAAGATAAGGAATAAAAAGATAAAGAAAGATAAAAGTATAGGTACAAGCTAGTAGTAAGATTCAAGGTTATCTCAGCAAACCGTCTTTCTCCCCGGCAACGGCGCCAGAAATGCTTGTTGATATTTGGTAACGCAATTAGGAAATGATCCGCAAGCGCACGGATATCGGTGAGCACTTCACCTGGGATGTTATCCAGAGTATCGTATTTATTTTTTTACCACTAGGAGAAAGCGTGCATCTGACTAACCAAATCTATTACTACTAACCATTAGGCTACAACAACTGTGATTTGATGTGAGCGATGTATAGAGAAGACTGCAACTGCACTCTCGTTCTAACCTTGGTAAGGATGATCTACTGCTCTATTGGGGAGGCTCACGGAATCTAGACACCTCAAAGGATGTTCGACCCGCACCTATAAACCCTATTGATCCTGCTAACGGGATATGGAATACAAAGGTAGCTACGGAAATGTCACGTTCCTCGCTACTACCACGGTCCGGCTAGACAGGGGATATCTATGAGTATCCTAGCCCAAACACCTCGTTTATGCTAGAGATGATTACTCTAAACTCTACGCGAAGAGATTAAAGTAAACTCATAAACCAAAGAACAATAAAACAAAGAACTTACTAGAATTTAGAAGTCAAAATACTGAAGAATCCTAGGAGCAAGCCTCAGGTTAGGAGAACTTGATCCCGCAGGTACAACCTCGAAGTAGTCACCGACAGGCCGGGCTTCCTTCGATCTATACCTCCACTCTATCTCTCTCAATCTAGAAGAACTAAGTCTAATCTCACATTGGATGCTAAGCCCTAATGAGGTGGGAACCCTAAGGGCACCTCTCTCTCTGAATCCTCTCTGGAAAATATGAAAATAATGGACTTGGATTCCCCTCTCCAGGGGCCAGGGTTCCTGCTTATATAGTCCCTTCAAGTGAACCTGGGCCGTCGGATCAAACCGACATTAATCGCACGGTTTTCCTTGATCCTTTAGGTCGGTGGGGCATAATCCGCGAGACTCGTCCTGATTGGTTGCAGACCTAGGGCGGGCGCCCCAGGGTCCAGGGCGGGCGCCCTGGTCCCGGGCCCGTTCGGCCTCCCGTTCGATCCCGTGGCTTCTAGAGTCTTCTAGATGATAGAAAATCGGTGAACACGTTAATGTCTCTATGTAATTCCGACGTGTGGGCCTTTCCTTTGTATTTCCTGATAACCCCCTGCAGAAACAGATAAACAACAAAACTCATGGAATTCTGTCAGATCAAACCCTAATTCTAGGTGTTGCTTGCATATAGGTCCTTTTCCTTATTTATTGGATAATTAAAATTGATACTTAAGAACCGTCAACAGGGACCCCTCTCTTGAACTTGACTGGAGATAATGAATTGAAGTATCAAGGTATGCCTTGGGGGTCTGCCTCTATTTATATATCCCGGTGGGATGAACCACAACCCTTGGATCAAACCGACTTCAAACAATGGTCAAGATAAGTCGTAGAGGTTGGTTGGAGGCTGTCACGCGAAGATGGATGATAGGTGGGCCCCACCTAGGCTGGCCGGCCCCACATGGCAGGTCGGTCAGCCTAGCTCAAAGCCAGGTGGCCTTCTCCTTTGCTCTGGTGTCCTCTGGAACCTTCCCGTTAATTTTTGCAGAATTCTAACATGATTTGATTTGGTTCCTTGACTATTTCTATTTTAATCCCTAGAAAATCACAATTCACCAAAGATGTGGAAATTTTCATGTTAGTCCATAAAACTCTTGCTTGGTGACAGTTCCGGTGTCTTCTAGAGTGTTCCAAAGCATATTCATCGGGGACTCTGTCATCGGGAATCCAATTATAGTGAATGATATATCCGTTTCGATTGTCTCGACGAGCTCTTTGCAATGGTGTGCTCTAATTCATCATTTGAGATGCTTTTATATGTAGAAATATTCAATGTCTGCAAAATAAGTGAGATCACCAAAACTTGTGGAACTCGTTAGATTTAAATCAAATCACAGGGCACTTTGGTTCATTTTAGTTATTGTCGAACATTAGTTGATGGTTTATAATAGGATTTAATTACTGTCAACAAACTCCCCCACACTTGGGCTTTACTCGTCCTCGAGAAAAGGTTAGATTACTTCACATAACTATAAATCAAGACATCAACACTGGACCTTCCCTAGTCATACCTGTACTACGGGATTCAATGTGTCTACCATACAACTTTGGGCGGTTGAGGATGGAACAGCATGAAACAAAGCCCCTTTCATCTATCAATCTTGTTATTTGGTGTTTTTATAGATATATTTTTGAAAAGAAATCATAGCTTACCTTCTCCTTCTTGTGGTGCACTCAAATCACTCATATACGTAGTATTTGTGGATCTCACTGAGGCATAAATGATTGATGCCTTGAAAACATCCTACCTCTAAAAAGGCTGTATTTGAAGTTTTTGGTAATTCAAGGATGTAGCATACTTACCTTGCATGTGTTGCCAAGTCAAAGACGGGATCCTCGGAGGGGAGTGTCATACCCTTAGATCAAGATTGTGCATGTGTGTGGAAATATTTGGTGGCTAACCTAATTCTACTTTGCTCCTTGAGAGGTCTTGAGGAATTTACAATAAAGATCTTAGACTTTCTTGTGATGATGAACTTCTTTAGGCACAGAGATAGGAGCTATCATTGATTTTTTTTAATGCTGAATTTTTCTTCTCTCTTTTTTTTCCAATACTTATTTTGCATAGCTCCATGTCTCTGCCCTGGAATACAATAAACTTGAAAAGAAATTAATCACAATCTTGGAGCATTTATTCTGAAACCTAGAATCTTTTTGGATCTTCTCCTAGGGTAGGAGATAGATTTTTGGGGTGGAAAAGCATGTTTTTGCGTACTCCTAGGGTAGGAGTAGTGGATATATCTAGGTGTAAGTGATCTTGATCATGGGAGTATGACCCAACTCTCACAAGGGTCTTACACGGTTTGACCCAACTCAACACAAAGCAAGCAGCTTATGAGCTAGTTTTATAAACATATAAGGCTTTGGTAGGCATTGTATCTTTACCACAGAGGAGGGTTAGCTATCAATTTTAAGATTTTTTTTTGAAAAGAAATTCTCCAAATGACAAAACATCAAGAATCAGGTTCTATTATCATTCTATCTCACACTCCACAAGGGCCTAAGTGTGTGGGGTCCCTAATAAAAGTTTCCAACAATAACAAATACTTCCAAGAAAAGTGTTGTGCGAATCTATCCTTAAGTCATGTCAAAGCAATCTTAACTTTAATCTAGACAAGTATAGAGCTTGCTTTTCAATAGGTTATCAATTTTAATGCAGCACATATGAAAAATAGAGAGAGTATGAGGTACGTACGAGACCGTTGTCGACGAGGATGGAGAGGATGAAGGGCTAGTTGACCTAGCTCATGTAGCTAGTCCAGGCCCACTTCGTCGGGTGCGGTCTTGTCGTCAAATACTTCTAGTTTCTCATAAATTCGCAATCAACTTCTTATTTGTCCATAGGGTTCACCTCCACACTTGTTTCCTGTTATCTCTGAACAAAACATGTGGAGACAAAACACATATCAAAAATAATAGAGAGAGAATGAATGACTCTAAGACAACTTTATTGATATCATTTAAGGCACCTTTATTATACTTTCAAGCGATTGAGCGAACTAATTTAAACAAACTAATTTAAGATTCTCAAACTCTAAGACTCTTTAAACAAAAACACTATTGCCTTATCAATCGACTCTACTTTCTCTCTCTCACTTTTTCACTTTCTTCTTCTCCTTCTCTTCCACCTCCTCAATATGGTTGACTATGGTGTGGCATGTGATATGGTGCTTAGCTTTTAAGCCTGAATACTTGACCTCTAGCATGTCCACATGTTTAGTCAACCTACCCATCATGGCAGCTTGGGCTGCCGATGATGAGGACATCGCCACGCTAGACACACCGACGCTATGGTCTTCCCCAAGTTGCAATTCGTCCCTAACTCAGCTGTCACGTCACTCTCGGATTCAGCAGACATGTCGTCACTGTTTTGGTCATAACTCTCGCATACGACATCGAAACGGGGCGTTCTTGGATGCGTTGGAAAGGGGACGACGATGCCGTCATTTTGGATCTGGTCCCAGCTCCAGAAGGTCCATGAATCATTTTGTGTGACCACGGCAAGGTGCTGCATCACCTATTTGGGCCAACTTGGCCATGTATCGTGTCGGGCCTTAAGCCGAAGTTGTGGGCGCCCAACCCCTGGCCGTCCTCAACTCTAGGTCGAGTCTTAGACTGTAAAAACAGCCGCCGCCGCTGCTAGACAATTGGGTTTTGTTTAGAGTTTAGTTTTCCATCGAGAAACTGAATCGTTCATTGTAACTGTGGTGACAAATCCTTTTATAGTGATCCAGGGCCCCTGTTCTTGATCTCCTCCACTGTGTCGATTAGTCCTTTGGAACCGAGTTCTTGAATCCTATATTGATATTCGCATCATTCATATTTGCAATTTCAGATTGCGTGTTTTTACCTTCTTGCTTGTGTTCTTCGATTCGCTTGCAGGAAAAGCCTTCTTGGCGAGGTCAATCAAGTTGTGCTTGGTTGATAACCAACGAAGCAGTGGTGTAACGTTTGCAGGGTTCGAATCGTGTCTGATTTGAAGCCGGATCGCCAACATCGAGATCTCCACAAGTCGAACTTACCGGTTACCTCTCGGAAGATCGGGCCTGTAACTCATCAATTGGTATCAGAGATTTTAGGTTTACCGCGAGGTATATTCTCATTTGCCTTAAATTCATATTTGTTCATTACCTAGAGTCCACAAAAAGCCCGAAAGATTTCAATTTCCGTTGTCCTATCACCTTTTGTGCCTTTGCAATTTCGTTTCAGATTCACGTTGTTGAGTTTGTGTCCATGGTCGAGTCTTGTTGCTGGTTTAGGATTGTGTTCGTGGTCGTAGTTCAATCGCCCGTTGCTGTGATTTTTGTTTTCTGCCGCTATCCCATCCACCGTTCTCAAACAACAAGTCGAAGCCACCACATTACTCGACTTGCCCCCGCTAGCCGCCTTGTGTAACTTCTCGCCGCCGCGCAAACCCTAGATAGGTTGCTAGCCGCTCTTATTTTGCCTGCATCGCAGCCCTCCTTACATCATTAGGCGAATACCTACTGTCGCTGTTAGAGTCACAGGGACGATCTTGTGATCGGTGTTGGAGTTTAGGGACGCTTTGCCCTAACTGCCGCTGCCGTGTTGTGCCTTCTGGAAAACATAACTTGAGATACCTTTGGTAAAATAGGCATAACTTTTCGCTCGTTTATCAGAAAAATCTGAAATTTTTACAGCAGCTTCTTGACACCATTTGGAGTCGACCCAAACTTGGCTTTGCCCTGTTTGGTTTCGTCAAAATTGCCAAAAAAAATCAGGAAAATAAAGAAAAAAATTGTTAAAGCTTTTGCACGCTTTTCAGAGAATGTGCTGTTTTTCTATAGCCCACATCCCACCTCAGTTGTAGGTGCCAATTTTTGTGGTTGCATCTTTTGTGATCCTTGTTCAGAGAAAAATATAAAAAAAATAGTGAAAAAATAAAAAAAGTTTGATTCCTACTAGTGCCTTTTGGGAAAATCAGGGAAAAATTCAGGAAAAAGGAAAAATCCGATTATTTGCTTGTTCTGTGCGTTCTTTCCATCATCCTTTGTTTTCACCTTGTTGCGCTACGTCTCGACACGTCTTAGCCAGCAGCTATGATTTGTACTTTGGATCCGGATTGAACAATCACTAATCTGTATTCGTTAATTGCTAATCCTTGCTGTCATACTGTGTGCCTACTCATAGCTCCATATATTCTTCTGTCAGCACAGGTTCATCTTGCAACTGTTACCCACGCTCAACAACAGATTGCTTCGCCACGTTGGTTTTGCTCTTGTTTGGCGTTGGTAAGAATACAGGCAAGACGGTGGTAAGCCGCTTGTGATTTTGCATTCCACTTTCAACACCACCACCACCACTTGGTTCCTTTTAGTTGATAGGGATAATACTTTGGTGTTGTCTTTTTCTATCTTCTAACCATGGCAGGATCTCCGACGGACTTCAATGATTGCGTGTCCAAGGGCGAGCTTACAATGTTCATGACTAAACAACGCAATCTTATGACCGAGCTGACGTGCAATGTGAATAATCTGGTCACCCGCATTGAACAACTCGAGCAACGGCCTCCACCTCATCGTGCTGATGATGACGATGCCGATGATTTTGGTGATAACGATGCGGTTGCTGACGGTTATGCCCGTCGCCGCCTCAACTTCAACCGTCGAGGTATGGGAGGTAATAATCATGGTAATAACGATCCTTTTGCTAAAATTAAATTTAGCCTTCCTCCTTTTGCTGGTAATGTTGATCCAGAGGCTTATTTAGATTTGGAGCTTGCTGTTCAACAAAAATTTGATTCTCATAATGTTCCTACTGAGCATAGAGTTAGACTTGCTACTAGTGAGTTTACTGTTGGGCATTCTTAATGTCACTACCAAAAGTAGACTTAGTTTTCTAATTCTGATAACGGCGCCAAAAATACCAAACCTATCCCTCATGCCACTTAAGCCAAGTTGTCATCCCCAGCATGACATGAGAGACGCGGTATTGAAATATGCATTTGCTCATCAAGATAAATAATAAAAGGGATCTGCAAGCGCACAGATTAATACCGATGTAGCATTTTAACCGGAAAGTATTCCAGGTATCGTTATTTATATTTTTACCACTGGGAAGGGATTTCTAAGTATCATGGTTGATAATGGAATGAGAATATGGAACTGAGTACACATCATTGCATGTATAACCGAGAGTATTTATCAATCTCTTTATACAGGTATAAATGTCACATTAAGTAAAGGTAAAGTGATAATGGTGACAAAGATAATTAATCTGATCAACTAGCCACATATAATAATGATAAGCACCTCAACAGATATTCTAGCAAGTCATTAGCATGGAATTAGGATGAACTACAAAGATATTCCCTAAGTTATTATTAACTATAAAGTCTAGCATATCATAGTTAGTGCAATTATACTTGGCAATCATGGAGAGAAAAGACTATATCCATGCATAGTGAATATTAGCAAGGAAGATGAAGAACATAGCAATCACTCCCCTGTAATAGTGTTGCTCTGCCTGCCCTATACACGAGAGGGGGACTATATAAGAATCAACGAAGCTATCACTATCGCGAACTACCCCACAATCCGGCATATAGGGTGCAATCACAGATAAATACGGTATAGACACCACGTCTACACAATAGTTATCATTCACCCACTGTACACATGGATAAACGCTATACGATCCTAGGCATGTATATAATTCCAATCTAACTAAGCCAAGCATATAACTATGATAAACTAAGAACAATATAATTGCAAATATAATCAAGTAGAGCAAAGTCATAATCAATATATTGAAATAGAATAAAGTCATATTCATAATATTGAAGAACAAAGATGAATAATTGAAGAACAGAGAGGAATTACCAAGAATCCTCTTGACAGATCCGGGAACCAATCGAAGATTGACTCCTTCTAGTTCTAATCATATGTAGCTATGCTAACTAGAGATCTAGTTGATGTGGTGGCTCTAGGGCTTGATCAGAGGCTCTCCTCCTGAATTAGGGTTTGAAGTATGAGACGAGGGCCTCTCCTCCAGGGGCAGGGGCCTTGCTTATATAGCCCTTTCGGATGAATCTGGGCCGTCGGATCAAACCGACATTGAACGGACGGTTTTCCTTGATCCTCTAGGTCGGTGGAGCATAATCCTCGAGGCGGAGCCTGATTGGTCCACAGGAGGGGGCGGGCGCCCTGGGGACTAGGGCGGGCGCCCTGTCTCCGGCCCCGTTACGCCTCCCGTTCGTTCCCGTGGCTTCTGGAGTCTTCTAGATGCAAGATATTTGCGTGCTAGGTTAATATCCCGTCATTAACCCGACATGTGGGCCTTTCCTCCGTATTTCCTGATAACCCCCTGCAGAAATAGATAAACAGCAAAACTCGTGGAATTCTGTCAGATAAAACCCTAAGTCTAGGTGTTGGTTTCATTTGGATCCTTTTCTCTATTTATTTGATAGTTATAATTGATACTTAAGGACCGTCAACAAACTCCCCCAAGCTTACCTCTTGCTCGTCCCTAAGCAAGGAGAGACTCAGTAGTTGCTGAAATGCCTTTGAATTTTGACGGTACACATGCTTTCAAATAGAGTCTCATCTCTGAGTTAAAGTAAACTGTCAAGACTTAAAACTTACTCATTATACCTTTCACCATGGGGCTTGCAACCGTCACCTTTGTCTTGAGCGGTTAAAAGATAGAACAGTCTAGTCAAGCGCCATGTCTCTTATTCTTGATTAGCTATAGCTCTTGGAGTTTTTTGCATATTTTCAAATAAAACTCAGAGATTCCTTGTATGACTCTCTCAGGTCTCTCTTTTGTGGTATTTCTGGATCCTCACCAAGGCAGTAATGATGTCTGCCTTCTCTCTCATCCTATTCTAATAAGGCTTTTGATATCTGGAGCTCATCGGTGGGAGATAAAGTATACATACTTACAAGACATTTATTGCATAGTCAAACCATGGATCCAGAGAAACAAGCCAATAAGTCAAATCAAGATGTGCATGTGTGGCGAATAAATGGTGTATAGTGGTAGTGATGATAACAATGATGAAAGTCTAATTCTACTTTTTGCTCTTTTTGAGGGGATACGTACCTTTCTTGCTTTTAAAGCTCTTGAGGAGAATGAGGTGCTCTATATTTTCTTTTTTTTTCCTCTCAGGTGGGTATCTTGTACCCCTAATTCTACTGTCGGACACTTGTCCATTTTTACCTCTCTTCTCACACTTTTTCTTTTTTTTTCATCGAGGTTCCGAGCACTTGCTCCTTTTTATTTCCTTGTATCTTTTTCTTTTCGAGGTTCCGGGCACTTGCCCCTTTTTATTTCCTCGTATAGAGCACTCATCTCCTTAGAACAATATAGCAAGTGGTAGTAACCAAAATAGCTTGAGCATTTATTTCACAGGGGATAACAAGAATAGGAAAATATTTTTGGCTATTCTCTCCCGGATTAGGAGTAGAATAATTTTATGTGGATCTGGAGATGAGAATGAGTGGATATATGTGGATGTGTACTTCCGGAGTAGAAGCAGCATGTATGAGTGATCGTGCAAGTGAATCTTGATTTTAACCGCATGACAAGCTCCTAAGGGTCTACACAGCTTGACTACACTCAATGCTCATAAGCAGTAAAAAGTAAAGGTATGGCTTAAAGTCTAGCAAGCATGTATGTATGGCTGTGGTAGGAACTTAAACTCTCATCATACAGGAACTCATCATGTAGCATTTTAAGATTTTCAAAGATAAAATTCTCTAGAATTCTAGCATCTCTAGGAATAGATAAACAGCAGCTCAACCTTCCCATATCATATCCGTTAACAACTTAGACTTTAGATCAAGTTCTCTTCCCACAAGTTCAGGTTTAGAGCAAGCTTTAAATGATAACAGTTATGTCTAAACTTAGAGAGAGGACTTCAAATTTGAAAGTTAGGCAAAGCAACTATTCATCATATCCATGCTAGAGTTTTATTATTATCTAGATTCAGTTTAGCATAGCTACTTTATTTATTTACTAAAACACACTAAGCAAAAGATATAGGTATATATATATAAGCACAAAATCTTTATTTGGTTTTTTTTCATAGTTATGTATATTTTTATTTTTATAGGGTAGAAGTATATATAAATATAAAGATAAAGATAGAAATACTTAGCAAGATAATGGGGGTGCTCTCCCCCAAGCTGGATCTTGACATAATCTCTTCTGATGTAGCTAGCAGATGCCGGAGGTGTATTTGAAAGTCGGCAGCACCCTCTTGGCAAGGCGTTCGGTGTTTTTAAGTCCTCCGAACGGGACTCTTATTCGTTCAGTCGTCCTGGGACTTGGTGGATGGCGTAGTCGGTGGTTCCGGCGGCGCCTCCTCTTCATGTGCAACTGTCTTTTCTTTCCATACCTGTCTCGGTTCTTTGGTCTCCTTAGGACAGTGTTGGTTGAGTGGTATGTCTTCAGATCTTACCACTTCTCCTTCATAATCTGCCCATCCGTCCTTGATGACCTGTTGCTTCTGATTGTGGTTACGCCGCCTTCTTCTTGTCCTGACCTGCTTGGATTCTTCAAATACATAGTTAGGGTCAGTAAAGTAAAGACGTACCTTCTCAGAGGGGAAGTGCATGTGGACTTCTCCAGTTCCAATGTAAATGATTGCTTTGACAGTACTAAGGAATGGTCTTCCAAGGATGATGGGTGGATCGTATTCGTCTTCTCCTATGTCAATAACCAGAAAGTCTGTATGGACAAAGTGATCGTCTATCTTGACAGGGACGTCAGTTACTGTACCTTCGACCTGTCGGAATGTCTGATCTGCCATCTGGAGCTGAATATATGTTGGGTTTAAGGGCATGGTTCCGAACAGAAGTTCATAGGTGACCTTGGCCATTATGTTGACGCTCGACCCAGTGTCGCAAAGTGTCTTGTAGAAGTGGGACCCATTAATGGAGCAATAAATGCTTGGCATACCTGGGTCGTCCTTCTTAGGCAAGAACGGTGACTTGAGTTGGCGATCTTGACCTTTGTGCACGGCAGTGACCATCTTAGCTGTCTCGGTCCATACTTGCTTCTTGCTCTTGTTCCTCCTGTTGGTCCTCTTCCTTGGTTCATATTAGGGTTGCTCTGGGATTTGTGCGGTCTTGTTCTTGAAGGAAAACGTTTCCTTCCTCCCCTTGATGTAGAAACTGATCTTGGCAGCACTAGCATAGATGACAGCTCCCGCGGTGTTTAGGAATGGTCTCCCTAGGATGACAGGAGCCCTCTCATCAGAACCGGTCTCTATCACTACGAAGTCTGCTGGAGCGTACGAGGAACCCACTCGGACACAGATGTTCTTCAATATTCCTCTCGGGAAACTCAGTGTCCTATCTGCAAGCTGCAAACACATGGTTGTTTCTAATAATGGTTGTGAAAAGAGTTTTTCATAGAGTACCCTGGGCATGATGTTGACGCTGGAGCCAAAGTCATAGAGTGCTTCTGGGAAGTCTCGCATGCCGATGGAGATCGGGATGACGGGGCGTCCTGGATCGCCTCTCTTGACCGGCAGACGGTCAGTACTTACTTCCATGATAGGGTTACTCCAGTAATCTCCTGCATCAAACATGTCTACAAGATTTGCAGATTCTAGTCCTTCCGGTTGTGATGGTATACCGGGGTTAGTAGCAGGAACAGCAGCAGCTATTTGATTCAACTGAGATTCAATCATTTTATTAAAGCTAATCTGGTTCTTGATGGCAGTAGAGAAATTATCCATTCTATTATTTATATTTTCTAGTATTTTATCATTAGATGCCAATTTCTTAGACAGGTTATCCATTAGCTTTCCTTGGTTGGATACTAACTCTCTCAAAGGTGGATAATTATTATTATTATTGAAAGAATTGTTACCTTGGTAATTACCTGAGTAGTTAGGCCTCTGTTGATTCCAACCTTGATTCTGCTGAGGACGGTTGTAGTAGTTGTTGTTATTGTTGATGTAGTTCACGCCCTCCAGCAACTCAGGACAGTGATTGCCCGAGTGTCCAGTACCTCCACACTCCTCACAAGTCATGTGGGAGTCGTAGACGTGCATGACTTCTTTCTTTTCTCCAGCTCGATCATCGAGCTTCTTCATGAGTAGGTCTAGCTTGGCAAACAGCATATCTACCTCCTTGAGCTGGTGCATACCTCCACCTCTCTTGCGTGTCTGAGTTCTTTCTTCATTCCAACCTTGGTTGGATGCCATCTTCTCCACAAGAGCTATGACTTGAGGTATGGTGAGTGATAGGAATGCTCCTCCAGCTGCAGCATCCATGGTTTCACGGGCACTGTTAATGAGCCCATGATAAAATGTCTGCATCAGTAGCCAGCTTTCCATTCCATGATGGGGACATTCTAGGATGTAGTCTTGGAAGCGCTCCCATGCTTCTAGAATGGATTCATCATGTTGTTGCTGAAAACTTGTAATCTTCCCACGGAGAGCATTGGTCTTGCCCATGGGAAAGAATTTGGCCAGAAAGTTCGTGGAGCAGAGTGCCCACGTAGTGTTCTTCTCCTTTGTAGCGTAGAACCACTGCTTCGCTCTCCCCAACAGTGAGAATGCGAAAAGGCGAAGTAGTATGGCGTCTCTGGGGACTTCAGCCATGGTGAAAGTGCTGCAGATCTCTAGGAAGTGTTGAAGATGAGCACTAGCATCTTCGTGTGGCTTCCCACAGAACTGGTTAGCTTGCACCATGTTGATGTGTAACACCCCAATTTTTGAGATAACAAAATTTGAATGAGTTAGATAATAAATAATTACAAAACTAAAATAATAACAAAATAAATTTTGTGTTGCATTCATGCTGTTGCATATATTTTATTGTGTGGTACTGTATTTGTTTTATTTGATTTTATTTTGGTTTAGAAAGTATCTGAAATATTTTTGGAAACAAGTTAATAAAAAAAAAGAGAGAAGAGGAAACTTACCTGCTGGGCTCGGCAGCCAGCGACCGGCGGCCCAAGCTGGTTTTCCTGCTAGCGTCGGTGGGACGGCCCAGCTTGCTGCGCGGCCTGCTTCCGTCGGCCTGCAGCGGCCCGAGTCGGCCAGCCCGAAGCCGCGCCCTTCTTTTCCTTTTCGTTTCGCTGACAGGTGGGTCCCACTAGTCAGTCTCTAGTTCATCTTCCACCTCCGGTCGTAACCGGGAAGGACTTGAGCACGATCTCAACCGAATCGAATCCTTGATTTCCTAACTGTAATCGGTGAATTGAAGCTATAAATAGGAAGAGGGGACCTCCTATGTTCCGTTTTTCATCTAAAACATCAGGTTAGCCACGGGATTTAGGGCACTAGGGCTTGGGAGAAGTCGGCGGGTTCGGTTGGAGGAGGCAGCGATCTTCGGGAGCTTCGGTGGGTAATTTTTCCAATTGAGTGAGTTTGCCATCTTCTCCTCTCTCTCTTCATGCTTTTCCTTTAAGCGTTCGGGCTATCTCGTGAGGTATTGGAGCTTCCCGGGGTCGTCAATGGCGCCGCCGCCCCCTTGTCGTCGCGGATTGCGTTCGGCGACCGTAGATAGTTGGTTTTCGCGTAGATGTGATCGCGTGGAGCTCCTCCACCGATTGGAGATGGTAGGGGGAAGAATGGTGGCCGGAAACTCATTCTCGAGAAAACTCCGGCGAGGTTCCATGGCGGGCGCGGTGGCCGGCGGCCGGTGTTGGGGAAGAGAAGGTCGGGTCTTGTACTGTAGACTCGCTGGTGAACGAGAGCCGTCCATCTTGAGATCGACGGCTGAAAATAGAAGATACCCCTTCGCTGTGAATCTTTCTAAAGAGACCCTGCACTTTTTAGTAAACAACCCGCGGTCCCAAGGCGTAACGCTGAGAATACGCTTTTCTATTTTGGAAACGTATTTTCAATCGGGTAATTCAAAAATACGTTTTCAGCAATTTACAGTTTTGCCACTAGCACTGTTTTAGCCATAAAAACTTCGTTTTAACTCCGATTTGATCCATTCAAATTGCGTTAGGTTCGTAATTGCGAACTCTACATGTTAGTATAATTTTACAGTTAGTTTTGATAATTTATTTTTCGAGCTTATAATTAAGTATTTATTGATCTATAGGAAATCTTAGAAAATTCATAACTTCTACGTTTTAACTCCGATTTTGGTGATCTTTGCGTCTGTGTGATCGTAGAAACGTGTAGAAGAGTTTTATAAACTTTTATTACTGTTTTGTTACTGTTGGTGTACTGTTCTAATTATATCTATTTGTTTGCTTCGTGTATGTTTGATTGGATGCATGTATGTTGTTGATTGATGATCGAGTATAGAAGGTGAGCAGTATTTGGACGATTCGGAGTATTACTTTGAGCCAAGTCAGCAGTACTACTTGGAGAGCTTTGATCAAGGCAAGTATAACACAGGACTATCCTTGTTACCTATTCATTAAAATTATCATACATATGCATATGCTTACCTTGACAACCCTAGAGATTATAACTTAGTGTTTGATGTCTTGATTCCTTGACAACCTTGGGTATGCATATGGGTAGCTGTGGCTAGTGCTTAAATTTAAGAACAATGATCTTGTAATATGATTAATGGATCAAGTAATCAATCATTAAGATGATCTTATTACTGTAAAAAGGGGGCTAGAGCATGTGTACTTATTTTGATGCTCTGGTTTCTCTCCCTAAGGACTTATCTGTAAGTGATAACCGGGATATACAGTACAGCTGTGAGGGCTATATGGCTCTGGCTCTAGTTGTTCAAGAGACCTTTTCTAGCTTGTTAGAGGTTACCTTAAATGGCGTAAGAATGGCTTGCCACGTTGGGTGTAGTGCGAGCCCCTGTCCTTAGTGTGTATAGGCTGCGGTTGTTGTGCCACAGGGAAGGGGGGTTCTACATCTGCCTGCCGAGTAAATCTAATGGCCCTAACTTGTTAGATGAACTCTTGAGTGGCTTTATATGGTTTTTGGGTGTTTGGGCTTGATCTCCCCACTCATTTGGAAATCATGACTCACAGTGAAAGTGTACACCTCTGCGCAGAGTTAAAAACTGGTATACTAGCCGTGCTCACGGATACGAGCGGCCTTGGGGATTCTTATGGAATAGTGATCATACCTGTTATATCATGCTTAATTATTGTTGATTAATATTATGCTCTTGTTAATGTTATTCGTTATCATTATTGCAATTGATCATTGGTTCTTTAATGGGAAGTGGTTTATCTTGATGCTACTCAAATGAAAGTTATAAGATTAAAAGCTAACCGCAGTTAAACAGTGTCTAGCCATTTGAGCCTCATGAACCCTGTGTTATATTTGTTGAGTTCGACATGGACTCACTCTTGCTATTTCCACCATAACAGATGAAGATTATGATGAGGATTACCGTAATGAGTACTAGTCTTGGTGTCAACCAGTCAACCGTGTCCCTGTGTGGAGTTTCCGCTGAAGATTATTACTAGATATTATTATTTATTGTTCAAGACTATGTTTTAAACATATATTCGTTATGTAATAAGCACTGTGATGATACTATGTAATTTGTCTGCTTATGTGTGCGATCATGACCTGGGGCGCACATGAGTACTTTATGCATCCTATTTTTGTCCTTAAAAATGGGTGTGACAGATTGGTATCAGAGCCGTGTTGACTGTAGGACGCAAGCCTAGTTAGAATGGTCGTTGATAGCATCCATACTTCACCTAATTCATGCTTCCTCTTTTTACCTTGTTAATTACTAAAGTTTTATGCTTCCTCTACTTTATTCTATTGCGAAAATACATTGATTCTATCTAATCTATGTCTAAATCTTGTAGATGCCTCCTCATCCTCGTCTGTCAGCTGCACAATATGTTGCTCGTTTCAAACCCCAGGAGCCAAAGGAAGAGGGTGATCAAGAGCTATCTGATGCTGAATCAAGAGTTGGTGATACACCTATGGAGGATGTAGTTATGGGGTGGACCACGAAGTTTCATATCATGGTTCCTAAGGCTGATGCTTTCTTCCATGATATGTTGACAAGAACTTTGGACAACTACTACTACGACTGGGAGGCTACTTTAGAGTATCGCAGTGCGGAGTATAGTCATCCATGGATGGATTCCTATTGGAAGACGGAGTTATGGGTCAAGAAAAGGGATCCTACCACTAAGGAGCCTAAAGTGGAGTCAAAGTTTATTACCCGAGTGAGCCGGGCAACCGTGGAGACAAGTATGGAGGATGTCGCTTTCAATGCATTTGTTTACTACCATGGTCTACGCTCGGACAAGACGCTAAAGGGTGCACTTCGGCATTTTCCTTGTTTCTTGCATGACAAGGGAATTTGGACCGTGCCACTTGCAGATGATTCCTCCTTGACTTTGCAAGCAACGGTGGCATTAGCTCGTGAATTGGCTCTTCATGAGGCGGACTTGAAGGATGAGTTGCTGAAGGAAAAGGAACTTAAGGAGCAAGCTTACAAGGAGATTGACCAATTAAGGGCGGAGTTAGGTCGTCCTAAGATTTATGAGAAGCTTAATTAGGAAATAGGAAAAATCCCTATGTAATAAGAACGATAGTAGTTGCGAGTTAATTTCGAGTTTGGATTGTTTTAAGAGTCAGTTTGTGGTGTGAACAATTGTGTGATTGATGGATTGTTATTATGATAATGTGTGATTTGGATCTTTGTAATGTGTGCTGGAGTTTTGTTGACATGCTTACAAATTCTATTGTTAAGAATATTAAGTTTGATCAAGATATATTAGTGAACATGAGGTTAACTTAGTTCTGTCCTTTGCTGATTTCTGGATCAGTCTGGGATGTTTTAGAAATAACTTAAAATCCGTTCATGAGAAATTTAAGAAATTTTACTGGGAATAAATAGACTTCTGTATCTTTCTAATCCCACAAGAATCACCTTAATATCTATTATGAGTTAAGAGATATACCTGTTTCAAGTTGGAGTTACTGCACAGTCTGGAATTCGGGAACAGTTTCTGTTAAGTTCAGTTTTTGACCAATTTATTGGCAGAATCAGAAAAAGTGTTGTGAATACGAGTTGTAGATAATTTTATAAGCTTTCCAACCATGTAAAGATCATCTGATTTGGACGTCTGTAGCTCGAGATATGACAGTTTTACTGAGTTGCTGAAATTGGAGTTCGCCCAGAAAATCAGATTTTGTTTATCTATTGTATATATCATCTCGGTTTGTACTGAAAATCCATCTTCTGTGTTTTGGAAACAGATGTCAGGCAGAGGTCGTGGCAGAGGTCGTGGGGGTGCTAATCCACCCGTTACTATGGAGGAACTCATGCAAACCCAGAATCAGTTGATGCAGATGTTTATGCAGCATATGCAGAACAATCCCCCTGTTGGAGGACCACCACCTGTTTAAGTAAGGGATAAGCGTGGAGAATTTTTGAAGGGACGCCCTCCAGTGTTTTCTCATGCTGCTGATCCTTTAGAAGCAGATGATTGGGTGAGGGCGGTGGAGAAACAGCTGAACATAGCCCAATGCAATGATATGGAGAAGGTGTTGTATGCATCTGGTCAGTTACAGGGAACAGCTCAGACTTGGTGGGAGTCGTACCAGGCTGCACGCCCTGACAATGCTCCTCCTATCACTTGGAATGAGTTTGTTAGAGATTTTCGAGCTCGTCATATTCCTGAAGGTATAATTGAGCTGAAGCAAGAAGAATTCAGAAACCTGAGGATGGGACAGATGAGTGTGAGTGAATATCATGACAAGTTTACTCAGTTGGCTCGCTATGCTCCCAATGAAGTTAGGGAAGATGCAGACAAGCAACGTCTTTTCTTGAAGGGAATTTATTATGATCTTCGCTTGCAACTGAAGGGGAATAGCTATGCTAGCTTTCAAGAGCTGGTGAACAAGGCTATTGTGCTGGATAATGAGCGTAAGGAGATGGATAGGAAGAGAAAGATGAAGGTGCAAGGCTCAGGAAGCAACAACCGTCAGCGCACAAATTCTCAGCATGGCTTTCATCAGAAGTTTCAGGGACCGGTTAGCCAGGGGAATCGCAATTCAAATCAGAGGTGGTCCCAAAATTGGCAAAACAATCAGTCGCAACAGCGTTCATCATATCCACAGCGTCAACAGTATCAGCAGAGTGGGCAACAGACTCCTCGCACTGGGAATCCCAATGCTACCCCCATGAAGAATAATTCTCCCAGTACTCCTATTAGATGCTTTGTCTGTGGTAAAGAGGGCCATTTGTCTTATAATTGTCCTGAGAAGCAGAATCAACAGACTCCTCAGAGCCAGAAGAGCAACCAGAGGCACTCGGGTACTGGAAGGGTGAATCACGTGTCTTCTGATACAGCTCATGGTGCACCAGAAGTTATGATTGGTACGTTCAATGTACATTCCACTCCCGCAACTGTTCTTTTTGACTCTGGAGCATCTCATACATTCATATCCAATATTTTTGTTAAAATGCATAGTATACCCATGCTAGCTATGAAAGAACCTCTCTTAGTAAATTCACCTGGAGGTACCATGCAAACCAGTAATCGTTGTCTTCCAATTAGTATGGTATTAAGGGGGGTAGAGTTTAAGATAACTCCTATAGTGTTGAGAACATCTGGAATTGATGTGATATTGGGTATGGACTGGATGAAGCAAAATCAGGCAGAGATTCAGTGTCAGCGGAAAGTGGTAGTTGTGACTGCGCCTAATGGAGATAAAATCAATGTGGATGTAGCAATGCAGAAGCAACCAACCGCGGTGGTGAATCAGATTGAGGATACTATTAAGGAGAATTCAGTGATTGAGGAATTTCTGGATGTCTTCCCTGATGAATTGCCAGGTATGCCACCTGACCGAGACATTGAATTTCTTATTGAATTATTACCTGGAACTGCACCTATAGCCAAACGACCATATAGGATGGGAGTAGATGAATTAGAAGAACTTAAGAAACAAATTAAAGAATTACAAGAAAAAGGTTTTATTCGACCTAGTTCATCACCTTGGGGAGCACCAGTTATTTTTGTTGATAAGAAAGATGGTGGTCAGAGGATGTGTGTTGATTATCGGTCACTAAATGAAGTAACTATCAAGAATAAGTATCCTTTGCCCCGGATTGATGACTTGTTTGATCAGTTGAGAGGTGCTTGTGTGTTCTCTAAGATTGATTTACGTTCTGGATATCATCAGTTGAAGATTCGTGCCTCTGATATTCCAAAGACAGCTTTTACTACAAGGTATGGATTGTATGAGTATACTGTTATGTCGTTTGGATTGACCAATGCACCTGCATACTTTATGTATATGATGAATAAGGTGTTCATGGAATACTTGGATAAGTTTGTGGTAGTGTTTATTGATGATATACTGGTATTTTCCAAGACCGAGGTAGAGCATGCTGAACATTTGAGGTTGGTATTGCAGAAGCTTAGAGAGCATAAACTGTATGCGAAGCGAAGTAAATGTGAGTTTTGGTTGAAGGAAGTTTCTTTTCTTGGTCATATTGTTTCTAATGGAGGTATATCGGTGGATCCAGGCAAGGTGAAAGATGTATTGAATTGGAAACCACCTACAGATGTTAGTGAGATTCGCAGTTTCTTGGGTTTAGCTGGATATTATAGACGGTTCATTGAAGGGTTTTCTAAACTTGCTAAACCTATGACATCTCTGTTAGAAAAGAATGCTAAATTTGTGTGGTCTGATAAATGTCAAGCTAGTTTTGAGGAGTTGAAGAAGAGGTTGACTACAGCGCCTGTTTTGGTTTTACCAGATTTGAGTAAGAAGTTTTCTATTTATTGTGATGCTTCTCGTCAAGGTTTGGGATGTGTTCTTATGCAAGAAGGCAGAGTTGTGGCTTATGCATCTAGACAGTTGAGAAAGCATGAGTTGAATTATCCTACACATGATTTGGAGTTAGCAGCTGTTGTTCATGCTTTAAAGATTTGGAGACATTATTTGATTGGACATAAGAGTGATATATACACTGATCATAAGAGTTTGAAGTATATTTTCACTCAGTCAGATCTGAATTTGAGGCAACGCAGATGGTTAGAGTTGATTAAGGATTATGACATTGAGATACACTATCATCCTGGTAAGGCTAATGTAGTAGCTGATGCTCTTAGTAGGAAGAGTTATGCCAATGAGATAAGAACATTGTCTATGACTAGTGAGTTATGTGCTGAATTTGAATATTTGAACTTGGGAATTGTTACTAATGCAATGGAATTAGTAATAGAGCCTACTTTAGAGCAAGAGATCTATAAGGGTCAATTAAAGGATGAGAAACTAAAGAAGATAGCGGAGGATATAGTGATTGGTAAGTCACCAGGCTTTAGAATGGATGATAATGGAATTTTATGGTTTGGAAAGAGGCTGTGTGTACCTGAGGATCAAGCTATTAGACAGGCAATTCTTCGAGAAGCTCATGAGTCAGCTTATTCTATTCATCCTGGTAGTACTAAGATGTATCTGGATCTTAAACAGAAATATTGGTGGGTTGGATTAAAGCGAGATGTGGCTGAGTATGTGGCATTGTGTGATACTTGTTAGAGGGTAAAAGCTGAGCATCAGAGACCTGCAGGATTATTGCAACCAATGAGAATTCCTGAATGGAAGTGGGAGGAAGTTGGTATGGATTTTATAGTGGGGTTACCGCGTACTCAGAGAGGTTATGATTCTATTTGGGTGATAGTGGATAGGTTGACTAAGGTTGCTCATTTTATACCAGTTAAGACCACATACCATGGACCAAAATTGACAGAGTTGTATATGGAGAAGGTAGTATGTTTGCATGGGGTTCCAAAGAAGATTGTATCTGATCGAGGATCACAGTTTACATCGCATTTTTGGCAAGCTGTGCATGAATCTTTAGGAACTAAATTGAACTTTAGTACAACATATCATCCACAGACAGATGGACAGACTGAAAGGACCAACCAGGTATTAGAGGATATGTTGAGAGCCTGTGCATTGCAATATGGAACTAGTTGGGATAAGAGTTTGCCTTATGCAGAATTTTCTTACAATAACAGTTATCAACAGAGTCTTAAAATGGCACCGTTTGAAGCTTTGTATGGACGTAAGTGTAGAACTCCATTGTTTTGGGATCAGACAGGTGAATCTCAGGTGTTTGGTACAGATGTTCTTAGAAACGCAGAAGATCAAGTGCGAGTGATTCGTGAGAATTTGAGAGTGGCACAGTCTCGTCAGAAGAGTTATGCTGATAATAGGAGAAGAGATCTAGTTTTTGAAGAAGGTGATTATGTTTATTTGAAGGTGTCACCTATGAGAAGTGTGAAGAGATTTAACATGAAAGGTAAACTAGCACCAAGGTATGTTGGACCATTTAAAGTTGTTGCTAGACGTGGGGAAGTTGCTTATCAATTAGAGTTGCCTGAGAATTTAGCTGGGGTGCATGATGTGTTTCATGTTTCACAACTTAAGAAGTGTTTGAGGGTGCCTGAGGAGCAGATACCTTTGGAAGAATTGACTGTTAAGGAGGATCTTACATATGAAGAGATTCCGATTAAGATTTTAGAGACTGCTGAGAGGGTTACTCGAAGTCGGGTTATTAAGATGTGCAAAGTACAGTGGAATCGGTATTCAGAGGCAGAAGCAACTTGGGAAAGAGAGGATGAATTGAGGAAATCATATCCGCAGTTGTTTGAGTAAGCAATCCAATCTCGAGGACGAGATTCTTTTAAGGGGGGTAGAATTTGTAACACCCCAATTTTTGAGATAACAAAATTTGAATGAGTTAGATAATAAATAATTACAAAACTAAAATAATAACAAAATAAATTTTGTGTTGCATTCATGCTGTTGCATATATTTTATTGTGTGGTACTGTATTTGTTTTATTTGATTTTATTTTGGTTTAGAAAGTATCTGAAATATTTTTGGAAACAAGTTAATAAAAAAAAAGAGAGAAGAGGAAACTTACCTGCTGGGCTCGGCAGCCAGCGACCGGCGGCCCAAGCTGGTTTTCCTGCTAGCGTCGGTGGGACGGCCCAGCTTGCTGCGCGGCCTGCTTCCGTCGGCCTGCAGCGGCCCGAGTCGGCCAGCCCGAAGCCGCGCCCTTCTTTTCCTTTTCGTTTCGCTGACAGGTGGGTCCCACTAGTCAGTCTCTAGTTCATCTTCCACCTCCGGTCGTAACCGGGAAGGACTTGAGCACGATCTCAACCGAATCGAATCCTTGATTTCCTAACTGTAATCGGTGAATTGAAGCTATAAATAGGAAGAGGGGACCTCCTATGTTCCGTTTTTCATCTAAAACATCAGGTTAGCCACGGGATTTAGGGCACTAGGGCTTGGAGAAGTCGGCGGGTTCGGTTGGAGGAGGCAGCGATCTTCGGGAGCTTCGGTGGGTAATTTTTCCAATTGAGTGAGTTTT